>JAJEOU010002944.1:656577-1109077 GCA_021534815.1 Acrocephalus arundinaceus
CAAACCCCACATTTCTGCCACCTGCCACCTCACCCTGCTGTGATTGCATCTTTGCTTGCAGCAGCCACGCAAAGCCAGCCCTCCCGGGATGCAGCCCCATCTCTCCAGGATGCAGCCCCAGCTCTCCTGAGATGCAGCCCCATCCCCGGGCCTGAGGCAGCACCTCCTGCCCAGAGCAGCCGTGGCTGTCCCTGCCCCCTGGCAGTGCCTGGACAGGGCTGGAGCAGCCTGGGGTGGCGGGAGGTGTCCCTGGGGGGTGGCGGGAGGTGTCCCTGGGGGGTGGCGGGAGGTGTCCCTGGGGGGTGGCGGGAGGTGTCCCTGGGGGGTGGCAGGAGGTGTCCCTGGGGTGGCAGGAGGTGTCCCTGGGGTGGCCGGAGGTGTCCCTGCCGGGTCGGGAGGTGTCCCTGCCGTGGCAGGAGGTGTCCCTGCCATATGATGGATTTCAGGTCCGTCCCTGCGGGGGTTTGGCCCTGGAGCTGCAGGAGGGTGACCATGCTGGAGCTGTGTCCTGCTGGGCGCTGCTGCAGCTCTGGCACCCTCTGATGCAGCTCAGCGCATCTCCACAGCAACCCCGTGTGCAGTAAAATCCCGAACTGTCTCGTTTGGAAGGGGTTCATTAGGAAGATTAATGAGGTATTATTTCTCCCTCATTCACTGTCGTGATACAGAGGGGACGCCGTAATTTTCCCAGCTGTGCACAGCAGCGATTGCTCCTCTCCAGGGTTCCGGCAGCGCTGCCTTGTCATCAGTTAAACTGCTCAATCTCTGCGAGTGTTATTTGTCAGCTTAATTAGCCCTAAAGGAAGCACTCGCTTTAAAACGAGACAACAGATTTGTTTTCCCTGAGAAAGACATAATGTTCTTAGCAGAGGTAACTTGTTTAAATAAAAGAGCTTTTAGGCTGAGTTTTGTAGCGACCCCAAGAATCATTTTCAGGTTGTTCCCCACCTCGGAGCCCTCATCCTGCCTTACCCTGTCCCCTGAGCCACACCAGTGTCACACCGGGGCTGTGCCTGGCCGGGCACGGTCACAGGGCAGGGAAAGGTGAAACATCTCCCTGGAGAAGGTGGGACAGGGAATTTTCCTCCTGCCAGTGCTCAGTGCCACAGAACCCCGGGCTCACCGAGGCTGGAAAATCCCTCCTGGACCATGGGGTGCCAGCTGTGCCCACCCTGTCCCCAGCTCAGAGCCCTGAGTGCCACTCCAGCCCTTCCTGGGCACCTCCAGGGACAGGGATTCCAGCTGGGATGTTCCCATCCGTGCTTTATAGCAGAAGAATTCAGAATTTCTAATTTCACTGTTCTTCCAGGGTAAAAAGTTCAGAGGGAAGCTTGGGAAAAGCCACGGGAAGTCCTGGGTGAGAAGGAAGCTCAGAAAAAGCCACAGGGTGAGTGATGTTTGCCTCAGACATGTGTGACCACAAGAATCACTTCAGCTGCAAATAGCTGGTGAGTGAGGTTTCAGATGAAATGAAACCCTGTGGAAGGGGTGGAACTCCATGAGGGGATCAATAACCAGATCTGCACCCCTACTGCCAGCCCAGGGGAGAGAGCTCCAATGGACTTTCTCCTTCAAAAAATTACACAATCTTTTAAAAAATCCCACCAATCCCCTCAAAAAACTATCTTCAAAAAACCCAGTTCTACCTGAGCATTCTATTTCAGTCACAAAAATGTCTCCTCAGTCTCAGAAGCTGGGCTGTAATTAGGATCCCAGCTCTGCATCTTTTCCTTGTTTATTATTTTTTCATCTTATTTCTTACACCGGGTGTAACAATTCACTTTCATTCGTGAAAGCACACCATTTTTATGGTGTGCTTAAACCCACCAGGTTTTCAGCGGGTATGGCTGCTCGGTGTTTTCTGTCCTGAGCAATTATTTGCCGAGCTGGAGCTGCTGTGAATTAATGAATTAATTGTGCCATTTTCCACCGGCGGCTGCTCCGGGCGTGTGGGAGGGAGCAGGGCGGGCTCTGCTCCGGGGGATGCTCCTCAAACCGGGGAGAGCAGCAGCACCAGGATGGAATCCCTGAGTTCCTGCCCCGGGGGATGCTCTTCAAACCGGGGAGAGCAGCAGCAGGAGGATGCAATCCCTGCGTTCCTGCCCCGGGGGATGCTCCTCAAACCGGGGAGAGCAGCAGCAGGAGGATGCAATCCCTGCATTCTTGCCCCGGGGGATGCTCCTCAAACCGGGGAGAGCAGCAGCGGGAGGATGCAATCCCTGCATTCCCGGGAGGGATGGTTGCTTGTCCTGAGCAGGCAGGATGGGGAGATGGGGTGCAGTGTCCCCACTCTGCCCCGGTGCCCCGGCGTGGGCCAGGCTCTGCCTGCAGGGATCAGGAAAAGCCAAAATCGCCCGTGCTGCCTGCCAGGCCCTCGGGGCCACCTCGGGATGTTGGTTTGAGCTGCTCTGGGCCCCTCTGGCTGAGCTCTGCAGTTTAACTGGGGGGTTTGGCCCCTCTGTGGCACACTTGGGGCTGGGGTTCCGTTCCTCCTCTTCTTTTTTTTTTTTTTTTCCTCATTTTCCCCCTCCTCTTTTTAAATTTCTCTCCTCCTTTTCTGCTCTTTGGATGTCTCAGGTGCCACCCAGCCCAGCTGTGCCACCCTGGTGCCCTCCAGCCCCCCACACCCAGCCAGGTGGGAGAGGCTCCAGGTGTCCCTCTGGCATTTGGGTCAGTCCCCTCGTCACCCCGCTGTTAATTGCTTTAATGAGGCATTCATTGAGATTGGAAATATGACAGCAGGGAAATTTAATTTAAAGGATCGATAGCTCATTAACACATCCATGCTACACCCCCACGTGTCAGCACGTGAATCTCCTGTGCTGGAGCTGCACGCAGGAGCTCTGTGGAGCTCTGTGGGGGCGGTGTGGGCAGGGTGGCCGTGAGAAGGGGGGCACTGATCACCCCTTGCTTTATTCAGGGACTTTGGCCGCTGCTCTTGGGGCCAGGCAGGGCTGGGGAGCGCCCTGGTCATGGATATTCTGTTTTCACCCAGAGGCAGCAGCACCTGGGGGTTTGTGCAATTTCCAGCTCTGCTCAGTGCAGAGCAGTGGGGAGCAGCGAGGCACCAAACCTCAGCGGGTGCCACAGCTCTGGGGCACAGCCCAGCAGCACCCCGGGCTGTCAGGGGCGAGGGGCCCCCTGCTGCCCTTGTACCCCACAGCCAGCGCTGCTCTGGGCTCGGTGTGTGCCCCGCTGGGCTGTGCCAGGGCGTGGGGAGGGAGTCAGAGTGTGTGTGTCTCTGTGTGTGTGTGTGTGTCTGTCCGTGTCTCTGTCTGTCTGCTGTGTCTGTGTGTCTGTCCGTGTCTGTGTGTGTGTGTGTGTCTGTGTGGGTGTGGGTGTGGGTGTGTGTGTGTGTCCTGTCCGTGCTGGTCAGTGTGTCCTGTCCATGCTGGTCAGTGTGTCTGTGCTGGTCAGTGTGTCCGTGCTGGTCAGTGTGTCTGTCCTGGCTGGTCAGTGTGTCCTGTCCAGCTGCTCAGTGTCCCCGTTGTCCCCTCCCTGTGCAGGGCCAGCATGTCATGGACAAGAAGCACCACAGGAAGGTGCTCAGGTACCGTGGGCTCAGGGAGGAGTTTACGCAGATTTTATCCCAATTACTGTAATTTTCTCTCAGGAGTTGTTACTTCCCCAGGTCAGGGAAGCACTGAAGGAAAAGCACACTCACACGTGCCCCACTGGAAGCTCTGCACTCCATTCCACCACATTCCCACCCACCTGCTCCAGCTCCAGGGGATCCCTTGGGGTGCCCCCCACGGCAGGGGCAGCTCCCAGAGCTGCAGGCACGTTAATGATGATTCTTTATTAATAACCTGCCCTCACCAGCACGCAGCTTTTCATTTCCGTGGTCCTCCCCATGCATTAACCAATAAATCTCCGCAGGATCCCAGCGAGAGTGGGAAGTGCTGTTATTCTTGTTTTATGGATGGCAAAATGAGATGCAGAGAGGTTAATAGCAAGTCTAATTGGACAATAATTACCCACTTACCACACTGAAAATTAAGAAATAATCCTCCCATTGTCGTTACATCAGCAGAATGAGGCGAGAGCAGTGTTCACGTCCTCCCCATCCCACCATTTAGCCAAACAGCTGACATGCAAATGAAAGCAAAGGGAGCGCAAGAGCAGATAAATAAATTGTTCTTTCCTTGTTTAACATCTATTTTGCACCACTGAGTCACTCAGGATAGAAGAAAATTATTAAATTTTCTCTGGAATCTATTAGGACATGACAAAACAAAGGCAAGCTCCATTTGTAGAACACATCTGTTGGAAAAAAAATGGAAGAAATAGGATTTAATTACTGCTATGGACTGGTTTCACTTCATTTTTCTGGGGAGGGAAAAAATGTAGGATATAAATTTCTGCCTTAAAAAAAAGCCAGGGCTCTGATAATTCTGTTTCTCCTTATTGTTTGTCTTTCCTCTACCAGGCAAGTTAAGACCATTATACCAATGGCACCCCCTGCATTGATTTAATACTCTGAATATTGGGTCTCCACTGACTCAGTTTACAAAGGGAATTTTTTCTTCCAAGTCAGCACTTAGAAGCTGTTTTGGTATGCACTGAAACTCCAATTTCAGTGTTATGAATGAAAAGAAATCCTAAGACACATTGGAGAAAATGTTTTATTTCATTTTGGGCTAGCATTTCAATTGAAGTCTTCTTTTCCTTTCCAGTTTTTAAAGGAAAATTTCTGTTTGGAAGATGACACTTAAAAACCCATTTGTAAGAACATGGACCGATTTAAGATTCCCGTGGGAAATGAGGAATTCAGCTGGAACCTGGATTTCAGTGGCTGAGGGGCCTCAGCACACACCAAAACGTGAGCCAGGCCCTGGCTGTGCCGTGGGAGCTCCCAGCAAATCCTTCAGCCATTCCAGGTGATGTGACAGCAAAATGCTCTCTGTGATTTTCCTGAGTGACTGCACAGAATCCCTCATGGAACAGACTGGAGCAACCTGCTCTGGGGCATGGGGAGGGCTGCAGGGACTGAGGAACTTCAGCAATCATTCAGTTCCACCCATGGCAGGGACACCTTCCCCTGTCCCAGGCTGCTCCAACCCCAGAGTCCAACCTGGGACTGCCAGGGATGCAGGGGCAGCCACAGCTGCTCTGGGCACCCTCACCAGGGCCAGTGAGGGTGAACAATTCCTGCCCAAAATCCCACCCAGCCCTGCCCCCTGGCACTGGGAACCATTCCCTGTGTCCTACATGTTAATAATCAGTGACTACAAAAACTCAGGCACTCAAAGCCTTTTAGAACTTTCTCTCTGAATTAATTTGAAGGTGTGGGTCAGGTCCTGAAGCCTCCTCTGGAAGCCCAGGTGTTTCCAGCAGAGTTACCTGCAGGAGGGGCTCAGGGGGGCCCAGGTGGGCAGGAGCAGACCCAGCTGGGATCTCTGCTCAGCTCCCACCACTGAGGCACGGGGAAATGCTGCTCAGGCAGAGTTTGCGTGTGTGGGCTGTGAGCAGCACCCTGCATTTGTTTGGGAGTGGAACCTATGAAATTCAGAAGAAACAGAAAGGCATTTTGCAGGTTTTTTCCAAAGTCTGTAGCACCCAGCACAAAATCACCGTCTCTATCTGGCTGAGAATTCCTCAGCGCAGAAAGTTCAGATTAAATCCCATAAAGGCGATCGATAAATCTGCAGAAATCCAGCAGCTGCAATTAAATTCTCCAGAGCTGCTCTCTAAGTACACAAATTGGGAGCTCAGAAAGGACCTCTGCCTCTCGATGCATCATTTTTTGCTGTGAGTGCTCCTCCTAATGAAAAACGATGGCAAACAAAAATAGATTTTCTGTCATGGGAGCAATTGTTCTTTTTCTTAGTGCACTCCAAATATTTCTGTAAAGCATCATCTGCTCTTTAAACACATATTGTAGGACATCAATGGAAGTCAATGCCTTTTGTCAATGAGTAAAATATTAGGAGTAATGAGCTGACCTGTTTCTTATTCAGATATTGATCCTGCCTCTCCCCTGGTTTGTTTGCCTGTGCAACGTTTGGGATTTGCTTTGGAGTCAGACACGAGAGCCCGGGCTGGCAGGGGCTGACCCTCTGCTCAGGGGGGTTTATTCCATGGCCATTCCCATGCCGAGGGGGGAATTCAATTATTCTTAAATTGTCTTGAGTTAAGCAATCAATGAGGTGCTGAAAGGTAGGAGCTTCTGCTGATTTTATTTACACTGCTGCTGCCTTTAGTGGGGAAATGGTATTTTTGGTGTAAAAATTTTAATTAAGGCTGCGAACAACCTCTCAGAGATACAACCAAGATTGGAGGGAGAAATTAATTTTTGTGGGTCTGAGCTGCCCGTTTCAGTAATTGCGAAGATTAAAAATGGAGCTGGGGATTGAAGATACCAGATTAAACAAACAATGGAGTATTTTAAGTTACACTCGGTGCTGCTGTGGGTGAATTGAGCGAATGGCTGGCACGGGAGTGGGAGGAGAGAAGCTATTGTTGCACCTTTGGTCACGCTGCTGAGGCCTGACCTGAGGAATTCAGCGCTAAAGGGATTAATCTGCTCTGCTCCTGGGAGCCTTTCTGCTCCGGGAGCCACAGCTCTGTGCAGTGCAATTCCTTCCCCAGGGATCTGTGGGGCCCAGGCAGGGGAGCCCCATCCCCGCAGGGATTCCAGCCTGGGGGTGGCACCTGGGGACACGGGGCAGGGGTGGCCCTGGCCCTGTTGTGGCACCCGGGGCTCTCAGGGGGTTTTTCCAGCCTGGCTGTTCCCGTGGCTGGCAGCAGCCCCCACCTGTGCTCCCCATCCCCTGGGGTACCCCCTGAGCAGCCCAGGGGTCAGCTGGGGGACCCCAAATCCACAGAGGGACCCCAAACCCTCAGAGGGACCCTAAAGCCATGGAGGGATCCCAAACCCACAAAGGCACCCTAAAGCCACAGAGGGATCCCAAACCCTCAGAGGGACCTCAAAGCCACAGAGGGGACCACAAAGCCAAGGAGGGACCCCAAACCCTCAGAGGGACCCCAAAGCCCCAGAGGGGAGCAGGAGCTAGGGGGGCTCACGGGGTGTCCCTGCTGGCCAGCCCTGTCTGTGGGGGATGTCCTCACTGCAGAGGGGCCTGGAATTCCTTGGAATGCTGCTGGAGCCAGCTCAGCCCAGGAGCAGCCGCTGCACCTGGGGCAGGGACATCCCTGGGACTGCCTGGGACATCCCTGGAGCTGTGCAGGGACATCCCTGGGGCCCTGCAGGGACATTTCTGGGGCTGTGCAGGGACATTTCTGGGGGTTGTACAACACACCAGTAAGTACTTAAAGTATTTTGAAAAGCTGCACTAAGCTCAGTTAAAGTGATGGTTATCTCACCAGAAAGTTATCAGCCATTCTTTTTTTTTTAATTTTATTTTATTTTACCAAAAGTTTTATGCTTTTATATACCGGGATTGTTTTTATACCTCACAAGAATTAGAAACATTTTTAGTGGGTTTTTATTATTATTTGGGTCAAGACTTTGGGTCAGGCAGAACAGCTGTGAAGGCCAGGGTGTGATTCTGGATTAACCCTTCTCCTGCCAGTGCAGACGGTGCCTCAGCCACAGCAGCTGCCAGCCCTTGCCTTGGCCAGCCTGGACCTGCTCCAGAAGTGTGCAGACCAGTTCAGACAGACACTGCTGCCAGCAGTCCAGAAATATCCCATGGACAGAAGGGATAAGGACAAGGTTGGGCCTTTGGACTCCCTCCCATCTGCTGTCAAGGTAAAGTCTCTCCTAATGTTGCAGAAACTTCCCAATCCCTGGCAGAAATTGTGTGTGAAGAGGGGGAGTTATTGACAGTTTAGCAGCGACAGAGCAGGAGAGAGAGTAAATATTAAATGCACTTTACTATCCAACAAAATTTCACTTTGTGGCATCCCAATACATCAAGAAATGTTGCTTGCTTCTGGCCAGGAAAATGTCATTCATTTTGCTTTTCATACTGCTTGGAAAAAATAAGTGTTCGTGGTTATTTACACCCTCAGCCCCTGGGAAAGGCTTTCCCACCCTTCCCTGGGCTCTGCTGGAGAATTCCTGCTCCATGCAGCAGTGCTGCTGTGCTGGGTCTCAGCCCCGGGGCTCTCCCTGCCCTCAGCTGCAGCAGGACCCTCCTCCCCTTTTCCCACATCACATTTAACACAGGTTTCACATTTGGCACAAACAGGAACAAATTAACCCAGGAACTTCAATTCTTTGTAATCCCAACGAGATTACAGCCAAGCAAACCACAGTGCTGATGTTCCCCAGGGCCAGCTGGCAGCACCAGGCTCTCCAGGAATGAACACAGCAGTGTCTGAAGGAAAAGGCCCAGGACGGTTCCCCCGACCCTGCAGGGGCTCCTGGGTTCTGGGGTCACTCCCGAGGTGCAGGTGAGTGCAGAGCTCTCCACCCTGGGGGTTTTGGTCTGCAGTGCCCTGACAGAGCCCCTCTGTGCCCGCTGGATTTCAGCCCCCACAGCTGCTGCAGGCAGCAGGGCAGGGCTGGAATTTCACTGCACCTCCCCTGGGGGCTCTGGGTGTTTCCAGTCTTGGTCCCAAATTTCTTACCTGAGGCTGCTTTAGCTCAGAAGCCAATTTAGTGATGTGGGTTTAGTGATGTGGGCTTTGGTGTGCCCTGTGTGCCAGGTCCCCTGCTCCAGGCAGGGGGAACCCAGACAAAACCACAAATTCTCCTGTGTGTTTGCCTCCTGGAGCCCATCACGGCTGGGGACTATAAAAAACACCATAAATAAACCACAGTCCCCTCTCTGGAACCTTTGCAGACACATTCCTGTGCCCTGGGGGATGAGGGTCCTGTGAGTGCCCCTGGCTGTGCCAGGAGCTCCTCCCTGGATCTGGGATCCCTCTGCAGGGAAAAGAACCGAGCCTGACGAGGTTGACTCAGGGAAAAGAACCGAGCCTGACAAGGTTCACTCAGGAAAAGAAGCGTGCCTGACGAGGTTCACTCAGGAAAAGAACCGTGGAGGTTCACTCAGGAAAAGAACCGAGCCTGACGAGGTTCACTCAGGGAAAAGAACCGAGCCTGACGAGGTTCACTCAGGAAAAGAACCGTGCCTGACGAGGTTCACTCCTGGATTCGCTGCCTGTGAGTGTTGCTGGCAATTACTGGAGTGAGATAAAAGCGTTCCAGGAAGAGAGGAGCAGCGAGGAGACAACAACCCCTCCGAGTGCGCCGGGGAGTATCTTTGGTTTTACAGCTGCACACAGCATCCATCAAAATGCCACCTGCACACCCTGGCTGCTACCTGGAGTTACACAGCTCCCCTGAGCTTACAGCATGCATAAAATACCCCTTTAATGAAGCAGGCTCTGCCTGTGCATCCAGGAGGCTCAAAAAGTGAAGTATATACAGAATATACACGTCCAATGCCTGTTCACAGCAGAGGAGAGGGGATTAGTTCCATCAGAGCCACCAGCTTTGATTTTTACAGCTTAGCAGGAGATGTTCTAAGGTGTTCAGGGTAAGTTCAGGTGCTCTCAGGAGTGTTTTGGGGGTGTGCAGGTCCCTGTAGGGTGTGTAGGGTGTGCAGTGACACTGGGCAGGATGGGTAAAGGCAGATGTGGGAAAATGTTGGAGGTGTCTGCACAGAATCAATCCCAGACTGGTCTGGGCTGGAAGGGACCTTAAATCTCACCCTGTCCCACCCCTGCCATGGGCAGGGACACGTCCCAGCAGGCCAGGCTGCTCCCAGCCCCAGTGCCCAGCCTGGTGCCCAGCCCCGAGCCCTCAGTCTGTGCAGCTCTGTCTGTCTGTTCCTCACAGCCCCCAGGCTGAGGTGGGGAACAACGGCAGGAAAGAATAGGCTATTTTTATTTCAGTGTGCATCAGATCCTGGTTTTATAACTTATTAATGATAAATTGATCTCAGGAGATATTAACTCTGTATTTACAGAGTGTTTAGACATGCTGGGGGCGGTTTTAAATGTACCAGCTGCTCAGTGCTGATTTAAATACACAGATGTTCCTATTAGCATAACATTCAAATTCGATGCCCTCCTTATCTGCATCCTGCCAAAGCACAAAAACAGCTCCAGAGCCGGGGAGCTCTGGGCAGGAACAGCCTTTCCTCCCCTGGGACTGCAGCAGCTCCCCATCCCATCCCACCCCATCCCAATACCAAACCCATCCCATGGATCCCATCCCTTCATCCTATCAATCCCATCCCAATACCAAACCCATCCCATGGATCCCATTCCATGGATGCCATCCCATCCCAGTTCCTATCCCAGTTCCCATGCCATGCCGTGCCATGGGAATGCCATCCCATCCCATCCCACCCCAAATATGATGCATATGTAGGAATAATCACCTGGACTGATCAATATTTTAGACCAGAATCCAATTTTAACTTATTTTTAATTTTATTTTTTTAATTGGCTTTCCAGCATGTTTTATGACTGTTAAACCCCTTTGGTCCCCAGTCCTATTCTCACTGGGATAATTTATATTTATATATATAGATGTATGTATGTATGTATATATATATACATATATGTATGTATATATATGTATACGTGTGTATATGTACATATATTTATATGTATATATGTGTATATATATGTATACTTGTGTACATATACATACATTTATATGTATATATACATATATGAGTGTGTGTGTATATATGTATATGTGTGTATATATGTATACATATATATTTATTATATACACATATATAATTATATACATATATTTATGTATATATATATACATATATATATGTATGAGTATATATATATATATGTGTGTATATATACATTCTCACACATGTATTTTTGCTCTTTATATTTCTCTCAGCAGCTTTGAGCGGCCCTGGCAGCTCGGAGTGCCTCCAGCCCTTCCCTCGCGGCTGCTGCGGCTCTCCGGGACCACACAGAGCACCGAGGGGCCTTGGGGTGCCCCACACCGGCACAAACACAGCGGTGACACCACAGCGATGGCAGCAAGCGCTTCAGAGTCAGCCCGGCGTGTGGAAAAGCGGAGGGAATGTTACACAACAGACCGCAAAGGCTGAGGAAGGATGCTCCGAGGCGCTGGGTTAGCACAGCCGCCCCCCGCCGAGGCAATCGGGACTAATGGGGACATTAGTGCAGCCAGGACACATCGCGGAGAATCCCCCGAGCAAAGAACACCCAGGAGCCGGAGCATCGCTGGCACCGTGCTCAAACCGCCCCCCTCTGCCTCAGCAATGAGTAAAAGGGTCGTAAACAGCAGAGAGAAAATTTTTGCCTGGTGACTGCAAATAAGCACCCAGCAGAGCTGTTAAAAGTTGCTTGCTGAAGAGAAAAATATGATTCTTCCAGTTTTATGGGCCGTGTTCAGATAGCTCTTACTCCTGCGCCATAAATCCAATTTTCACATAGATTAAATGGAAAGGCAGCAGAGGCTCTGCTGAATAATGCACGGGCTGTGGAGGAGCTGCAAGGGCAGGGATGGATCCTGCCATGCTCACAGCTCTGCCCGGGTCTGCCCCATACCCTCACACCTCCCCGGCTCTGCTCCCTCCTTACACTGACCCCAAACCCACAGGTTAGACAGGGCTGGGGCTGCAGAGAGCCTGAGGCACCGCTGGCTCAGGAGAGGCTGCCAGGGAGGAGGGATACATGGACATGTCCCCAGGGTGGCATTTCTGAGTGTTTGGGGGGTCTGTGCCTCACAGCAGCAGCTCTGCCCATCCCTGCAGGATCAGCAGTGTACATGATTCTTCACAGTGTGATCCAACAGAGGTCAGAGCTCAGATTCCCTGTTTTGGGCTTTCCTTAAACACCGGAATAACTTCAGCCTTGGTGAGGGCACGTTATCCCTCTGAAATGCCCCTCAGTGCCAGTTTAACCCAGCTGTGATGGGGCTGCATGAAGGAGCTTCTGAGGAAAAAAGCTTCTCCTAAATAAAAAAGCTTCTCCAGAACTAAAAAAGCTTCTCCTGTCCTCTTGTGCCAGGACATTGGAGTTCAGGGTCCCTCGCTGACACCCGCTGGAATCACCAAAGCCAGGCTGTGTGTGCCTGAGAGCTGCAGCCTTTGATTTCGGAGTGGCAGAGAAAGCAGCACTTGAGCGTGGGGAATAATTAATGAGTGCAGTTCCCTGGCAGATCTTCATCTCTTTGCCGCTGAATATCCCACAAACAGGGAGCTTATGGGGTTTTTTTTCTCTCTGAGTGGAAAGCTCTGCCTGTCTCCTCCCTGCTCTAGCCCAGCTGGGGAGGGGCTCTGTCCACTTGTCCTCGAGTTTTCTCTCACTGTGCCAGCAGCGCTCTGTCCCCTCTGCTGTCCCCGAGCAGGACAGACCCTGCCGAGCCCCCCGCCCCTCCCTGTGCCCGGGCTGCTGTGCTGAAGGGGTTAATTTGTTTAAACCCCGTTGTTGTGTGAGCTCGGGGCTGGCTGCTGCCAGCAGAGTGGAATGATTCGGTTTGTGGCAGATGTGTGTGTGGGAGGGCTGGGAGGGAAACGCGGTTGTTGTTGTTGTTGTTTGTGAGGTGACCAAAATCTGCACCACCAGATTGAATCCAACCCAGTTCCAGCCCGCTGGGGTGGTGACAGCTGACACGGCTGCTGCCAGGGGGTGCATGGGGGGACAGAGCCTGGGGGGTCCCACGGGCATGGGGCCGGGCTGGGGGTGAGGGGCTGGGGGCAGAGGAGCAGGGATGGTGTAGGAGCAGCTCTTGGGAACAGGGATGGTGTGGGAGCAGCTCCCAGGGAGGTTTGGGGTGGGAGCAGCTCTTGGGGCAGGGATGGTGTGGGAGCAGCTCTCAGGGCAGGTTTGGTGTGGGAGCAGCTCTTGGAGCAGGTTTGGTGTGGGAGCAGCTTTTGGGAACAGGTTTGGTGTGGGAGCAGCTCCCAGGGCAAATTTGGGGTTGGAGCAGCTCCCGGGGCAGGTTTGGGGTGGGAGCAGCTCCCGGGAACAGGGATGGTGTGGGAGCAGCTCCTGGGGCAGGGATGGTGTGGGAGCAGCTCTTGGGGCAGGTTTGGGGTGGGAGCAGCTCCCAGGGAGGTTTGGGCTGTTCCTAGCTCTCCACACCCTCCCTGCCCTGGAGCTGCTCCCCAGCCCTGCCTGGAGCTGCCCCGTGCCCTCCCCAGCACGGACTCTCCTCGTCCCTCCTGCCCTGTGCTCTCTGGGCCGTAGGGATTTGCACGTTATTTCCCTGGAAATGTGCCTTGCTTTAATGTTCAGTCAAACGCTGTGAAGGTCAGAGCCCTGCCTTGAGCTGGGCCTAGCAGGTTGTCCTAGGTTACAATGTAAAATTGTGCCCAAGGTTTGTATTCTATCCCCATGAGCCCTTGGAGCCAGGGTGGGGCAGTGTTTTCCTTATCTTCTGTTAACGAGCCTTGCCACATGACTCATAGATAACTTCCTCCGGGAGTTATCTCTGTTTAATGGGCCATCAAGGACCCACTGCATGACTCATAGAATGAGATGATCCCCATTGTGAGATGCTCCGCCCAGGGGGAGGAGCCAAGCATTCCCACCTGGATAAATCCAGGGTTTGGGACAGCACAAGCAGCTTTAATCCACTGGACTCCCAGAGGAGACAAGAGCTGCCAGAAGTTTCTACAGGAATCACTGCTTCGACAAGACCATCTCATCTGGACTGCCACTACCACCCTAACTAACAGGGTGTCAGGTTGTATTCTGACTCTGTCAGGTTTTTTTGTACTATTACTTTTATTTTATTTTACTTTACTTTATTTTCTTTTCATCTTATTAAATTGTGTTTCTGACTTGGAGTCCTTCACTGGTTTTGCTTTCAAACCAGCACATATTTTTGGCGCCCAACGTGGGGCAGGAGGTACTGAGAAAAGTCAGAATTACAATTTTGGGAAAAATCACACTGCTCCTTGCCAGAGCAGCAATTAAATCATGGAGTAATTCAATCACCGAGGAAAAGTGTGTGGAGAAAGGGAAGAAACTCTGAGTACTGGGAGTATAATTTTTTTCGCTTGTCTTTTTGAGTAAACGTTGTGGAAATCAAGGGAAGGCTTCGATGGCAGGCACTTAACCACTAAAGATTTTTGCAAGAGTCATTTCCACAAATGTCTTACAACCTTTCTATAGATCTGGAGCCTGTGCTTTTAATGGACTGACAAATGTACACTAACCCCAGCTGACTGGTGCTCGCTGCTTGGCTATCCAGATAAGAGGAATGCTTTCCCTTGATTGAGATCTTAAATCAATTGTTCCTTTGCCCGGTGGCTGGCGGTTATTATCCAAGGAGAAGAGAAAGTTCAGATGGCAAATTGTTAATATTGTAAGAAAAATGTCTGTTGTGTCCTGCTTAAAGTTTCCTGTCTGGATGAAATACGCTCTCCTATAATATTTCCGATTGTGTGCGATCCATCAGAGCCCCGTGCAGCAGCGGCTGGGCTGCCCGTGCCCTGTCCTCGGCTGTCTGTGCCCTGCCCTGCCTGTGCCCTGTCCTGGGCTGCCTGTGCCCTGCCCTGCCCTGCCTGTGCCCTGCCTGTGCCCTGCCCTGGGCTGCCTGTGCCCTGTCCTGGGCTGTCTGTGCCCTGCCCTGCCTGTGCCCTGTCCTGGGCTGCCTCTGCCCTGCCCTGCCCTGCCTGTGCCCTGCCTGTGCCCTGCCCTGGGCTGCCTGTGCCCTGTCCTGGGCTGTCTGTGCCCTGCCCTGGGCTGCCTGTGCCCCGCCCTGCCCTGGGCTGGGCTGCCTGTGCCCCGCCCTGCCCTGCCTGTGCCCTGCCTGTGCCCTGTCCTGCCCTGCCTGTGCCCTGCCTGTGCCCTGCCTGTGCCCTGTCCTGCCCTGCCTGTGCCCTGCCTGTGCCCTGTCTGTGCCCTGTCCTGCCCTGCCTGTGCCCTGCCCTGCCCTGCCTGTGCCCTGCCCTGCCTGTGCCCTGCCCTGCTGGGCAGCTTGGCGAGCATAGGGGTGAGCACAGGGGGAGCGCCCGGCCACGGGGCAGCACGGGCAGGGAGAGAGCAGGGCCACAGCCCCCCTGGCCTGCCCCAGAGCCAAAGGGTGGAGCCAGCAGGGCTGGAGAAGCCCCAGGGGTCACCTCACTCCTGCCCCGCCCTGCCATGCCTTGCCCCGCCCAGCCCTGCCCCGCCCTGCCCGAGCAGCGCAGGGTTCCCAGCCCTGGGACAGGTCCCGAGCCCCCCAGGAACCCCGGGAGTGCTGGGTAGGGTGGAGCTGCTCCAGGTGTGAGCACACCCTGGGACCCTGGGCACGGCCATCGCTTCCTGCAGCTCCTCCCCTGCCCTGGGCTGTCCTGCTGTCCCTGCGTCCTGTCTCCCTGTGTCCTGGGCTGTCCCCGTGTCCTGCTGTCCCCGTGTCCTGCTGTCCCCGTGTCCTGCTGTCCTTGTGTCCTGCTGTCCCCGTGTCCTGCTGGACCAGCCCTAGGCTGTCCCCGTGTCCTGCTGTCCTTGTGTCCTGCTGTCCCCATGTCCTGCTGTCCCTGTGTCCTGCCAGACCAGCCCTGGCCCCGGAGCCACCAGCACTGGGACTGTGGAGTCCTTAAATGCTTCCCGGGATTACTCATTCATTATTCATTGCCTTTTTGAGTTCCATGACTACGGTAAGAAATGAAAACTATTTGGAGGTTCTTCCTTTATAGCCGTGTTACCAAAGATACCAAATCCTCTCTCAGGCACTCAAAACACATCGTCTCACATTTGCTTCCCAAATGAGCACCGACTGCAATCCCTCATCTGCTCATCCCTGATTTACTCGGGCTCCTAATATTTCACAGCCCTTTGCTATTGAAGTTTCACCTCTTGTCATTGAGAGAAATAGTTCTGTTATTTTGTAATGGTGACTCATGTTGTACCTCATGAACTTTAACTACTCTCAGGGTCATTCTCCTGACAAATGGCTCTGGGCTGTCGCAGTAATTATTTGTCCTTGGGAAGATGCATATCCTGTATTGGAGGCACCCTAAGAATAAAACAATCTGCAGTATTAAAATGTCTGCTCTAGCACTGGAAGATTAAATGCTCATCCTTTTGACCAGTTCATGCCAGCCCCGAGCAGCAGAGATCCAGCTGAAATGGGCTCCATGAAAGGCTGTAAGGGAAGGTGTGTAATTAACAGGACTGTGTATAATTAGTTCTGATACAGCCCTATTTCCATTTCAGTTTTGTGCTTCAGATCTGACAGCGATCACCAAGGAAACTGAAATCTGCTGGTGACTGCTGACATCCCCCAGGGCCACAGAGGCCTGGGGACACTGCTGGTCACCTGGGGACACCTGGGGACACTGCTGTGCCCCTGAGGACACCTGGAGACACTGCTGCTCCCCTGGGGACACTGCTGCTCACTGGGGACACCTGGGGACACTGCTGATCCCCTGGGGACACTGCTGCTCCTCTGGGGACACTGCTGCTCCCCTGGGGACACTGCTGCTCACTGGGGACACCTGGGGACACTGCTGCTCACTGGGGACACTGCTGCTCACCTGGGACACTGCTGCTCCCCTGGGGACCTGGGCTGGACCCTTCCCCTCCCTGCCTGGGCTGCCTCGGGGAAGGCCCTGGCCCCAAGCAGCCCCAGCCCCACCCTGGCCCCTCAAACCCCTTTTCTTCCCCTCTCTTTAGCCCAGATTTGTGCCTTGGCTGCTGCTGCTGCTGTGACAGATGCCGAGGGAGGCTGACAATATTTCTGGTGTGAAAAGCAGGACTTCTCTGCTGACAAGCTGTTAAAGGGAAGATTTGCTGCTGTGAGGCTGCCTCCCCTCTGGGCCGTTTTTGAGAGGGAATAACTTTGGCTCTGTTGGCTGGGGACATTCAGGGGATGTCCCCCTGCTGTGGCCACAGAGGGGACAGGGCCAGCCTGGCAGCCAGTGCCACCCCATGGGGAGCTGTCCAGTCCCGTGTCCCCTCCTCCATGCAGGGCTTTTCTCAGTGCTTCCCTGCAGGGTTTGTGCCTTTCCTTCTGTGGGAATACCAGGGTGACTATTGTCAGTCCAGGCCACCCCTCCAGCGTTCAGTGAGAAGTTTTTTGTTCTTCAGAGGCACTTTGGGGCCTGAATGATCTTTTTGACTGCGAGCAGAATTTACAGAACTCTGCAGCTCCAGTTGCAAATATTCAGCTCCAGCGTGGCTCCCTGCTGTACCACATTCCTGATGTTTTCCGTTGGCAGGGATCAATAGGAGCCTGTATAAGGAGACAGATAAATAAATGTATCTCTGGATAACGAGGGGTAAATGGCTCTTCAGAGCAAGTTGGCCTCATAAATTTCCACTTGTCTCCGCATTTTTTCATGTTTGGGCTGAATACTCAGCTCTGCACATTATCCCCTCACCCTGATGTATCTGGACTCTCCAAGCTCTCTTCCACGCACTTTCAGCGTTCTGCAGCGTCAGATGTTGCTCACAGCTGTAAGAGCAATTACCTTTTATCTTTCTTTAAAGGCAGAGCAATTGAGAGCGTTTCCATTTGCAGAGAGAGGCGCTCCTGGAGGGGCCCGGCCGGGGGGAGCCCGGTTCTGGTTCTGGCTCTGCCGGGGGAGTGAATGAGCCCCTCTCCCTCCTTGTGCAGGGCCTTTATTATTCACACCAATCCTTCTTTCAGATCATCTTCCATAGACACTCCAGATTAAATTTTCGTCATTATCATGATAGAACTGGATGAATAAGTGGCACATCTGTTCCTGAAGTGCTTTATTATCTGTTCTGATGAGGTTTTGGATGAATAGCGGGATGACTTAAATACGGAGCAGAGAAACGCGAGCAGGTTTATGCATAATCTGAAATTCATGGCCAGCAGTGCCGACTCGAGGCATCTGATTTTATACAGAGGAGGTAATTATTAATTAGAGATTTGGGCCAATCTATCACCAGGGCCAACTTAATGAAGCGACACGAGGAGACGGAGCAAACCTGACTGTGGAGCAGCACTAATGAAGCCCCACACATTGTTAAACTGGTCCTTGTTCCATCACTGCAAAGGAAAACTCCATAAATATTTTATAAACACTCCATTCTGGCCATGTAAAACCAAATTGCACCAATAAATCTATTTATCCAGAAGTTATCTCCTGATCTCTTCCAGCTGCATCCCTTACAAAGGAGGGCTCTGCTCGTTTGTCTGTCAGAGAGACAAAAGGGCTGAGGTTTCCACCCCCGATGGTGGAGGGGAGATCCATGGACGCTCCTGAGTGACACAGAGATGTGAGAATTTCAGATGATCCTTTATAGTAGGCCTCTAGATGTTAGGATGTATTTCAAAGAGTGTTTTAGAATATATATTAAATCCATTTTAGACGGCATTTAGGGGATGCCGAACACTGTGTCTGTTAACCTTTTGCATGTTACAAGCATCTAAGACTTCTTGGTGATAGTGGAGAGAAAATTGCAAACATCCCGGGACAACAAGGCTGAGAATGCAGATAAAGAGGGAGGACACAGACCCTTAGCCAGCATAAACTGAATATTTCCTTAAAACTGTGCCAAAGAGAGCCAGAAGCCGCGCAGGAGAGATAAAGGTGAAGAGTTCATTGAAGAAGAGTCCGTTCCTTCATCTCCTGAGACCCCCAGAAGGATCACCACAACAAACTGAGCATGCCCAGATGGGCGTGGAGTTAATTACCATACGTGGAGTTAATTACCATATGTAGAGTTAATTACCATATAAGGCAGGGATGGGCGGGGCCAGATAATGAATATGTATGAGGCGGGTTATGCATATGTAAAACCCCAGGGAATAATAGAGGGAAACACCATCGGGTGGGTATGCGAGTCTTTGGTGAAGTGATTCCCCACGCAATTCGGCCCATTAAATACACGCCGCTCTAACAACTGTTATTGGAGTTTTACTTTCACCACCACGTTTCACTGAGCTCCAGAGCTTCCCTCAGGTCCTGTTCTGCCCAGGGCTGGGCTCACAGGCAGGCAGAGCCCTCAGGATCCCTTTGGAGGGGGGATTTTTCTCTTCCACACAACAAATTTTGCTGGGAGTCCTGAGGAAATGCCCCAGTCCCAGGAAAGGAATCCTGCTGCACTCGAGCACAGCTTGATGCCAAAATCCCAGAGTCCTGGAATGGTTTGGGCTGGAAGGGACCTTAAATCCCACCCAGTGCCACCCCTGCCATGGGCAGGGACACCTCCCACTGTCCCAGGCTGCTCCAGCCCCAATGTCCAGCCTGGCCTGGGGCACTCCCAGGGATCCAGGGGCAGCCACAGCAAATCTGGGCACCCTGTGCCAGGGCCTGCCCACCCTGCCAGGGAACAATTCCTGCCCAGGATCCCATCCATCGCTGCCCTGTGGCAGTGGAAGCCATTCCCTGTGTCCTGTCCTTCCATCCCCTGTCCCCAGCCCCTCTCCAGCTCTCCTGTAGGTCCCTGTAGCTCTGATTTCATGTCTGAGATCTTTTGGTTTTCTGAAATTCTTTCCCAGGAGACTTCTGTAAACAAGAGAAATGTTTTTGTAACTGTACCTGTGTTATTTATTCCTTCTCACAGGAGGGGTTTCCTCCTGATGTCCCTCTGGTTTGACCAGTGTGATTGAAGAGGTTTGTCTCTGTTTCACCAATCAGCTTGGTCTGTGTAAAATGGTATAAAAGGGAGATGCACCCCAAAAATAAACGAGTTATTTTTTAGCCTTCTGAACTTCGGAGTCTGTGCCGTTGTTGGTGTAAAACAGCACCAGGTCCCCTCAAAATCATTTGATGGGACAATTTATTGACCCCTGCAGATGAGGCCAAACAAATCCTCAGATTCCTGTCTGATCCTTAAATCTTCATTTTGGGGGTGTGAAATCTGAGCCCCATCTCTGGTGCCAGTGACAAATCCTGGGGCCCAGGGGCTGGCAGGGGCTCAGGGCTGCAGGAAAATTCCCTGCAAACTGCAGGAACAATCGCTGCCATTGCAGGAACAGTCCCTGCCATTGCAGCCCTGTGCCCCAGGGCTGCTCAGGTATGGAAATGAAGAACCAGCAGAGCTGCTGCAGGGGCTGCAGGGTTACTGGATGCCCAATTTGGGGATGTGACAGCCACACTCAGTCGTGGTGCTTTGACAGGTTCTGTGTACAGAAAAAAAAATCTCCAACCTCTCCTGTTGTTGCCTGGCTAACAGGAGAACAACTGAGGGGTTTTGTCAGCTTTTATGGAAGAACAAATCCCTGCCCTGGGAAAGCTGAAACACCCGGGGCAGCCCGGGGGATGTGGCAAACACCAGCAGGAGGCTCCCTGTTCCCAAGTGCCCACCAGGGACGGCATCATGCTGGATTTCCATGAGAATTCCACAGGAGAGAAGAGCAGGGCAGTGAGTGGGGTGGGCTCTGCTGCAGCTGCCACACGGATTCCTCATTTAATAGAGAAAAAAATCTCATCTAATCCCTTTTGATGGTCTTTTGCGGTCTGGAACGATGTGAAAATATTTAACTTCCAGCTGAAATTACATAAGGAAAGTTAATTTAATATATCACTTAAAGGACAGGTCATTGTACTCTCAACTCTCTGCCTCATTAAGGCTTTAAGAGCTTGATTTTGGGCTTGAGCTGGGATCTGGGAGAGCAGAGCCATTCCCTGCCTCCAGCTCAGGCCTGCAGAATCCCTCCATTAAAACATGTTAATATTTTATTTAAAAATATCAATTGAATATTGGCACTTTCAAAAAGAGTGCAGAAAATGCAGCTTGTCTTAGACTGTACTCAGCCTGTGCTGTTTCCTACAGATTTTGGGATGTTTTTCTTATTACATTCCCAGATTTAGAGAAGGCCTTTCCTATGGCTTCCTGAAGGAGGTAGGATTCAAAACTGAATTGCTGTTGTAGGAATTTTAAATATTTTAGAAGTGCTCTGTAGTGCTCAGTTCAGACCATTGTTTCTGAGATCTGCCACCGTGGCAGATCCTGCACAGAATATTTTTGTCTCCTTCTGAAGATAGCATCAATCACGTCTGCTCCTGACAAGCCCCGAGGAGAAGAACATTTATCAGTATCTATTAGAACAGCCTAAAAAAACTCTAGAAATGACATTTCCTAGCAAGGGTATGATCTGGTTGGAAAATAGCAGAAGTTTGATGCTTTCCCTCAAGAATTCTGTGCTGCCTCCTTATATAGCTGCTGTCATCACACCCTGCTCACACCTCACCCCTCTTACTTCAAGAGCTGCTTTTTATAATCCCCACGTCAGTGCAGGGGAAGTTTCCAAAGGGGGTGGGAGCAGGAGCCCCCCCAGCCCCGGGATGCTGAGCCATGGCTCCTGCCAGCCCCTGCTCTGTCCCCAGGCCCTGATTTCGGGGATTTTGGGGGCTGTGTTGGGTTGTGAGCGTGGGCAGGCCCTGGCACAGGGTGCCCAGAGCAGCTGTGGCTGCCCCTGGATCCCTGGCAGTGCCCAAGGCCAGGCTGGACAGGGCTTGGAGCACCCTGGGACAGTGGGAGGTGATCCTGCCAGGGCAGGGGTGGCACTGGATGGGTTTTAGGGTCCCTTTCCCCAAAGCAGGCTGGGGTTTGGTGGTTCTGAGGCACTGGGAGGACACAGCAATCCTCATTTCCCTTTTGCTGCCCCAGGGCCAGGGCAGCTCCATCCTGTGCCCAGCCAGGCCGGCGTCACCCGGGCAGGGGACATTGTCCCCAGGGGTGGGCACAGCCTGGGCACTGCCCTGCAGCACACAGAGCTCCCCCAGGGCTGCCCAGGCCTCCCTGTGCTTAAAGCTGGCACCACCCACATTTATCTGCAACATAAAATCAGCGCGCCCATTAAAGCAGATTATGCGCTAATAATTATGCAAATATTCCTTCAGTGAAACCATAAAAAATCTCATGAAGGTTTAGCACATGGCCATTACGGGAGAGGAATATGCGGCAAATGAAAATGAAGATCGTCATTAACTTTAAGGAGTTCAGGGAATTTTTTGCTATCATTTAAATCCATGATTTGGGACGTCTTTGCAGGATTAACCTGGAGGAGATGATTACTGATAATGGTGCTAAAATCCAGCTGTGGGATGGGAATCCTGGAAAAGGGAGTTCACCGGCTTTGTCCTTTTAGAGAGAGCTTAAACACCGTGTTAGGGCATTTATAAAAGCTGAATAACATTTGTGCTCCCATGGGCAGCCCCAAAGGGAATATCCACGCTCCTGCTCCAGGCACAGGCCAGGGATGGGCAGGAATTCCCAGGGTTTGGCCACTCCACTGAGCTGTGGCTGCAGGGTGGGGCACGAGCCTGCTGCCCACAGAGCGTCCCACTGGGGATGAAGGGGTAGAATATTGGCTGGAGAGACACCCAGAGGAGAAAATCCCATTTAATTTATTGAGGTTGGGTTCAGCATCCAGGTATGAAGCTTTGTCCTTTATGAACTTTAAACCTTCAGGGACTCTGGAGGTGCAGGTACCACAGTGACAGGAGGGTCTTCAGAGCTGATGGATCCATCCCAACAAGAATTTAAAAAATAATTTTTTTATTACGCTTGGGCAGAGAGTGTCCCATGGGCAGCAGAAGGAGGGGTCAGGAGTAATGGTTATAATGAATAATTATAGATGGTTTATAGAATTAAATTTTATATTATTATATTTAATATTAATAATGATATAGATAGATATAGATATAGATATAGATATAGATATAGATATAGATATAGATATAGATATAGATATAGATATAGATATAGATATAGATATAGATATAGATATAGTTATAGATATAGAAGTAGATGTAGATGATACAGATATAGATATGGATATGGATAGATATAGATAGATGTAGATTAAGATGTACATACAGATATACATATAGATATACATATAGATATACATATAGATTATATAGATATAAATATAGATATAAATATAGATATAAATATAGATATAGATACAGATAGATGTAGATGTAGATATATAGATATACATATAGATACCTATTAGATATGGATATAGATATAGATATAGATATAGATAGATGTAGATATAGATATAAATATAGATATAGATAGATGTAGATGTAGATATATAGATATACGTATAGATATCTATTAGAAATGGATATAGATATAGATAGATGTAGATGTAGATTAGATATATTAGATATAGATGATAGATGTAGATGTAGATTAGATATAGATGATAGATATAGATTAGATATAGATGATAGATGTAGATGTAGATATAGATTAGATGTAGATATAGATACAGATTTGTTCTCTTGGCCTAATGAAGAAAATAAAAGCTCAGAGCTCCATGATCAGAGCCATTGATTTTAGCACTGGTAATAGCACTAAAGCACCATTCCCAACACATTATGTAAAAATTGCACATATTAGATGTCTTCATTGGATTTAAAAAATAATTAGGGTAGCTTAATAACGACTTCAATAGCAGAGGCAAGACCACAGAGAGAGCAGAACTCACATTTTGGCTTCCAGGTGCCCAGCTGGGCCAGAGCAGGATGGGATGAATGTCTGGCAGTGAATGAAGGAGGTAGCTGTGGATTTCTCCTGGAGGTTCAGCCAAGGGCATCGCTGGTGCCATCAGCACTCACAGTCCCTCGGGCATGAGGAGCCCTTGTGCTGTCCCTGCTGGAGCTTCATCTGCCTTGTTGTCAGCCCGTGGGGGGGAACTGGGGGGGAACGGGGATGAGCTGGGCTGAGCTGGAATGGCCTCAGCTCATGCAGGGGTGACAGTGTCCCTTTGTCCCCCCTGCCAGGGCTGGTGCAGCAGCACAGCTCGGGGCACAGCGGCTCTCCCAGCCCCACGCTCCAAATTCCAACATTGCCTCCCTGACAGCCCCGCCCCACCCTGCCCTGCCCCGCCCTGCCCTTCCCTGCCACGCCCTGTGCTCCAAATTCCAACATCGCCTCCCAGACAGCCCTGCTCCACCCCAACCTGCCCCGCCCTTCCTGGCCTTGCCCCGCCCTGTCCTCCCCCGCCCTGTGCTCCAAATTCCAAAATTGCCTCTCCCGACAGCCCCACCCTGCCCTTCCCCACCCTGCCCCACCCTGCCCTGTCCCACCCTGCCCTTCCCTGCCCCTCCCTGCCCTGCCCCACCCTTCCCTGTCCTGCCCTTCCCTGCCCCACTCCAGCTGTGTTCCCCGTGCCGGCACTCCCAGATTTTGCGGCAGCGCAGCTCTGGGGTGTCACAGCGAGGGCAGGAGCAGCCCTGTCCTGCTCTGTTGCACAGCTCAGCAAGCCCAGCTGAGTGAGGCTTCCACAGCTGCTCAAACCATCCCCAGCGCCGAGTGCTGAGCTCTCCTGACCGTCCAGCACTGCCTGAAGCTGGACAGCTTCTGCAAGGCCTTCCCGGGCAGTTCGGGGGTTAAATCCCAGGCAGAGTCTGCCCAATTCTTTCTCTCACAGGGTCACAGACACCACCTCCCCGTTCAGCCAGTGCTAAATCCCAAAATCAGGAATGTTCTGCTCTGGAAAAGACCAAATAAAATTCGCTGGAGGGTTTAGACGTGGCACAGGCACGCCTGCCCAGGGGTTTGGTAAGAGGAGGTTTTGGGTTTGGTTTTTTACCTCCTGGCTGCTGCTTGCTGGCATCCCTGGGACAAAACAACCCCAAGAGCTCTGCCTTGTTTTCTCCTCCCATAAACCGGGCATAATAATAAAAATACATCTGGAAAGATGCAAAATTGATGCCACGGAGAGGATGTTTATAGTATTAATGGCTGTAGTGATTTTTTTAACGAGTCTCTGATGAACCCATTTTTCTCAAGCTTTTCTTTGGGAGGCAGCTCATTAAGATGCAGTTTAATTGCTGCAAGTTTTTCCTTGCTGTGCTTTAAAAATCCTGAGCATTTCGGTATTATTTTGGAGCCATCAGTGCCAGGGACAGGCTCTGGGAATGCCCCCGGGCACACGGCCCCGCTCACACAGACCACGCCAAACTCTGCTTTTGTCTTTGGTTGTTTTTTATTTATCAATAAAACAATACTACAAAATATGGGAAACATCTGCATTAAATACAGACTTGCTGATACTGTGCCAGATTTTAACCTGCTGTATTTACAGAGTTCTCCCTGCAGAGCCCCAGGCACAGGGGCAGCAGCGAGGGGATGTCCCGTGTCCCCCAGGAGCGCGGCCGCTGCTCCGGCCCTGCCCTCCGGGGGCTGCTCTGCTCCCCAGCCCTGCCCTCCACCCCTCCTGCCCCGGGCAGGCCGGAGGGAGCTCCCCCTGCACTCGGGTTTGGGGCACGGGGAAGAATTGGATTGGCAAGAATTGGGTGCCACCCTGGCCAGCCCCCCGTGCCCTGCAGGGTCACCCATCCCCTGCCAGCCCAGGGAGCAGCAGGGGTGGCATGGACTGACCACGGCCTCCCCAGCCTCACCTCATCCCAGGGGCAGGTGCTGGGCCAGCTCAGCATTTTGGGGGTTTGGGGGTTTGGGGGCTGTCCCTGGGAGGGGGGCTCTGCTCTGGAAAGGCTTTGGACAAGATTTGAATTTATCTGTCCTGCCCAGGCACTCGCCCCTGTGGCAGCAGCGGGCAGGGAGCGAGGCCAGCCCGGCCCTGGTGCTGCCCACCCTGCCCCAGCCAGGAACACACGTGGGGACATAGATAGATACACACTGCTATATATAAGCTCTGTTAATTATATAGTTGTAAGGCAGATTAAAATCATTCTCTGTATCACCTGGTATCAAAGGGAATCTCTCCTCCTTTCCGTGCACGTCACCAGCGCTGCGTGGGGAGGTAATTACATCCTCACTAATTACTGTGCAGGTGTTCTACCCCAGCACCCACCACTCCTTCACATCTGCCCTGACGTGAAAAGCAGAAAAGAGCTCAGGAGTGCTCAGAATAACCTCAGAATTCCTGCTCTGGACTGCCTGAGGGCAGCCCTGCTCAGGACTGAGGGGTGTCCTGGCCACGAGAGGAGCTGTCACCAGCCAGGGACCACAGCAGCCCCCGTGTGCTGCTCCATGGGGCCTGGCTGGGTGGAGAGGGGGACCCTGAGACCCGGCCCAGCCGGAGGGAGCAGGGCTGGGAGCCCTGGATTTGCCCAGCAGCAGCTGCAGAAGGGTCCCCTCGGGTCCCCTCAGGTCCCCCTGTGCTGCCCCCCAGCCCCTGGGCTCCAGACAGGGGTGATCAGTGGGGAGAAGCTCATCCCAGAGCTGGGGGGGCACCCCAGGGACACCCACAGGGCCCCTCTGCAGGGCTGGCCCAAGGCACAGGGCAGGTGCCACTGCAGGGGCTGTGCCAGGACAGGAATCCTGGTGTCACCTGGCTGGTGGCACTGCCAGCTTGGGGCTGGTGGCACAGGGGAGCTCAGGGAGCACCCCTGTCCCCAGTGGGGGACACAGCTCCCAACTCAGCACTGCAACACCCACACCAAGCAAGCACCACGGGGGCCAGCGCTGCAGGGAGGGACCTTGCACCTTCTCCCAGGAGGGGCCGTGGCAAAGGGCTTCCTCTCAGCCCCAGCCAAGCTCTGCAGGTTAAAAATAATAATGACAAACCCAGCAAAGAATTGGGGAACACCTCACTGCTTCCAAGGGAGGGTAAGGCCCAGCCAGCAGGGAGGGAAGGGGTCACACGAGCCAGAGCAGGAAAGTCTGGCTGCACCCACGGGGCACTGCAGGGAGTGTGTATGACAGCTGGAGGGTGCCAACCCTTCACTGGGGGCTGTGAGCATTCCCTGCAGTGCTGGAAATCCAAAAAGTGAGCCCCCAGCTCCCCCGGGCAGGCTCCCACAGCCCAGCTCTGCCCCAGCCCAGCCCAGCCCTACCAGAGCAGGAGGCAGCAGCAGCACCTTCCTCCCTGCCAGGCTCCGGAAATGGCATTTTTAGCACTTGTAGCACAGCCCCCCGGCAGGGTGAGCCACCCCGCTCAGGGCACAGCTGTGACTGCGTTTGTCCCAGATCTCTCTCTCTCCTGGTGCTCTTTGCACCAGGGAAATACAGCAGGCTAAAAGCTACAGGATTTTTTTTTTTTCACATACCACAGTAGAAACAGTTACCGAGTTATATTTGTCAGTCACAGTAGTTTATGCATATTTGCTATTCACAGACTGCAGAATATTGCCAATAACCTCACTGGTGGGACTGACGACACGGATACATGCATTCAGGTGAGACCATTAGCAAGGATGTCTATACTGTATTAAGCACATTAATTTTTTTTTAAACACCTTCCAGTAAAATCGATTCCTTTAAATTTGTAGTTAAAACTTTTTTTTTTTTTCCACAATTACGCACAAAAGAACCTGTAAACAGTTTGACATTACACTTATGTACAAGTGAACCACGTTGGAAAGTCGAGAGGTAATTCAGTGGGTGCCACTTAATCTACATCAATGTGCAACAGACTGACTCGGCCTGGGCGAAGTCATTTAGTGCTGAATGAGGTCCGAAAATGTAACGTAAGCAAGGCCCCGAGAGCTCCCGGGGCACCACAGCCCCTCTGCCCCCCGTGAGGCCCCGAGAGCTCCCGGGGCACCACAGCCCCTCTGCCCCCCGTGAGGGCTGGGAAATATTGCACTGCAGCACCTCCCTGCAGCCCCAGGGCCTGGGGGACAGCCCTGCCACCCCCGGCTGGGGACAGCCCGAGGGGACAGCACACGGGGACATCACCTCCCTCCTCACCACGGAGCCAGCTGGGCCCTGCCACCCTCCTGCCTCACCTCGCTCCTTTGCTCTGTGGAACTCTGAATCCGTGTTTGCTTCAGCGTTGCTATAGTTTAAAATCTGCAATATCCTACTTATAAAGGGATTTTTTTTTAGCTAAGTGACATCAATGCCAAGAAAAATAAAGAATGTCTTTTTATAATATAAATAATTTAAAAGTGCTTTTTTTTTTTTTTTTTTTTTTTTTTTTTTTTTTGTTCTTTTAGTATTAATCTACAAAACCCCGTTGGGGCATAAACTATCCATAAGACTGGACAATTATTTCGTACCATGATACACATGGGGCCTTTATGCATAAAGTACTCTGAAAGTCAAGTCTGAACTCGCAGTTTTGGGGGGTTTGGGGAGGGGGCTGGGAAGTTCCTGCAGCCCCCCCAGGCTGGGGGAGCAGGGCAGGACACGGCTGAAGGGCTTGGGGGAGTGGTGGCCATGGCCAATAAACCCAGCCCTGCCTTCTCCTGCAGCCCAGGGCTTGCAAATAAAATGAATAAATGGACTCACCCAACCGAAACCCAGAAAGTTCTCCCGAGCACTGTGAAGCCTCTGTGCTGTGTGTGCAGATGGTTCAGGGAGAAAACCAAACCCTTTGGTGCCCACGGGTCTGTGGAGATGTTCCCTGTGTGTCCCCCGAGTGCTCTGAGCCCTGCTCAGGGGTCTCAGGGGGTTTGGGGTGGCAAAGCCCCCAGAAACTGGGAATTCTGCTGCTGGGAGCTGAGCCCCATCCCACTGCAGCCAAGGCAAGTGTCACGTTAGTTCCAACAACCTGGGCTTTGTTCCTGGTGGGAAATAGCTCAAAGTCCAGTTCCCTCCCCAGATATTTTAGAAAGAACAAAATACTCTGCGAGTGGAGTTTAATTTTGGCTTGCTACAAACCCTCTCCTAGGGAGACACGTGGGTTCTCTCACTGAAACCAAACAAAATGTGTTTTACAGCCCAAAGCAGGCGTCTCTCAGACAATCTCTATCCCAGTTTCCTTCCTGCCCTGTGCTGCATCTGCCCTGTTCTGTCCCCTCCCCGCAGGGAGGAAGGGGCCGGACCTGCCCAGCGCTGGCCACCATCCCCTGCTGGCCCTGAGGTGCCACCCCCGCTGCAGGGATGTCCTGTCCTGGGCACAGGGACAGCTGGAACGTCCCACAGAGGGGGAGCAGCCCTGCCAGAAAGGCACCAGGCCTGCCTGACACCCGGGGTGGCTGTGTCCCCAGTGAGGGGTGCACAGTCCCTGTTTGTCACCCGGGGTGGCTGTGTCCCCAGTGAGGGGTGCACAGTCCCTGCCTGTCACCCGGGGTGGCTGTGTCCCCAGTGGGGGGTGCACAGTCCCTGCCTGACACCCGGGGTGGCTGTGTCCCCCCAAAGCAGGGTGTCCCTGCAGCTGTGCATCCCTGTGAGCACCAATGCATCCCATTGGGGCACCAATGCTGGGAAGGGATCTCCAGGGCTCAGGTCACCCTCCTGGCACCTGCAGGAGGTTTGGTGGCTCCTTCCTGACCCACCTGTGCTGTGGGGCCATCTCAATCCCCCTGCCCTGTCTCAGCCTCTCAGGGTTTCTCTGCCCCACTGCCGGGTGTCCCCAGCCCTGTCAGGTGTGGCACAGGGAGGTGCCCCAGAGGTGCAGGGGGTGCTGTGGGGCACAGGGGGGTGCCCCAGAGGTGCAGGGGTGCTGTGGGGCACAGGGGGGTGCCCCAGAGGTGCAGGGGGTGCTGTGGGGCACAGGTGGTGCAGACAGAGTGAGCAGGGAGAGAAGGGCAGCTCTGGGCAGCAGGGGGGTGCTGGGCAGAGCTGCTGACCCCTCCAGGGGTGTGAGAGCCCCCAGCACAGCCCCGTGTTCCATCTACAGCCCCCAGTCCCTCTGAGCAGCACAAAACCTGCCAGCACAGCCCCAGCTCTGCACAAAGCACTCACCCCACAGCTGTCCACGGGGGCAGAGCAGAGTAAGATCCCTCAGATGTCAGCAGGACCCACACAAACACACCCAGGCACAGGTCAGACCACAGGCAGGTCCCACACAAACACACCCAGGCACAGCTCAGACCAGAGGCAGATCCCTCAGGGGTGCAGCAGGACCCACACAAACACACCCAGGCACGGGTCAGACCACAGGCAGGACCCACACAAACACACACAGGTCAGACCACAGGCAGGTCCCTCAGGGGTGCAGCAGGACTCACACAAACACACCCAGGCATGGGTCAGACCACAGGCAGGTCCCACACAAACACACCCAGGCACGGGCTCAGACCACAGGCAGGACCCACACAAACACATACAGGCACGAGCCCCACACCTGGCACTGCCCCAGCCCCAGCCCAGGCTAGGTTTCCCAGCAGGTCAGCCTGCCTGTGATTTCTGAAGTTTAAGACCTTTATTTCTGTAGCACTGGAGAGTAATAACCATTTCATCTCAAACTGGGGACATGAAGGCCACATAAATCAAGCCCACTTGGGCGCATTTCATTTGGTCTAATTTTTGCCCAGTTATTAATCATGGAGCAATCCCGTGTCCCTGGGAACACACACACACACACACACACACACACAGACCCAGCACCTGCTCCTCACTGCACACACAGCTTACAGCCCAAAGAGTGTTAAAAACAGACAGGGAAAGGTCTGGAGTGAGAGAACGAGGTTTTAGCTGCAGTCTCCTGCCAAGGAACAAAGGTGACCTGTCCTGAACCCCGTGTCCTGCTGGAAATCCAGAGGAGAGCCCTTGCTGTTCCCCAGCTCTTGCTTGGTGCCAGAGCAAGGGGACAGGGTCCCAAGGGGGACAAGGTGCAGGAAATGCTGAGCAGGGAGAGAAAAATGCTCTAAACTAACCATGAAATAACTAAGCACGGCCAAATCTGTGGAGCTCGTACAAAACTCTGATCTCCGTGGGAAGATGTGCCTTTTGAGCCTGGGAGAGGAGGGTGGCACAAGAGCTGGGCCTGAATTCCAGTGGGAGGAAATGTCCCGAGCCCTGAGCTGGCTCTAAAGCACAGTCCCAGAAGGACTGAGACTCCTCACTGAGCATTTCCCCAGCAGAGCCTCTCCTGCCCGGCCCCGGCCCTGCGGCACCGGCAGAGGGGACAGCCCCGGCAGAGGGGACAGCCCCGGCAGGGACAGCTCTGACAGAGGGGACAGCTCCTCCTCCCATCCACAACATCCCAGCCGTGACCACAACTGCAATCCCTGCAGTGACCCCAGCTGTCCATCCCAGCCCTGCTCTCCAGCTACCTGCAGGGGCAGTGCTGGGAGGGTTCCCCTCTCTGCCCCTCCTGCTTTTCCATCCCTCTGGACAAGTATTGCTGCTTTTCCAGCAGGTAAAATGTGCATGGACACCAGACAGAGCTGTGGAGACCTCAGAGTAACCTGCCAGCCTGGCGAGATGGAGCCCTGGGGGCACCAAGGTCCCTCCTGGCTGGAACTGCAGCAGGATCTCAGAAAGGACCTGTGCAGCAGGGTCACAGAAAGGACCTGTGTAGCGGGGTCACAGAAGGGACCTGTGTATGCAGGACATCATCTCCCACAGCAGCTCCTGGAATTTAGGAGGGGGAGGCCCTGGAACCTGCGGGACACTCATGGACACTTATTAACACTTACTGTTACCAGCACTGTCACTGCCCACGGGTTTATATTCATATATATATATATATAAAATCATCCTGTGCCTTTAGAAAACAAATAATTGATCCCAAATCCCTAGCTGGTTTGTTCCCAGCTGTGGCCTCCACAGCTGGAGCACTGTGGTGTTCCACCCCTCCCCATGGCTGCCCTGCCCCAGCAGCCCCCAACGCTGTCCCCATACCTGTGCCCAGTCCCCCTCCCCTGGCCTGACCCCGCTGCCCTTCCCCAGGCTCCAGGGCAGTGCAGGACCAGCCCAGCCCTTCATTCCCCACTACCCTGGGGGCACACGGGACACAGGGCTGCGGTGGCTGCGGTGCCATCAGGGCGCTGGCACTGCTGGCACCTGTGGGAGGGGACACAGGGAGCTCCTCTGGGGCTGTGCCTGCTCCTGGCACTGCCCTGCTCCTGGCACTGCCCTGCTCCTGGCACTGCCCTGCTCCCTCCTGCACTGCCCTGCTCCCTCTGGCACTGCCCTGCTCCCTCCTGCACTGCCCTGCTCCTTCCTGCACTGCCCTGCTCCCTCTGGCACTGCCCTGCTCCCTCCTGGCACTGCGCTGCTCCCTCTGGCACTGCCCTGCTCCCTCCTGGAAGAGCCCTGCTCCCTCTGGCACTGCCCTGCTCCCTTCTGGCACTGCCCTGTTCCCCGGACAGAGCCCCTGGGTGGGCTGGGGGTGATTTTGGGGCAGAGGGGGCACTGTGCCCGCTGTCCCTGCCAGCTGGGACAGCCCCTCCTGGCACACACACACACCTGGCAGCTGCAGGAGCCAGCATCCTCCCCAGCATCCTCCCCAGCATCCCCACCCAGCCCAGACCCATCCCTGTGCCTTTCCAGCAGGGATCAGCACGCCTTTAACCCACAGAGAGCCTCAGCAAACACAAGGGGTGAGGGGGGACATGGAGGAACAAGAGCATCCCAAACAAAAAGAATATTTCGCTGATGGTAACACAAACCCCCAGACCACAGCCTGGTCTCCACTGGGACCTTCTCAGTGCCCCGGGGAGGAGCAGGGGAGACAGGGAGATGGATTTCTACTGGGCAGCCCTCAAAGGCCTGGAGAAGGAACGGGACATCCACAGCCTAAAAAAAAAATGCTCTTTTCTGAGAAAGTGCAGTTACAAGGAGAGAGCCAGAAAATCTTTAAGCAGTATATATTGATATATATATACATATATATATATACACAGAGATATATATACACACATATATATATGCACATATATAAATACACATGCTTAAACTGCCGGGCAGAGCCGGGGCTTTGTGCTGGGCTCCTCCCTCCGAGCACGGAGCCCTCCCCACCCGCCCTGCCTGCTGGGGCCACACCAGCGCCCCTCGGGCCGGGCCTGGCTGTGCCCTTAAGGTTTTCAGCTTGTGTAATAAGACTCCAAGTTTACAAACAAAAGCGTTTGTCATTGTGCTTCCAGGACTGCAAAAATATCGCTCCCCTATGACTAGAAATGTTAAGGTGAAATAGGCAAGTTAGGCAGTACTAGAGATGGGTTTGGGTTTGGTGACCTAACAAATCGTTATTGTTGGGGATTTTGTATCACTCAGGGTCTGGCTCTAGCGGAACAGGGCCGTGTGCTCTCCCCACCCGAGGCCTAAAGGTGGTACTTCCGCAGCAGTTCGGATTGCCAGGGGTGCTTCCTCTCAGGAAACCTCTCTGGGATTTTGATTTTCAGGAAATCCTGGATACATTTCTCCAGTTCCTCCTCAATGGAGAGCTTCTCCTTCACCGCTTTTTTCTTGCTGGAGTTGGACTCGCGGGAGCCGGAGGTGAGAGTCCGGAGCAGGTCGCTCTTCCTGCGGATCTCAGATTGCTGCAGCAGCTGCACCGGCCCCTTCTTGGCCGGCCGGTCCAGAGTCTGAATGTTGGGCTGGCGTGTGACAGGCCCGCAGATGACGGTCTCCTGCGGGGAGCTGGCCTCGGACTGGCTGTCGCAGCTCGACGTGGACAGCTCGTTGCAGGACGTGCCGCTCTCGCCCTCCTTGTCGCCCTTGCCGTTCTTGCAGCAGCAGTCGCAGTGGGACGAGGACCAGCGGGAGGGTTCGCCTGCAGGGGGACAGAGAGCCTGCGGTTACGGCAGCTCCAGACCCCCACACATTCCAGGACGGGCTGCTGAGCCCCCCAGGACCCACAGAAACCTGCAGGGACCTTCCCTGGGCATCCCCACACACCTCCCACAGAGCTCCCTGGGCCACCAGCAGCTGGATCCTGTTAGCCGTGGAGCCCCTCCATCCACCCCGCTGCCCGGCCTGCTCCATGCCCAGCGTGGGCTGCACCTGCTCCTGAAATCCTCAGGGAGAAACCACCAGTGAGTATCCACTGAGTAACCATGGCCGGAGCCCCCTGACTTCTCCAGGCACCGTTTCTTCTCTGAGGCTGCACAGCAGGGCCGGCTGGTGCAGCCAGCCCTGCAGCCTCTGTCCTGACAGGCATCACCCCACAGTGTCCCCTTCCCTCCCCAAACCCCGGCCCTGCCTCCCTCAGCAGCCCCCCACACACAGGGCCTGGTCACACCGGGCCAGAGGCCTTGGGGACACCGGGTCCTTCCTTTACCTAAGCCCAGCCTCGGGGAGCCCAGGACAGTGACAATTGCCCATCCTGCGGCGCAGGGCTGGAGGTTTTGTTTTCCAGCTGGAGCCCTGCCCAGCCGCAGCAATCCGTGACCAAGGGGACAGCTGGCACCGGGAACAGCGGCCCCAGCGCCGTGCCCACGGCAGCGCAGCCAGTGGGGAGGGAAGGGTCAGGGGAGCGTCTGTGCTGCCAGGGAACGGGCACTGCCAGCCCTGGGACATCCACACAGACAGGGAACGGGCACTGCCAGCCCCTGGGACATCCACACGGACAGGGAACAGGCACTGCCAGCCCTGGGACATCCCCAGGCCAAAGGCAGCACCGCCCTTTGCAGCCCCTGAGTGTGGAAAGAGACACCGCCTGTCCCCAGTGTCACAGCTGGGCCTGTCCCCAGTGTCACAGCCAGGCCTGGGGTTCTCTCACAGCGGGACAGGGGCTGGAGGAGAGGCAGAGAACAGGGATGGTCTGGCTGGAGCTGCAGCTCTGCCCTGGGTTTACAGCGGTGACAGGGACACACAGCGGTGACAGGGACACATGGTGACAGGTCACAGCTGCACCAGAGCTCCTATGGGGCCAGCTGGGGAGATTTCCTCACACCATGGACTGAGGTGACTTTTTGCTGCTCTGCCCCTGCTCCAGACCCCCACTGACAAATGGGGAAAAAGAAAGAAAAGGAGAAATAGACGTCGGTGCCAACTGAGAGCCCCTGAGGCGGGGGAGCAGGGCCTGGGAAGGGCTGTGAGCACCAGCAGCCCCTGAGTGGCTCTGCCCTGCTCTCCTGTGCCTCCATCCTCACCCAGGCAGGAACACAGAGCACACAATTTACAGGAACAGGAGGAAAACCAGAAGTCAGGAAGCCTCCTCATCTCCTCCTTCTTCTTCCTTGTCAATGACAGAGGAGTCTCTCAGTCTGGGAGCTGCAGGGCTGCTCTGATTTACAGACTCACTTCAAAGCTGCCCTGTGTCTTGTCTGAAAACAGTCAATAATGGCTAAATTGAAATTTTTTATCAATTTCCAGGCTTGGACAAAGGCATTATGAACTGAGCCCCTGTAAACCCCTGACCCACGTGCTCTGAGAGCATTCCAGGAGCTGTGTGGATTCCAGCTCTTACTGCAGCTGGTACACTGTGGGACAGCCTCTGAAACCCAGAGGCTCACCCAGCCGAGGGACAAAGCTCGAACTGTGCCTCCAGCACCCAAACCCATCTCGCCACCCCAAACTCCGCCCTGCAGGGGCCCGGGGCACCGCTGCGATCGTCGGAGGAGCTCTGCAAAGCTGCAGGCTGCTCAGGACACCCTGATCCCAGCCGGGATCATCAGAGGAACCCTGCAAAGCTGCAGGCTGCTCAGGACAGCCTGATCCCAGCCGGGATCATCAGAGGAACCCTGCAAAGCTGCAGGCTGCTCAGGACAGCCTGATCCCAGCTGGGATCATCGGTGGAACCCTGCAAAGCTGCAGGCTGCTCAGGACCCCGGGACACCGACACCCTGATCCCCGCTGGGACACAGGACTGTCACACAGTCCCAGGATGGCTCGGGCTGCAGGAACATGAATATCATTGCAGCCCCGTACCGAGGGCAGGGACAGCTCCCAGGGGTCAGGGCTTTCCCAGCCGGCTTTGGGCTCTCCCAGCCGGCTTTGGGCGCTGCAGGGACGGGGCAGGGACAGCTCCCACCACCTATGGGGTAGAAGAAGGGGCTGAGCCGAGGTGGCAGCTGAGGACCGGGACCCACCAGCTGCCACCAGGCACAGCTACAGCACAGACTTCATTACCACAAAACAAGGCTTTTATAAGTCAATTAAGGCCTATTAGATGCTAATTTCACTTAATGAATATTCACCAACAATGGGCACACCGCGGGTGAGCCGGGAGGCACGAAGGACTCTGCCCTGAAGGAAGAGCTCGGTGTGAGCCCCCGGGCTGGCCCCGGTGCCGCGGTGGGAGCTCCGCGGGGCCGGGCTGGGGCAGCCGGGGCCGGGCTGGGGCAGCCGGAGCCGGGATGGGGCAGCCGGAGCCGCTGCCCCCCTCGGAACGCGGGTACCGGGCTGGACACAGCTGCGGCACCGCACATCTGCCCAGATGTGTGCCCGGCCGGGCCTCCCGGAGCCGTCAGGGTGACAGACAGGACCGAGGGGTCCCAGAACCATTTCAGGGTCCTGCAGTGCTGGGGAAGCCCCTGCGGCAGGAGCAGCCCCGGGCTGGGCAGGGAGGGGCTGAGGCACCGCGGCAGCGAAGGAGCATCGCGCTGACTTAACCACAGCACTCATTAATTAATGTCTAAATGCTTTGAGATCCTTAGATAAAAGTGGCTAATTAATTCTGGCCTGGCTTTCCTGCTTTCCTCCGTGATCTCAGCACATTCCTCTCCCAGTGCCCTAATTATAATAATTATTATTAGAAGCTTCTGAAGCAGCAGCAAAGCCTCTGATGTATAATTGACACACAAACCAGCAGCCACCCAGTTTTCCCCTTCTCCTCTGCCTCCTTCCCAACAACCAGGCTGCAAGGAGGGGACGGGAAATCCCCGGGCAGGAGGACAGATGCTGTGAGAAATCCGGGGAGGAGCGAGGAGCTGGGACAGAAACTGAGAGTGACAGAAGGCAGAGAGGAGTTCTCAGGGTGGGAGATGGCACGGGGGCCGTCCCCCAGCTCAGACACCCGTGACCAGTGTTTGAACTGGGAAATACCAGTGTTTGAACTGGGAAATGCCGAGCCTGGATGAGCAGCCCAGCACGGACACAGGGGCACAGGGCATGGCCCTGTCCCCATCCCTGTCCCCGGCTGGCAGTGCCACCCCAGTGCCAGGGGGCTGCAGAGACACCCTGAGGGGTCTATAAGCACCCCAAGGCCCGGTGCCCAAAGTACAATGTTGTCAGGTTTCAGAACAAATGCTACAAATTTCCATTCTCCGGGAAATCTCAAAATTTTCCTTTTTACTCCTCCTGAATTTGGGCTGAAAGTCGCAGCTGTGGGAGGGCACTGCTGGGATGGGGACTGAGCTGTCCCACAGCTCTGCCCTCGCAGAATGATGTTCCTTTAATTCAGTCCCTGCAGTTTGCACGGCCCTTTTCCTGAGGTTTGTGGGCAGCTGGGGATGGGGTCACGGCTGGGAAGGGACAACGTCCCCAGGCAAGGCTCAGACACATCTGGTGCCTGTTTTGAGGCAGACAGGGACATTTTCTCTATCCAGACGCTCATTCACCTCCACGTGTGTGGCTGTACCAACCTCCCAGCCTGCGATCATCACCTTAGCCATTTCCTCCTGTTCTCAATCCACCCTGGCCCATTTATGTTGTCTTCTCACCTTTTATTCCTTTCCCTGCTCCTTCTGCTTCAGGGCTTTGTTGTTGGTTTGATTTATTTCTGTTTCACTCTCCTTTTCTCCTTCCTGTCCCGTGACTTTCACCTCTCCTCTGCTGTGGGTTTTGCTGCCTCCTCCTCCCTCTCTGTCCTCTGCTGGGGCTGATGGCGGCAGCTGATGCCCGTCTGAGCACTAATTAACTAATTACCATGCCCAGGTGGGCAGGGCTAGCAGGGGGTGTCCCCTGGCCACCTCTGTCACCTCCATCCCCCTGGAGCCCTGTCCCCGCTGTCTCCCACCCTGTGCACCCTCTGCTCACCTCAGCACCCAGGGGGGAACAGCTGGAGCTTCCAAACACACCCCACTGTTCCTGTGGTCAATCCAGGCTGGATTCCCCGGGGCTGAGGGTCCCCAGGGTGGTGTTGGGACAGTTTGATGGGACAGTTTGATGGGACAGTTTGTTTGGGACAGTTTTTGATGGGACAGTTTTTGATGGGACAGTTTGATGGGACAGTTTGTTTGGGACAGTTTTTGATGGGACAGTTTTTGATGGGACAGTTTGATGGGACATTTGATTGGGACAGTTTGATTGGGACAGTTTGATGGGACAGTTTGATGGGACAGTTTGATTGGGACAGTTTGATTGGGACAGTTTGATGGGACAGTTTGACGGGACAGTTTGTTTAGGACAGTTTGATGGGACAGTTTGATGGGATAGTTTGATGGGACAGTTTGATGGTGCAGTTTGATGAGACAGTTTGATTGGGACAGTTTGGGACAGTTTGTTTAGGACAGTTTGATTGGGACAGTTTGATGGGACAGTTTGATGGGACATTTGATTGGGATCAGGCATCAGGGTGTGCCCAGCACCTCACACGGGTCTGCACCCACGGGGGCACTGAGGGGGTTGTGATTGGTGAGAGACCAAGCCCTCACTGGTGCTTTCATAAATACATTCTGGCTCTGTAACGGGGCCAGATTCATCAGCAGGAAATGCCCCTGTGGAAATAAAATTGCCCGGGTGAAGCTGAGGAACGATGACAAATCCCAGGCACTGCGGGGCTCCAGGATCTGTCCTGGCTGCAGGACGGACACCCCGGGGTTTGTTTGCTCTTAGGATCGAGCATCTGCAGTAAAATTTCAGTGAGAGACAAAGCTGGGAAGGACTTGGCAGGAACATCCTTGGTTTGAACCATCCCGTGTGTTCAAAGGCAGCAGCGAGGGGGGAGAGGGAGCTGGGGAGAGGAGGGAGCTGGGAAGAGGAGGGAGCTGAGGAGAAAGGGATTGGGGGAGAGGGAATCCAGGAAGGAAGGGAACAGGCTGCCCCCGTGGCTGTTCCAGCCCCCTGAGGAAACTCACACAATTTTTTTACCCTTCTGGGAGCAGCTGGGGACACCTGGGTGCTGCCATCTGATTTGAATTCAATTTAAATTAAAATTTAAAATTTCTAGTTCACAGTGTTTTCCATTTAAATATTCTGAACTCACCAACCCCATATAAACTCCAGAATTGTTCCCTGGTCTGCCTTGTCTGTGCACAGTGATTTTCAGCCACGCTCCCATCAGGAGTCTCCCAGCACATTGTCATTTTCCAGCACTCCTGCAATCCTCCCTCAAACACTTGGTTCTGGAAGTGAACTTCTGCAAGAGTATCAAATTTGTTTGAAAATAAAAATAAGTTCCCCAAATGGTGGAGAAAAAGAGACCTAAAATACCAGAAGGCATATTAAACGAGCCAAAATATTTATATAGGGATCTTCTCAGAGCAGCATGTGATGAAGTTAAAATTTGGAGAGGAGGGAGCAGCCTGGAGTGTGAGCATCAGGATGGGGAGACACAGGGAAAAGGGGATGTTATATATATTGGGTTAATTCGTGTTTTATTAAAATAACTGTGTGTTTGATTAAAATAAACTGTATTCCTTGTACAAAATTAGTGCACGGTTGAAGGAGCAGGAGCTGTGCCACCTCTTTCCAAAGATGAGATATTTGCAGCATAACACAGGGTGCAGCAGGCCTTGGATGGAGCTGGGGGAAGCCAATGGCCTGAGCATCACCACCAGATAATCATCTCATCCTCTCATCAGGGACATACACCCCAACGCCCTGCCCAGGAGGATCTAATCACGGCTGTACACCCTCCCAGGAGCTCTGCTCATCAAGCAAAGACAAAGAAAAAAACCTATCGACATATCCAAGGAAACTGGGCTGAGCAATGGACAGCCCTGGGACACGGGGACACTGTAAAAACTGGCATTGGAAAACTCAGCGTGAACCAGGGAACACTGTAAAAACTGGCATTGGAACACTGTCAGTGTGAACCAGGGAACACTGTAAAAACTGGCATTGGAACACTGTCAGTGTGAACCAGGGAACGCTGTAAAAACTGGCATTGGAACTGTCCCTGTGAACCGGGGAACACTGTAAAAACTGGCATTGGAACACTGTCCCTGTGAACCGTGTGGGACTCCATGTGACAGAGGCCGTGTCCGTGGGTTCACCCAGCTCCATTTCCGGGGTCAGAACTGACTTTGATTGTGGCTCTTTTCAAATTTCCATGTTGCTATTTCCCAATAAATTTCCTTACTGGAATATTGGAGGATTGTTGTTTCTAACAAGGGAGGAGCTGCTCCCCTGTGGCACTGCCAGGCTGCCCCAGAGCTGCGGGCACCCCGGGCCTCACAGAGAGCTCCGTGCACCCAGAGAGGAAAATCCCTCTCGTGCTCACTGCGTCCTGCTGGGCATGGCCCAGCTGTGCAAGGAACATTCTGGGCTCTGCTGGTGCCCCCCGTGCTGCCCACAGCTGCACAGCCAAGCCTGCCCTGGGAGCCCTGCAGCCCCAGGCAGCACCCCCAGCCCAGCTGTGAGCCCTGGCTGCACCCCTAAATCCAGCTGGGAGCCCTGGATCCCCCAGGCTGCACCCCTAAATCCAGCTGTGTGCCCTGGATCCCCCAGGCTGCACCCCTAAATCCAGCTGCGACCCCCAAGCTGCACCCCCAGCCCCAGGTGCCCCCTGCCCCTCACTCAGTGCCACCCCCGGGGTGAGCCCTTGGCCAGGCTGGGGCAGCAGCAGAGCTGAACACGCCCAGCTCTGCCCGGGATTGTCCCTGGAGGCTCGGCAGGGGCTCTGCCTGCAGGGGCACAGGAACCCCGGCCGGCAGTGGGGAAGAGCTGAGGGTCAGCACCCAGCACTGCAGGACAGCAGGAGTGCCTGCAGGGGTACAGGAACCCTGTGGTTCCCGTGGGGAAGAGCTGAGGGTTGGCACCCAGCACTGCAGGACAGCAGCAGTGCCTGCAGGAGCACAGGAACCCCGGGCTGCAGAGCTGAGGGTCAGCACTCAGCACTGCAGGACAGCAGGGGCTCTGCCCGCAGGAGCAGCCCAGGGCTGCAGGCTCCTGGCGTGCTGCTCCCCTTTCCCAGGCCTGTGAACAGAACCAACATTTGGCCGCCAGGACTGAGGATCCCAGAGTGTTTTCCTCTGGGAAAACGCTGTTGATATGAAAACCTGACACTTGAGTTTCCTTCTGCCCGCAGAATTTGCTCTTTCTGTTCTGCCAAACAACTCCAGCCTGGGTAAGTCGGGAGCACAGAGAACCCACAGCTGCCACTGTTTACATCTTCCTTCTTACAGTTCACCCTGGCCTCCTCTAATTCAAGACTTTTCTGAATATTTTTTCATTTATCAATGCCACATTAACCCAGTACCTTAATGCAGCCTTTCCTTTTGCTCTCTGTTCCTTTCAATTTCTGCTCAAGACCCTGGAAGTGCAGTTTGGTGGCTGTGGGAGCCCACAGCCCCTCTGGGCAGGGGATGGATATTTCCATTCCTACATGGAACCCCAGTCCACATTAAATGAGCCCGGGTTTGGGCATCTGCTTTAATTAGCAAAGCCAAAGTGTTTATTGCTCCTGCTTCTCCAAGACCCGTGTGAGAAACTGCTGACAGATGGTTGTGGTAATGTGGGAGCCAGAATTCTTGGATTTTTGGAAACTAGAGCTCATGAACTCAAAAATGCTCTGGAGAGCCGAAGCTATCATGTCAGCCTATGTTGTTCCAATTAATTGCAATCAATCGCTAATTGAGAGCTATTTTAAGACTTGTCATTACTCTGAACATAATGGAGAATAAATTGATGTTCCCCTTTACCCCCACCAGAAATGACATCCATGCAAAGAACTCTCAGGAAGGAGAGTGAAAAGGAGGAACAGGAACCCGGCTCCTGATTTCCTCCTGTCCCCTGGCAGGCACAATAACCCAGGAGGTTCAGGGAGGGAGGGGATGGGGCTGACACAGGGGACTGCAGGCAATTCTTGGGGCTCCAACACTGGCCAGGATGGCAGCTCTGATATCGCTGTTTGAATCAGCTGGAACTCCATTTTCCCTGAGATCCCTTCCCAGCCAAGCTCTGTGACTCTGTGACAGCCCTGGGGATAGGAATTCCCGTTGGAATGGGTTCAGTGGGGGCAGCAGTTGGGTTTGTACAGCAGGGCCCCAAATCCCACAGAGCTGTTCTGACATGAAAATCCAATAACCTCCATCAGCAGGGCCGGGTGTGTGCCCGAGGGACAGAGCTCTGGGGCAGGGGGAGCTGGGGGACAGCCAGCCTGTCACTACTGTCACTCACTGTCACCCTGTGACAGGCACCGGCCTGACAGGCCATTCCATCAGGGCACGGAGGGAAATCCCCAGGCTGAGAGATAACCAGCTCTTAAACGAGGAGTTTCTGCTAACAGCCAGCCAGTGAGGCAGTTTTCAATCCAGCCACAGCTCTGCTGTCTTCTCATGACATTTTATTTTGGATACGGCTGGAACAAACCCAGCTCTCCTTTTAAAAGACCCAAGTTCCACTTTTTTTCTCCCGATGATTTAATCCCGTGCTCTCTTCCCTTTCATTTCCCACCGGCCCTCATCTCCACTCGAAATAAATCTGTGTCTCCTTGGCTCCTGGCAGTGGCCTCTGTGTGCCACCCTCACACGGAGACATTCACCCCTCTCACCTCTCCTTTGTTCTGTCCCTGCAGTCGCTCCAGTTTCTCCTCTCTCATCTTTTACTCTCAGGATCAAGTGATTTGCTATTCTTGGAGCATCCTCCCCTTGTCCCTTTGTCTGTGCTCCGGAGCTGTTCCCAAAAGTCACCCTTCCCGGGAGCTGCTCACGGGGCTCCTTGCCCAGCCCTCCCAGCTCTGCAGTCCCATTCTCCTCCTGCTCCCCAGGGTGAGCAGCTCCCCTCTCTGCTTCTCCAGTCCCCACATGCACACCAGGGGGTACAACGCTATCAATCAATAATTAAGCTGTACAACAGGCCTATCAATCAATAATTAACGTTATAGCAGGCAGTGAGCTGTTACTACACACAACTGAAGTGAGTGTTGAAAAAGGGTGGTGGTGGGAGGAGATTCTGTGAATTCAAAGCAAATATTGCAGAAGGTGGGTGAGTGCAGCCCTGCTGCTCACCCTGGGCAGGAGGAGGGGCTCTGCCACCAGGCCCTGCTGTCCCCTGGCACAGGAACCCCCAGGAAGGGTCTCCAGGCTCCCCCGTTCCCGGCACAGGAACCCCCAGGAGGGGTCTCCAGGCTCCCCGGTTCTGGCACAAGAACCCCCAGGAGGGGTCTCCAGGCTCCCCCATTCCCGGCACACCCACCCAGGAGGGGTCTCCAGGCTCTGCCGTTCCTGGCACACCCACCCAGGAGGGGTCTCCAGGCTCCCCCATTCCCGGCACAGGAACCCCCAGGAGGGGTCTCCAGGCTCCCCCATTCCCGGCACACCCACCCAGGAGGGGTCTCCAGGCTCCCATTCCCGGCACACCCACACCCAGGAGGGGTCTCCAGGCTCCCCCATCCAGGCACAGGAACCCCCAGGAGGGGTCTCCAGGCTCCCCCATTCCTGACACACCCACCCAGGAGGGGTCTCCAGGCTCCCCCGTTCTGGCACAGGAACCCCCAGGAGGGGTCTCCAGGGCCCCCCGTTCTGGCACAGGAACTCCCAGGAGGGGTCTCCAGGCTCTGCCGTTCCTGGCACACCCACCCCGCTGGCAGAGCTCAGTGCTGGGTGCCCCATGAGGGGTGGCAGACGGGGCACAGCAGCTCTGCCAGCTCTGCCATGGCACCCCAGGGCCTGGGGGGAGTCTGTCCTACTTGGGCTGGTGTGAAACCCCACGGAGCGCTGTGAGGGAGTCTGTCCTACTTGGGCTGGTGTGAAACCCCACGGAGCGCTGTGAGGGGGTCTGTCCTACTTGGGCTGGTGTGAAACCCTACGGAGCGCTGTGAGGGGGTCTGTCCTACTTGGGCTGGTGTGAAACCCCACAGAGCGCTGTGAGGGGGTCTGTCCTACTTGGGCTGGTGTGAAACCCCACGGAGCGCTGTGAGGGGGTCTGTCCTACTTGGGCTGGTGTGAAACCCCACGGAGCGCTGTGAGGGGGTCTGTCCTACTTGGGCTGGTGTGAAACCCCACAGAGCGCTGTGAGGGGGTCTGTCCTACTTGGGCTGGTGTGAAACCCCACGGAGCGCTGTGAGGGGGTCTGTCCCGTTTGGATCACAGAGCACACCTGCACAGATGACAGGGGCTGCAGGAGCAGCCTGGAGCCATCAGCCCACAACGAGTCCGTGATTTCCTCCCTGCCTGGTTCCTCCCCCATGCTGGCGCTGCCCCGGGCCCGGCTGGCAGCAGCAGAGGCAGCAGGAGCAGCTGCCTCAGGCTGGGCACTCTGACATGATGTATGTCCCTATTAGAGAGGGACACGGAGCGTGGCTGCTGCACCTGGGCCGGGCACAGGGACGGGGCGAGGGCAGCAGAGCAGCCGGGAACGGCTCTGCTGAGACATCCGGCTGAGAGAGACGCTTATGAAAACAATTACTTTGGAAATTACTGCCCTCTTCCCTGCTCAAAGCCATTCCTGATCTCCTAATTAGAGGCTGTTGCAATGGGAGCATCAGCCTCTTCCCCAGGCAAGGAGGGATGGGGCAGGGGAAAATGGCCTCAGGGTGCCCAGGGGAGCTCAGATCGCATTGCTGGGGAGGAATTCTTTACTGATACACTGGTTAAACATTGGAACAGGCTGTCCGGGGAAGTGGTGGAGCTCCCATCCCTGCAAGTGTCCCAGGCCAGGCTGGACAGGGCTGGGATAGCGGAAAGTGTGGAAAGTAAGGACCCTTCCAACGCAAACCACGCTAGGATTGTGTGGGTCTACAGGCACCCATGGCCACAGGAGCTGCACAGCAGCCCTGGCCTCTGCTCCTGCCTCTGCTCCTGCCCCGTCCCTGCTCCTGTCTCTGCTCCTGCCTCTGCTCCTGCCCCTGTCCCTGTTCCTGCTCCTGCCCCTATCCCTGCTCCTGTCTCCTGTCCCTGCCCCTGCTCCTTTTCCTTCTCCTGTCCCTGAACCTTCTCCTGCTCCTATCCCTGCTCCTGTCTCCTGTCCCTGCCCCTGCTCCTTTTCCTTCTCCTGTCCCTGAACCTTCTCCTGCTCCTGTCCCATCTCCTGTCCCATCTGCTGCCCCTGTCCCTGCCCCTGTCCCTTCTCCTGTCCCTGTCCCTGCCCGCGGCCCGGGGAGGCACTGAGGCACCCCGGGGCCCTGGCCCTGCTCCCTGCTGCTGCTGCTGGGTTCCCTGAGCAGCCCCTGAGCGGAGCGGCCGCTGCAGGGCAGGGAGGGGCGCTCGGAGCCTCCCGCAGGGCACAGCTGGAGCCGGGCTCCATCCTCACAGTCCCCTGGCCGGGCTCTGCGCCGGGGCTGGCGCTCCCCCGGGACCATCGGATATCCCTTTCCATAGGGGCAGATGCTCGGGGTTTATGAGCTATTTAAGACACCTTCTCTGGAAGTTTTCTTATTTTTTCCCTGTCTGAACCTCATAAACTTGGCTTCTGCTCTACAGAGATAAATTTGATTTATGTGAGAAACATTCCCAGGCACAGTGGGCTTTGCCTTAAACCCCATATCTCACTGTTCAGTGGTTCTGTGGCTTAGCTTGGTTTATTTTCTATCCTCTAAGTGGTGAATTGAACTTTCAGAAATGAATGGCTTGGTTTATCTGATTTAGCATCTTGAGCAAAGCACTTTTGCATCAAATAAACGCAGGCAGTGGGAGACCCTCCAGACACTACTTTATTCCAAACATTTTCAGCTCCAGTTTCAAGACCAATTAAGTTACCCATGCCTGGACAATCCTAAATGCTCTGGGATCAGAAGATTTTCCCTTCCGTGGAGGGTTTGAGGGGATGAGGAGGGTGCTGGGCAGGGACCTTGAGGTGCTGCAGAGGGAACTTCCACATGCAGGGAACGAGACATGGGCAGGGGCACAGGGACACAGGATACTGCCAGGGACACACCAATGGGGACAGCGGCTTCAGCCCCCTGGCATGAATTCCATGGGCTGGAGCTGCCAGAGCAGCCCTGGAGGAGCAGCTGGGCTTGCCTTCAACTGCTTGAGTGGCAGAGTTGAGAGTGAAAATCCATTTTGTGTTTTCCCCATTTCTGTCCCTGTTTTTCAGTTTGCTCAGAAGGGCAGGTACCACATTTCTGCAGTGACTGCACACAGAGCACTGCCCACAGCAGGGGCAGCAGGGCAGGCAGGAGCCCCCAGCACTGCACACACCCCAGCAGCCCCACCAGTAACACCTGCAAAGTCATTCAGGAGGAATTTCAGCGAGAATTTCCCCGTGGAAAGGTGCTGAGGCACTGGAAGGGGCTGTGCGGGGAGGTTTGGAGTGCCCAGCCATGGAGATGTCCCAGGAAGGGCTGGGGGTGCCCCAGGCAGGAGCGGCTCTGCGGGAGCTGTGAGGTTTTAGGGAAGCAGTTCCAGGGAAGCAGTTTTAGGGAAGCAGTTTCAGGGAAGCAGTTTTAGGAAGCAGTTCCAGGGAAGCAGTTTTAGGGAAGCAGAGCGTTCAGCAGCTCTAATCACACTAATTGCTTGAGACATTTCCTTTCCCCCTTCCCTCCTGCACCCTCCTGGGCCCTTTTGCAATCACATCAGCTACAGAAACAAAGCAATTTGGTCAGGGAAGGAGCTTGGTAAGGAACAAGAGCACAGAACCCGAGCAGGTCCTTCCACCCCGTGTCCTGACCCACAGACTGACCCAGCAGGGCAAAGGGGCTTTCTGTGCTGGGGAAGGGGAGGAGACCCCAGCCCGTGGTTTAAAATCCCTTCCTCAGCTCTCCTCAGGTCAGCCCCCAGCCATGAGAAATGGTCTGGAGCTCATTTTGGGCAGTAATTTCCGGATGCTGGCACAGGGAGCAGCAGCTCACGTTTCACCTATTGCTTTATTTCAGCTTTATCTCCTGAAAACCAGAGGCTGCAGCCCAGCTCCTTGGCTGAGGGAAGATAAATTACACTGTAAATGCATGTGTGACCTGCTGGTCAAGAGGCTCAGTGTAGTGTTTTATGGTCATTATTTATTGACCAGCTGGGAGGGCTACATCTGGTGTTGGCTCTGGCCAGGCTGCAGCTGTGGGGAGACAGCTGGGACAAGGGGAAGCCCTGGGGATGCAGGACCTGGCCCCCAAGTCTGCACCAGCCCCACGCCAGCACCCCTGCTCAGCCACTGCCACATCCAGCCAGCAGGGACTGCACGTGTGAGCACAGAGATGGATGGAGGAACTGAGCAAAAAGGCCCAGACTGATGTTTGGGGAGTGTAAGTGCTTCTGCTTCAGCTCAACACATGAGAGAGAGAGGGAGAAAACTGCTCACAGCATGCTCAGATTCCTGAGAGCTGCTCAGGCCTGAGTCCCCACAGGCCCCACGCTGATGGTCCTGGTGGCACCTCAGTCCCCACAAGCCCCACACTGATGGCCCTGGTGGCACCTGAGTCACCACAAGCCCCAGGCTGGCTGGCCCTGGTGACACCTGAGTCCCCACAGGCCCCACACTGATGGCCCTGGTGGCACCTGAGTCCCCACAGACCCCACACTGATGGCCCTGGTAGCTTTGCACCCTTGTCCAGCTGCTCCCAGGCAGCCTGAATCCAGGCAGGGCTCTGCTCTGCAGCTGCAGCAGGGTGATCCCTGCCGGGAGCTGTGACACCTGAGCTGCTCTAGGACCCTGCCCACTGCCGCCGCCCACCCCTGAAGCCGCAGCCCAGCGCCGTCTTCGAGGTGCCACGACCTTCCCCCGACAGGCTGTCCTTAAAAGGACACCTCAGCATCGAAGGGGCACAGGCACACCCTGTGATTCAGCTCTCCTGTGAAGTTGCTGAGACAACTGGTCCCAGGGGGTCAGCAGGATACAGCTCTGGGCTGCTGCCAGCCACGAGGAGAGAAGAGCAGGAGCCAGGGGATGGTCTGCAGAGCTTCTTAATTCCAGGGAACTCTGAGACGCCAAAGACCCTGATGGGCTCCGAACAGTGACTTTTATAGGGGTGTTTGGGGGGCATGGTCAGTGAAACTGTCCAATGGGGGAAAGGATTGAAAAATGAACCAATCGGGGAAAGGATCCAAAAGCAACCAATGAGGGAGTGGGAAAAGCAGGAAGTGCAGTCACTGACCAATAGAGACTAACTCATTAACATAGAGGGGTGAGGTAATGTTCTTTCTAGAACCTTCCCCAGGCTGAGGACCTGTTTGAAGCCTTTCCCTCACAGAGAGGTCTTAGGAGGGCGCTGTACTGTCTGAAGGGTGCTGCACTGTCTGAAGGGTGCTTTCCCTCCATGCTCAGCCTGGGCCTCAGTATCATCCTCAACAGCCCACGGTGCCCAGCAGGGCCTGGCCCGGGGGGCACAGAGGGGTCTGGGGTGGGGGCCAGGACTGGCCCAGGGGGGCATTGGGGCAGCTGTGCCCCTGCAGCACGGAGGGAGAAGCTCGGCAGCTTTGTGCCAGCAGGAAAAGCCTTTCCCACCTGGGGAGCCTCGGGCTCCTGGGGTCACAGAATCCCAGAATTTCTAGGTTGGAAGAGACCTTCAAGATCATAGAGTCCAACCCACCCCCAACACCTCAACTAACCCATGGCACCCAGTGCCACATCCAGGCTTTCCTTAAACACATCCAGGGATGGTGACTCCACCACCTCCCCGGGCAGGCCATTCCAGTACTTAATCACTCTTTCTGTAAAAAACTTCTTCCTAATATCCAACCTGCATTTCCCTTGGTGCTGCTTGAGGCTGGGGTGCTCATGGAGGGTGCTGGGCCTAGCAGGATTTATCCGCTCACTGGGGCTGGATATTGTAGTTCACCCTCAAATTCAACCTATTGCCTTCAAAAAATAGAACAAACTCCTACTCAGTGTGGGAGATTAATCTGTGACACAAAATATTTAATTAATACAGTGAAATTTCATTTCATGGGTACTTGCATTTGTGCTGTGATAAGCAGTAGCTGGAGATCGGGGATTCACCAAGCACTGCCGACGACAAAGGAATCGTTCGTCTGTATCACAGTCGAGCATAACAAATATCCAAGGAGCATTTTGGCACGGTCTGTAATGTTTGCTGTATTAGCCCTGTACATGAATAATTTACAGCTAAAGGTCTGTCTCCTTGCCATCACCAAATCAAAAGCCATTTGCTCTAGTTATGATATCACAGTGACAGCTTGGCTCCGGCAGTTCCCATCCTGCCAGCCGATGGATTTCACCGAGTTTAGGGGATTTCTCTTACATATTGAGCAACAATAAAATTAAAAGCAGCATTAGCGGTATCTGGGGCAGAGGCTCCTGTTTGCCTGGGGTTCAGTCACAGCTGGGTGAGCAGCAGAGGAGCTGAGCTGCCACCCTGTCACTGCCCCGTCCTCCCAGCACCGTGGCTGGCACTGGGCTCCCCTCAGCGGGCAGGGGGTGCCAGGGGCTGGGGCAGGGCAGGGCAGGGGGGCTCCAGGACGGTGCCAGCCCCTGGGACAGGCCACGGAGCTGCTCCAGCTCAGCGTGTGCTGCCTCTGGCCACGCTCCCCACAGGGAGTTTGGGAAAGTATCACAAACCCCGAAGCAGCAGTCAGACCCTCAGTTACACGTTAAGCCTCTTTATATCTCTCTGGCTGCATGCAAGGGCCATAAAGCAAGCAGAAAAGTGATTTACTTGTGTTTCAAGGCCCCTTTACAGAGACAAAATGATTTATGGGGCCCCCGTGCACATGACCAAGAGGCCCTTAATATTTAACAGCTGTAAAAATCCTGCACAACGCTGTGCATTACCCAGGCCTCCAAACAGATTAAGGTAACTCTGCATACACTGCGCCTGGTCAAATATTAATCATTGAATAATTTATCCTGCGAATTTATTTTGTTTTAAATCATTGCGCAGATAAATTTGCCCGCTCCAGTGCAAATACATATTTATGATATGGTTATTGGTCTAATGTATGTTTTCTGGTATCCTCCTTTCAGGATATCCATAATAAAAGTCAAATCCATCCCCAGGAAAAGGGAGGGCGGGGAGCCCGCAGAAGTTTCCTATGTAGGGCTGCACTGGGCTGCACCAGGAGCTCTGGGAATGAGCAATTGCAGCCTCTTTAAATATTGATGGCGTGGCTGGAACGGTTATGAAAGCACTGGGAGAGCACTGGGGAGGATGGAAAAGCCCCAACACGTGGAGAGGAGAGCGCAGAAATCCCGGTGGGGCCGGCTGGGATGTGCTGCCACCAGCACCACTGCCCAGTCCCAAATGAGTCCCCGCGCCCTGAACAAGCCCCAAAGGAGCCCCCAGACCCCAAAGGAGCCCCCATGCCCCAAAGGAGCCCCCATACTCCAAAGGAGCCCCCATGCCCCAAAGGAGCCCCCCACCCCAAAGGAGCCCCGGCCCCCCTGAGCTGCAGCCCAGGTGAGGGTCCCGGTGCCCTGGCAGTGGGAACAGGCACACCAGGGGCAGCAGAAGGCGTTTGTGTCCCAGCACCCTCCAGCTGTGCACAGGGACGGGGTCCCAGCAGCAGGCACAGCCAGCCCTGCCCTGGGCAGCCCCTTGGGCTGGGATGGGCCCAGGTGTCACAGGGATCCCAGAGCGTTCCCAGCACATGGCCCCCCTGTCCCCAAACCCAGGCACCTCTGTCCCCAAACCCGGGCACCCCCTGTCCCCAAACCCGGGCACCCCTGTCCCCAAACCCGGGCACCCCCTGTCCCCAAACCCGGGCACCCCTGTCCCCAAACCCGGGCACCCCTGTCCCCAAACCCAGGTACCCCTGCCCCCAAACCCAGGTACCCCTGTCCCCAAACCTGAGCACTCCCTGTCCCGAAACCCGGCCACTCCTGTCCCCCTCAGAGCCATGGCTGCCCAGCACGAGCGCTTCATCCCCATGCAAAGCAAACAAAGCCAGCCCGGAGCTTCCCTGGCTCCCAGGGCACCACAACCCCTCAGTGACCTTGACTGAACTGATTTTCATTTCCTCATTACCAGCTGGCTGGCCGCACTGGGATTTTCCCTTGGAGCAAGGTTCTCCTCTCTCAGGGTCACAGTCACCAGAGGTGTCTCTAGACCCCCCCAGGGACCCTCCCCAGCTGCTGGGCAGTGCCCTCGTTCTGCAAACAGGAGATTCCAGCCACCCTCAGACCAGAGAGGTCCCTCAGCAGAGCAAAAAATACCCTCGAGGTTCATCCTGACCCCTCCACCCCCTACCTGCTGCTTTGGAATTTAAATCCGCCGGGGTTTGCAGTGTCAAACACCTCCTGGTGCTGCCACAGGTGCCACACTCAGCTCCAGGGACACTCAGCCCCTCTCCAAGGAGCTGCACTTCCAGCTAGAAGGAAAGAACTTTCTAGTTTAACTTTCTAGTAAACCCTGAGAGCTCCTCCATCACAGCAACGAGCCCAACATTCTTTTAGGGGAGTACAAACCTAATTTTAAAGCATCTGGGAAATTCCATTAAGTGATTTATCCTGGAACTGATGAAGCTGCAATTTATTTCAAGGCCCAAACCAGCATTAGAGCCAGCCTTGTGAGCTCCACAGTAAAATGACTGACACTGAGAGTTATTGGAACAGCACAAAGCATCATCCCCAGTGAGGCCAGCGTGGGATCACGGGCTGGGGGCAGCAGAGCTGGGGGACAGCCATGCTCAGGTCACCACAAACAGAGACAGCCACGCTCAGGTCACCAAAAACAGAGACAGCCACGCTCGGGTCACCACAAACAGGGACAGCCACGCTCAGGTCACCAAAAACAGCCCCAGTGCAGGGCCCAGGGGAAACAGCCCCTCCCTGCCACCCTGCCTGCACTGCAGCCTCTGCCACCCTGGCTGACCTCGGGAGCAGCAGGAGATGCACATTCTGCTGCTTTGTTGAGCTGGGATTTGGGGTTTCCATTCAAGGGGCTGTTGGCAGTCCCAGCTGGAGCTGCCAGCCATGGGGCAGCACAGCACGGCCCCATTTAAACAGGGAACGTTTCCTTTGAAAAGGGGGATGGATGGATGGAGGAGGGAGGGAAGAAGAAGTACCGTGGTGGATGGTGTTTATTTATCTTCTGAAAGGAAACAAAGCCTTCCCGGGACTGAGTAGCTCAATTAGGCGCTTGCTGGAGCGACAGATTTACTGCCTGCTCAACAAACGCGTCTCAAACCCGGAGCACAAAAGGGACCAGAGAATTAACAGAGGGGAGCCTCAGATAACCCAGCAGAGGACCCGGGAGCTCCTCAGGGTCTGGCCAGAGGATTTGTTCTGCTCCCGCCGCTCCCCAGGCAGCACACGCAGCATCACCCGCGGCAGGGTTGAAGCGTTCCCAGCCGGGCTCCGGGGCAGGCAGGGTCTGTTCCAGCAGCCCAGCAGCAGGGGCACGGACTCAAGATTTGCAGGTGCTCCGATGGGAGCTCAGCCCCTCCCGGTACCCAAACTCCCCGCAATCAGGGCAGACAAATCCCCAGCCCGCCCTCGGTGCCCGAACCGGGAGGATCGCAGGGTTTCCGTTCTGGGCAGGCTCTGAGAGGCACAAAAGGTTCTGGGTGTGAGACTCCCGGGGATATTCAATGGCAGCCAGGCCCTCAGCAATCATTATGTGCTCAGAAATCTTCACTTTTGTGATTAATGCATTGTTTCTTTGGCTCTCCTCTTGATTAACAGGAATCACGGAGAAACACTCACACATCCTATCATTACTGGCTCAGCAGCTCTGCAATTACAGATTTTAATTAATATCCTGGTTCATTTCAGGGGAACTCTGGCTCTAAGTCTACTTTTTTTGGGGACCCAATAGCAGCCATGGCAGATGGAGAGTTTTCCTCTGGCAGCCTGGGGAAAGGGCAAATGAGAAAGAACACTGCTCAGGAAAAGTTTGTTCTTTTCTTCTGAAAACTTCTTTTCCAAGCAAACCCTCTGGATTTAACCCAGGCCAAGTGGGGATCTATTTCCATACCCTGATGCAAATGTCCATGCAAGTGTCACCAATGTCTGTGTGCAGTCCCTGGGGAGGTCACCATGACAGCTCTGCAAAGCCACTCTGCAAAGGCACCTTGAGAAGATGCCAGCCCTGCCACCACCACACACAATAACACACCACTGAGGGGGGTTTAGGCTGGTTTTTTGTTATGGGGCACATGGGGCACAGAACCCCAGCATCACCGAGGTTAGGAGAGACCTCCCAGCCCATCCAGCCCAAGCTGTGCCTGATCCCCAGCCCAGAGCCCTGAGTGCCACCTCCAGGGGTGGGGACTCCACCAAAAAATGGATCAAAGTGAATCCCTGTGGGTCTGGGACCTGGTCTAGGCCTGGCCAAACGTGGTGTGGCATTAACCTGGCCACAGGTGAGTGAATCTCAGCGGGAGGTTTGAGCTGAGCCTGGCCAGGGCCTGGGTGATGCTGCAGCTCCCACTCCTGCAGGGGACACCACCTTTTCCCCTCTTGGATCATTCCCTTTTCCCTCATCCTTTCTCCTCAAATCTCCTCCCCAGGGCTGATTTTTCTCCTGGGGCTGTTCCTTTCCCGACAGGGAAGCTGGAGCTGGGAAATTTCCCTGCAATCAGAAACAAACCAGTGCTGGAACATGCCCTGCAGGAGGAGGGAGGAAGGCAAGAAGGGAACTATTGTGTTTTTAAAACAGGGGGACATTTCTGTGGGGAAATATAAATTGCTTTTGGTCTTGAAATACCTTTTTTTTTTTTTTTTTTGCCAACCTGCCCGTGTTAGAAATGATGGATGGTCTTATCTGTGCACAATCTCCTGGTGGCTGGGAAATGACCCCGTGCCCATTGCCAGCTCCCAGAGTGAGGGCTGTCAGTGCCGTGGATCCAATTTGTCCTGCTGCAAAGAGGGAGTCAGGGGAGCTGCGTTTGAGGCACTCCTGAGTTTGGAGAGATTTTTATCCTAAATGAGAATAAGCCAGGCAAACACTGAAGCTACAAGTGACTTGATGTGAGCAATCCTGCGGGCAGCTCCCTACCCCCAGCCCCAGCCTGGGCCTGGCAAACAGCTCTGGGGATGAGGGCAGGGCCCCCACCCCTGCTGGGGGCTGCTGCTCCTGGTACCCCCAGCCCGCCAGGGTGGCCAGGACAGAGGTGCCCACAGAGCCCCCCTGGTGCCAGGGCTGCTCCCTGCAGTGCCAGCTGGATGTGCAGACCCTGGATGTGCCACCCAGAGCCACGGTGGAACAGCCAGCAGCAGTTACTGCACGGCTTTGATCTGTGCTCTGCTGAGAGCCACGGAAAGTAATTATATTCTTGCTTTAAAAAGAGGGAAGGAGGAAAAAAAAAGGCTTTATTTTGATGTTTTAGTGTTTGCTTCCCAGCAATGTGTGCTTAAAGGGAACTATGATAATTTATCTTTCCAATTCCTGCTTTCTACAGCTGAAAAAAGCAGGAATAGCTCCTGTGCATTTGCATTTCATTTTTAGCTCAAGCGCCTTGGCGAGGATTCAGCCAAAGGAATCAGCGCCCTGAGCAGGGAGAGCAGCTCAAGGAAACCAAACCTCCAGGGATGCTGACAAACACAGCCACTCAAATCAGCAGCTGCTCCTCCACGGGGAAAGGAGCCCGGCACCTGGAGCAGGACTCAGAGTTTGCTGAGCTCCTCCCAACAGCTCTGCAGCTTCTGGATGGCCCCAAAGGCCCAGGGATGGACCACAGCCCTCTGCAGAGCCTGCCAGGGAGGGCCACGCTCACCCTGAGAGCTGAGCCCACCCTCCCCACGGCACAGGGGGGAACACACGGCCCTGGATGGTGCCAGGGCATCCCTGCTCCCTCCCCATGGCACAGAGGGGAGCACACGGCCCTGGATAGTGCCAGGGCATCCCTGCTCCCACTTACTGGCACAGGGGGGAACAGAGGCACCTGGATGGTGCCAGGGCATCCCTGCTCCCTCCCCGTGGCACAGGAGGGGAACACACGGCCCTGGATGGTCCCACGGTGTCCCCGGCCCGGATGAGTGTGGGATGCCACCGGGGGCTCTGGGGACAGCCCGGTGCCCCGGGTTTGCTCCGAGCAGCTCTGTCAGCTCCCCTGTGAGCACAGGAATCCTTCCTTTCCCATCCACCCCGGGAGGAGCAAGGAACCCCCGCCAGCTGCACTTTCATGGGGAAGGGATGAGCGCTGCCCTGGGAGAACTGGCAGACCGGACCGCTTGTGCGTGCCAATGAATCCGATCTGTTCCTGCGCTGCCCCACACCGAGCCCAGGGCCGGCCCTGCTCCGCAGCGCTGCCGCCTCCAGCCGCAGGGAGCATTTTCAGTCTCTGCTTTAACCGTGCTGTGTCTGAAGGCCGGGCGGGCTCCGAGGGACAGCTTTGAGGGCAGGGAGGGCTGGCGGCTCCCATCCTCGGCTCCCAGCGAGGCAGAGGCCGCGGGCGCGGCGCTTTGAAGGCGTGCGGAGCCCCTTTATCTGCAGAGGGGCGGCTGAGCCGGGTGGGCAGCCCGGCCGAGCGCTTCAATCACTGAGCCTGGGCCGGGCTGGAGAGCTTCCATCGCCTGGCACAGCACAGGGCACACGGAGCAGCGAGCGGGCCGAGAGATGCCCATGGCCGGGGCTGGCTGTCAGCGGCACCGCTGCCTGTGTGCGCTGTCCCTCCGCTCCTCCAGTCCTGCCCGGACAATGGATGGATTGCGGGTTTTGAGACGGGGGAGGAAAAAAGGATTGCGGGTTGCATTTGGGAGAGGCAGAGGAAAAGCCGCTCCCGGGAGCGCTGCACTCAGCGCACATCAGCCCCAGCCGCTCCCGGGCTCGCCGCTGCTTTTATCAACCAAGGCTGCTCAGAATTGCGGTCTGACCCAGCCTGGCCAGCAGGAAAATCATCCCCGCGGGGTTTATTCCCGGACGGAACAGCAACAGGCGGCGCTCGGAGCCTCTCGGCATCCCTGGGGCACGGACGGTGCCTCCCGCAGCAGCAGCGGCAGCTCCATCGCCGCTGCGGCAGCGCCGGGCCCGAGCTCCTCCGCACACCTCCAGGCCCAGTTTCCATTTCACGGAGCACATCAAACACTCGGCAGTTCCTGAGCTGCTAGCAGCAAAGGCTGAGCGCTTTCCAGGGCACCATCATCACCAGGAGCCCGATGGGAATGGGGGGTTCAGCCCTGGGACCCCCCCGGCCGCAGGAGCTGGGCTGGGCTGGCCCTGGGGGACACGGGGGTGGCACAGCAGGATGTCCCTCCGGACCCCTGCAGGTCACAGAAACACAGAATCCCAGACTGCTTTGGGTTGGAAGGGACCTCAAAGCCCACCCAGTGCCACCCCTGCCATGGCAGGGACACCTCCACTGTCCCAGGCTGCTCCAAGCCCGGCCAACCCAGCCCTGACAAAAGTGCATGTAAAGCTTTCCTTGCTGTCACTGCAAACCCTCCCACTCACAGGAACCTCATCAATTTTACATTGTTGTACAGCATCAATCTAGAGCACACTCCAGAGGGGCTGGGAAGGCTCGTGGCATTTCCAGGATCACGTAGGAGCTGTGTATCAGCATCACCCCCAGTTCTGCAGGTGGAATTTTGCCATTTCCTGAACAGAAAGGTAAAACAACCCAAGCATTTCATTTCGCTAAAAAAAGCTTGATAGAAAAAAAAAAATAGCTCAGTCCTCGTTGGAAGCACTGTGGTTGTTTCTCTGGAGCACCATGAGGTAAGTGACACAAATAGCTGTGAATGATTCTTTTCCGAGAGCACCTGTGTGGCCATTTTTATCTGAGACAGGAGGCAGCAGCAGCCGCAGACACGGAGTATTTTTGGTGAAATATCTCAGGAGCACTCCGAGCTAGAAATGACTACACCAGCTCCCCTCTAGCAACAGATTGCTTTCTAATTCACGGAATGCAAATGCAGATGCTGTTCCTGGCGCTCAACCAAATTAGTGCACAACGCATTTGTTTCTAGAGGAGCAGCCTTCAGTACGGCAGGAATAAAAGGGAAAACAATACCTGACATCACCTGCCTTTGCCTGGGTTTGTTATTTCTGCGTGTGGCACCTCAAAGATCCTAAACTGACAGCGAACACCAGCCCTGGGGGCACCTCGGGCTGCCTGTCCTGGCCATGATGAGCAGCAGGAGCTGTAACAGGCATTTCCATGAGGCCCGAGTGTTTGGCACTGCAGAGATCTTGGGGGGCTCTGGGTAGGATGGGCTCACCCTGCACAGGCCCTGCCCGGCTCCTGGGGCTCAGCCCAAGGCAAATGGTGAAGTTAAATATCTGCAGCTCAGTCCATCACAGCTCTCCTCAGGCAGCCTCACCCTTCCCACCTTACTGTTGGGTGATCATAAGCAAAATATCCAGATTTTTATCGATTTATCAGATTACTGTTGGGTGATCATAAACAAAATATCCAGATTTTTATCTATTTTATCAATTTACTGTTGGGTAATCATAAATATAATATCCAGATTTTTATCAATTTATCAGATTACTGTTGGGTAATCATAAACAAAATATCCAAATTTTTATCGATTTATCAGATTACTGTTGGATCACAAATATAATATCCAGATTTTTATCTCTTTATCAGATTTCTATACATCCAGTAACCTCATTTACCTGGGCAGGATGGTGGGGGCAGCAGGAAGCAAATACTTGATGAGTATTACCTGAACTTTAAATGCTATTCCCGGTAAAAATGTCAGCCTGAAAATCAGCTCAGTCCCGTGGAATCAGATTCCCAGTGGGGAAGAATTGGTTCATTTCTGGGGAAGTCAATGGAGTTAAAGCAATTTCCACAGCTGCTAACGCCACCCTGGCTGCTGAACAACAACAAATGCTCTGTGCTTCCCTCGCCTGCAGCAGAAACAGAAGCAGAAAAGCAGAAATTCCCTTTTTTAAAGGGAGAAAGCCCTGCTGAAACAGCTCCTGAGCCTCTGGCCTGAAAGAGATCCCACCTTTCCTGCTTTGAACCCGGGACACAACTGGGCTGTGGGTGCTCTGCCTTACTCTTACCCTTACCCTTACTCACAGAGCCCTCAGGGCTGGAAAAGGCTCTAGGACCATCAATCCCTGGATCCACCACTGCCCCACCCTGCTGGACCCACCACTGCCCCACCCTGCTGGGGCTGCACCGCTGCCCTGAGCAAACCCTGCAGGGTTTCACAGCCCTGGGGTGGAGGGATTTCCCTCACACCCAACCAAACCTCCCTGGGGTGACCCAGGGCGTTTCCCCTTTGTCGAGATGTTCCTTTTTTATCAAACCTGTGGGGTCTGAGTCAGCACCCCGAGCTCCTGGAGTCTCTTCCCAAGGCCCGTGGGGGTTTTGCCAGCCAGGGTTCTGCGAGGAAAGAGTCTGACAAAACTACTTTTTGTCACTAATTAAATCTCACTAAAGCTCCCAATTTTTATGGCCCCCGAGGTCTCCCACACCAGCGATTCCTGCCAGTTTTATGAGCCCAAATTACAAACACTGACAAGGTGATTTAGGAGGACGAGGTGGATCCTCCCTGCTCCTGCCGAGCCGTGCCCAGCCCGAGAGGAGGCACCGGGGAGAGAAATCTCTGCCTTTCCTTCCCCCCCAGCTGCTCCCGGGCTCTGGGGCTCGGAGCTGGGCAGAGATTTTGGATGGAGCAGAAGCTGAGGTGACAAACGCCAGCCCAGCCCTGCAGCAGCCCCATCTCCTCTGCTGCCAGGGCTGTGCAGGAACGTGGACGTTCTGTACCATAATATTTAATTACAGGTCGCTAATGAAAACACTGAAGTTAATCAAAACCTCAAGGTAACGTGCACAAACCCAGCCAGGGAGCTTCTTACAGAGAAATGAAAAAATAAACCAGTAAATACTCTGGGCAAAACTTTTAATGCTGCTTAACTAAATTCATTCAGGTTTATTAAATCCTTCCCGAGTGATTATTTGTTTCCTGTTTGTCACAGAGCACACCCAGAGCGTGTCCCCCCAGCTCTGCAGTCACACAGCCCTGCCTCCCCTGCCAGAGCTGAGGCTTCCCAGGCTCCTGCCAAACCCAGGAGAGGGTGGGAGTGACACCCCCATCCCTCCCTCAGAACTGAGACACTGACCTCAGCTAAAGGAGAAAGAGCAAAAGTCAAAAGGAAAAGGCACAAAATTAAAGTTCACTGGGAGACTGAGGCAGTTTTTCAGGGAATCTCCCTTCCCACGGGCTGGCAGGGCCAAGGGGGGCAGCAAGGACATTTCAGCATCCTGGGAACCTTCACAAGCAAGGGGTTCAGGGGTATAAAATGACATCTGTATTCATATATTAAATAAAATTCCATGCTGCAGCACCTGCAAGGGTGTCTGACAGACACCATGCCCTGCCCACAGCCCATTCCAGGTTCCTATGGAAGAGATGAGATTTTCCTCTGCCTCCAAAGCACCTGCCAGGTCCCATGGGAGCTTCTGCCCCAGGAGCTCCCCCTGCCCTTCCCCTGGCAGTCACCAAACTGGCTCTGCTCCTCCACAGCGCTTCCATCCCAATGGCATCCTCCCTAAAATTCAATTTTACGCCAGCAGCTATCGAAACTCGCAGTGGTTGCTAACTAGAAGGCCCAAGCAGAAATTCAGTATAAAGCCCAGTGATGGTGACTTCTCCAGTTCTGCTCTTAGGATGCAGTGCCAGGGCCAGGAGGGAGCCTGGGGCCTCCCCTGCCACTCCTCTCCTGCACCCACAAAAGGTTCATCACCATCATTTTAAGGGATATAAGGCACTGGATTTTTTAATTTCACAGTTAGGAAATTCAGAATGGGCCTAATTGTGGGAAAGAATGATTTGACACTTGCTGGAGAGTCTAGAGGGGGGTGGAGATGAGGATTTGTCACACTCCTCACACCTGGACATCACCTCTGCTCAGGAAATGGGAGATTTAAACCGAGTTTAAATTCTTCAGTGGAATACAGCACAGGTTAATGATGGCTCCTGAGATGAGCTACATATTATTCATGAACTTCTCTAAACTACCTAAAGTAATTTCTTGAACTTTCTTCAAGACTGTGGTCTGCTTGACAAGGTGATGATTGGTCCGAGGTTGGGCTCGATGACCTTGGAGGTTTTTCCAACCTTAATGGTTCTGTACTCTCACAGTGTGAATCAATTATCAACAGACACAGAACCAGAGCCATCGGCGCAGCTTTGCTAATGACTCGGACCGGCACTACAAGACACGAGGCAGCTGGATCGCACAAACCCCCGGCTGCAGAGGCATGGAAAATGCAGGGGATCGGTGAAATCCAAGGAGTGGAGGCTGCCCGGGGTGAGTCACTGCAGCCAAACAAAGCCAGGACCCGTCAGGAAAGGGAAGGAGCAGCCCCCAGCCCCGCTCTCCCCTCCCCGGCAGGCCCCGCTGCTCCCCGGCCCCCCGCGCACCAAACGCTCGTGGAACACCAATTGATGAGGAAATGAATAATTACCGGCTTCGGAGCGAATTCCCTGAACGTGCAATTATTTCACCCCGAAACGCTCCTGAGCAATCAGAGACAGGACGGAGAACAAAGCAGTTAGCAAAGAATTGTGTAATCAAATAATTATTTCCAGCGTAATTGGCACGGGAAGCGCCGCGTGCGGGGCGGGAGGGGCGGGGCGGAGCTCGGGGCGGAGGGGAGCCGCCCCCGCCACGGCCCCGCAGCGGCACCCAGGGGGAACCAACCGGGGCACCCACCGGGGCATCCAGCGGGGATCCAACCGGGGAACCAACCGGGGCACCCACCGGGGCATCCAGCGGGGAACTAATCGGGGATCTCACCGGCGACCCACCAGGGACCAGCCGGGGCACCCACCGGGGCACCAACCAGGGAACAAACTGGGGAACCCACCAGGGAATCCACTGGGGAACCAACTGGGGCACCCACCGGGTCATCCACTGGGGCACCCACCAAGGCACCCACCGGGGGCCAACGGCAGCACCCACTGGGGACCAACCGGGGAACTCATCAGGAAACCCACCGGGGATTCCACTGGGGCACCCACCGAGGCACCCGCCGGGGCACCCACTGAGGCACCCACCGGGGAACCAACAGGGGATCCCACCAGGGGTCCCACTGGGGCATCCACCAGAGATCCCACCAGGGCATCCACTGGGGATCCCACCGGGGGTCCCACCAGGGAGCTCACCAGGGACCCACCGGGGAACCAACCGAGGAACTAAGCAGGAAACCAACCGGGAATCCCAGCGGGGATCCACTGGGGATCCCATTGGGGACCGCGCCCGCACAGCTCCCCGGGTCCCATCCCTCCTGCACGGCTCCCCCCGCTCCGAGCCGCTCCCGCAGCCCCTGCTCCCGTCCCTCCCGCAGGGCTCCCCCGCTCCGGTCCCTCCCGCTCGGCCCCCCCCGCGCCGCCGCAGCCTCAGCCCCCCTGTTGGCCTCGTTAGGGAGCAGCGGAGCGGAGCCGGCAGCGGCAGCGCCGGGCTGGAAGGATGGCCGCTGTCTCGGATGTGCTTCAGCGCGGCCTGCTCACACGGGGAGCTTCGGCACACAGGAGATAAATCACTGCCGAGCCCCGCTCCTGATGCCCAAAGCGTCCAACAGGCCCATAAAGCCCGGACAGAACGCTCCTGCCCCAGCTCAGCATCCCCCGGGGGCTGCTCTCTGCTTCCAGCCACGGGCAGCGCTGCTGCAGCCTGGAGACCCCTTCAGCCTGGAGACCCCTTCAGCCTGGAGACCCCTTCAGCCCAGCCTGGAGATCCCTTCAGCCTGGAGACCCCTTCAGCCCAGCCTGGAGATCCCTTCAGCCTGGAGACCCCTTCAGCCCAAATACCCCAGCTGGACACTGGAGATCCCTTCAGCCCAGCCCGGAGATCCCTTCAGCCCAGATATTCTTTCAGCCCCACAGCCCAGCTGGACACCCCAGTGCCACCAATGCAGGGGAACAACGGGAAATGAGGAGTGGGGGAGCAATGCTGCAGGGCCTGCTCAGGCACACAGATCCCGTTCAGCACACAGATCCTGTTCAGCACACAGGTCCTGCTCAGGCACACAGGTCCTGTCTGCTCCAGGCACACAGATCCTGTTCAGGCACACAGATCCTGCTCAGGCACACAGATCCTGTTCCAGGCACACAGATCCTGTTCAGGCACACAGGTCCTGTTCCATACACACAGATCCTGTTCCAGGCACACAGATCCTGTTCAGGCACACAGGTCCTGTTCCATACACACAGATCCTGTTCCATGCACACAGATCCTGTTCAGGCACACAGATCCTGTTCAGGCACACAGGTCCTGTCTGCTCCAGGCACACAGATCCTGTTCAGGCACACAGATCCTGTTCAGGCACACAGGTCCTGTCTGCTCCAGGCACACAGATCCTGTTCAGGCACACAGATCCTGCTCAGGCACACAGATCCTGCTCAGGCACACAGATCCTGTTCAGGCACACAGATCCTGTTCAGGCACACAGATCCTGTTCAGGCACACAGCCATGGGAGCTGAGGCAAAGGGAATGGATGCTGTAATTGGAAGGTGCCTGGCAGTTGTCAGTGCTATCAACAGAAAGGCAATTACTGTTTGAAAATTAATCTTTTTGTTTGTTTTGTTACCCTATTGTTATTCTCTTTTTAATGTCAGAATAAGCAAAACAGGAGATTACCTGGTGTGTTCTCCCTGGAGGGAAAATGCAGTTAAAATGGAAATGAGCGCCAGGCTGGCAGCTCCTGCTGCTGCCAGGGGCGGGTATCCCATCCCAGCTCCAGGGCCAGGCTGAATCCCCCTGGATTCCCTAGGCACCTCCTTTCCCAACACAGCTGCACTCCTCCATGGCTACCACTGAGCCACTGGCCGTGTCCCCAGTGTCACCCCCACACCTCTCCTGCTTCTGCACTGTCCCTGATTTCTCCAAGGTCACCAAAAGCTGGCAGAGGGGGGCTGGGCTGTGAGATGTCCTTTCTTTCCTTCCCATCCCAGTCTCAGTCCCAGTCCTGGCCACCAAACCCTGCTGGAGCCTGTCCTGGCCCCGCTGTGCCCGGGACAGGAGGCACCTCTGGCCCCCTCCAGCACAGGGGCTCGGTCAGCTCTGCTCCTCCAAACTGCACATCCTGACACCAAACCCCTCCTGAAATCCAGCACTGGGAGAATCCTCTCCCACAGCTCCCTGGGATTTCTGTGCAGCTCTCAAACTGTCTTGTTTGTCTTTGCTTCTCATTCGTTTCTGCACAATTTCATCCCTCAACACATCTTTAATTAACAGTTCTGTGCTGATGACTCACATCTCTCAGCTCCAGACACCTCCCCTTCAGTTCAGGCCCCAAACCCAGGCACCCTCCCAGCCCCAGGGAGCTCTGTCCTGCAGGGCTGGGGGCTCTGCCCCTCTCCTTTCCAGCTTCTATACACGTTTCTCTCCATCACCAGGGTCAGCATCCTGATCACACAAATAACTCTTTTAAAAAACATTAAAAATCTATCAAAATAACTCATCACCCTCAGCTGGGGTGGCCTGGCTGCAGCCACACTGTGCCAGTCCTTTGGTCCCAGCATTGGAGATGCCCTCTCTGCTATTCCTGGTAAACAAAATCCCATCCCCATAATTATTGACTTCTTCTCTTTGGCTGCTCCCCCTTCCTGCCGCTCACGCACTGCCAGAAGATCCTGGGAAAGGTCTCAGCCCCAGGTGTCCCCTCAGGGTCTCCCTGCATACCCTTCCTCCTCCTCACTGCCACAGGTGCCTCACCCCCTTCCTCTCCCCTGAAACGGGGCTATCACAGACCCCAGGATGGGGTTGGAAGTGACCCTAACACTGATCCCATTGCAGCCCTGCCATGGCAGGGACACCCTGCGGGCTGCTCCAGCCTGGCCTTGGGCACTGCCGGGGCTGGAGCGTCCCTGGCTGCTCCCCTGGAGCCCTCGAGGGGAGGGCTGGGACAGAGGCTCACGCTGACAGCCGAGGCAGGGCCCGGGTGGGTAGGGCTGGGGCAGAGAGAGGCTCACACTGACAGCCGAGGCAGGGCCCGGGTGGGGAGGGAGCTCCAGGCCCCTCATCCCTGCCAGCTCCAGCCCTGCCAGCCCTCGGGAGCGTGGCTCTGGGGAGCAGCAGCCAAGTTATCCCACAGCTCTGGCTGTCACTGCTCCGGGGAGTGGTGGAGAAGTCTCAGGCTCCAAGGCAACTCACTCATGACTCAAAAATACGTGTGGGGGTGGTGGGGGTGGTTGGAATTCACATCGATGCCGTGCAAGTAGGAGAAAAACTAAACTTTGGCTCCTTTAGCAAATCATACAGTTGGGGACCAGCATCCAAAACCAAATAGAATAAAAAATTACGTTCTTGATGCAGCAGAGGAGGCTGACACAGAATGAAGAGATGCCAGAAAACACAGGAGGAGATGAAAAGCTGCACTGGCTGGGAAGGAGAAGCAAGGAAAACTGAGAACGGCAAAAGGGAATCATGAATGATGCCTGTTTCTTGTAGAAACAAATTTAAAAAAAAAAAAATCATCACTTCCAACCCGTAGAGATTTTGGGCTCGGTGCTGTAACCAGGCTCAGGAACACAGCAGATGCCTTTTCCTGCACTGCCCCCCCACCAGGAGCCCGAAGCCCCCCGGGAGCAGCACTGCCACGAGCAAATGATGGGAGAACAGATTGCCTGGTGCCAGCCCTCACCTTCCTCCGAGCTGGGAACAATCAGGGACATCGGATTGTTGGAGTGAGAGCGCCGTTAACGATGTGTTGATGAGCACAAAGTTAATTTTCCGATACATTTCCTACAAACTGTTTCTTTAGGAATTCTCCTCGGAGCCCAGAAAGCAGCTTGAAAGAGCTACTGTTAAATATTGACTGCAGCTCCGGGATCATTACGGAAAATGTGTTTGGGTTGTGTTTTCCAGGGCACGCCGAGGGGGCCGGGCGGTTTCTGTCGGGAGGGAGGAGGGGAGCCGGGACACGCCGTGCTGGGCTTCTCCTCGCCCAGAAACCTCCAACAGAGCCCCGGGGCAGCAGCTCCCTGAGCCGGGTCAGGCACAGAGTGGAAATCAATAGGAAAATGGAAATATCTTTGGCTGCACCACAGGGGAAAGCGAGAGCAGGGAACGGGGAGGGGAGAGGTGATTTTGGGACAAAAAGGTCACGGGGAGAGGGGAGGAAGGGAAATGAGCCAGGCAATGAGTCCGGGAGCGCTGCTGGGCTCTCAGGGCCCCGCACGGGACGGGAACGCCCCGGGGCAGCCCCGGGAGATGCTCCGGGCATCGCTGCGGGCAGAGCAGCTCCTGCGGGTTGTGAGAAGCACCTGTTCGAGCAGTCCGTGAGATCTGTGCTCCGGGGGGGCGAGGAAATGAGGTCTGAGCCCCCAGAGCAGACACAGCCCCCGGTTCCCGTGGCTGGGTGGGACGGGCACCCCAAAGCCGGGCTCTTCTGGGAACTGCTGCTCGTTCCGGGATTCAAACCCGCTCCCAGAGCTGTACAGGACCCGGGCACGGAGCAGGGATTGGAACGGAGCTCAGACCGTGTGGGGAGCAGATGTTCGGCACACGGATCCCGGCACCCACGGAAATGAGCTCTGCATTTCTGTCTCTGAGTGAGCAGCGTGGCACCAAAGCCCACGGACAGAGCTCGGGAATAACGCGGCTCTCCGCTCTGGTTTGTGCATTGTGCCGGGGGTTGCCGAGGCGCTGATTGTCCAGGCTTCCCAAGCCCATCACAAAGAGCCCGTGCCAGGGATTCCGGGCAGCGGCACAGGCGGTTCCTCCTCGCTGCTGAGGCTGGAAAAGGCAGAGCCCTGCCCCTGTGCAGCCCCTGCAGCACAGATCGCTGCGGGGATGAGGAGGCAGGAGCAGCTCGGTGCTCTCAGAGCCACCAGGGCAGGACAGGAACCTGTCCCCGTCATTGCCGAACCTGCCGCCAGCACCGCCGGCCCCTGAGGGGCCCAGGGCAGGAATTGTGCCCGGCTGCTTCCCATGCAGCAAACCCTCAGAGCGGGGATGGACCCGGCCCGGCCTCAGGCCAGGGGAGCCGCAGGAGCATCCACAGCTCCTCCCCGGGCCTGCCTCCCCCAGTGCTGCTCCTCCTCCTCCTCCTCCTCCCCGGCTGCCCCGGGATCACCCCAGGCACAGCAGCCGCCCGTGGCTCCACACTGGGGGAGCTCCGGATTTCTCTGCACGCCCTGGGAGCTCCCAGGCACTGGAGGGGCTGCCCGGGGAGGTTGGGATCCCCAGCCCTGAAGGTGCCCAGGGGCAGGCTGGGGCTGCACTCAGAGCTCTGGGGGCTGGGGACAGCCTGGATCGGTGACCTTGGAGGCTTTCCCAGCCTCGGTGACTCTGGGATTTTTCCACTTTTCCCAAGGGCCCCTCCTGCTCACATATAAAATCCATTCGCATTTACAGTTCATGACCTGATCTTCAATTTCCCCCAAAACTGAAATATTTGCAGTCGAGGGTGGGGCAGAGACAAGGAACCCATGGACATCACCAGCTGGAAAACTTCCCATCCTTTCCCTGTTTCAAACACTGATGGACCCCAGCCACAGGACACCTTGTCCTTGTGCATCACTCACATCCACTTGGTATGACATTTATTTTCATGTAATTAATGGTATGTGGAGGAGAGGGAACAACCAGATCCATTTTGTACTTTGGATTCCATTTTACTCAGAAGGTTAACTAAAACCACTACGAGTCCTTTTTAAAACAGTCATACTTTTAAAAATGGAAAAAATCTCACTTTTTCCTTTAAAATTAAAATTCACTGATGATACATACTCAGCAGTGAAACAGCCTAATTTTGCTCATCATCATCAAGAAGCTTTTGAGTGACAGAGTCAAGTTAAAAAGCCGTGATTAGCACATGAAATGACATAAAAGATCCAAACAAAAGCAGAGCTTCAGATCCCTCAAACACCCCAAATAAATAAAATGTTGGTGTTGGCAAAGCTTGTTTGTGGGATCTCCAATTCAGCAGAGAAAAGAATCCCCCTTTTCTCTTGGAGAAGCCTCAGAGGTGGTTACACAGCAGCCAGCAATAAAACCTGACATGGCCCAGGGAGAGGAGTGACCCTGCAGTGTCCCCTCAGTGTGCTCAGGATGATAATGAAATAATTCCAGCTGCTGTGAATGCCTAAGAGGCACCAGGGGCTGTTCCTCCAAGCCCACCCTGCAGGCAGAGCTTTAAAAAAAAAATCCCAAATCCATCGGTCCCATACTCAACACCTTCACTGTCCCCCAAACAACACCGGCTGAGAATGAGACACAATAGTCTCAGACAAAACATGTCCCAAAAGGAAGGTCTGAGAGAAAGAGGAGAAACCCCAGCAGGGCAGCGCTCAGCAGTGCCAAGCACTGGCTGAGAATGAACACATTTTCAGACAAAACATATCCCAAAAGGAATGTCTGAGAGGGGGCAGCGATCTGCAGTGCCAGCACTGCCTGCCCGTGTCACACCTGAGCTCTCACCCCCGCTGAAAGCCCAACCTGAGGGGAAACAGCCCGAAAAATTCAGAGAGGGGAACAAAGGGTGGTGGGAAAGCGTCACAAGCACTGCAGGGCAAAAGCAAAAGGGCCTCGTTCAGATTTAAAGGCAGTTAAAGCCCGTTGTTCCTAATGCATTCTCGTATTTAAAATACAGCAGGTCTGATGTGCTCAGCTGAGCTGCCTCCCCTGACACCCTGAGCTTTTAGAACTGGCCTCAGCCCGTGCCCACTGAAACTCCATCAAATAATTACCAGCACTTTGGCTGGGGGCACAGCTTTAACCTCAGACTGCATAATTTGAGGAAAAATTCAAAATCCAGATACGGCTTCTTACTTATTAAGGGGATTTTAATGGCCTGTGCTGCTGCCTCACACACTCCCACTTCATCTCCTGGATGGTGATGAGCCAACAACTGCACGGGCAGAGCTGCAGAGCCGTGCCCTGCTGCTCCCGGGGATTTGCACATTGGTGATATCCACACCCTCCCGGGGGATTTGCACACTGGGGACATCCACACCCTCGGGGGAGGATTTGCACACTGGTGACATCCACACCCTCTGGGGGGATTTGTACATTTGGGACATCCACACCCTCCTGGAGGATTTGCACACTGGTGACATCCACACCCTCCTGGAGGATTTGCACATTGGGGACATCCACACCCTCCCAGGGGATTTGCACACTGGTGACATCCACACCCTCCTGGAGGATTTGTACACTGGTGACATCCACACCCTCCCGGGGGGATTTGCACACTGGTGACATCCTCACCGGACAGAGAGGACCAGGTTCCCCCAGGGAGGTTTGTGGGCTCGATATTCTGGGTTTGATAACCTGCAAGCTGCTTTCCCATGGGAAAACTTTCAACAGCCTCCTTTCTCAAAATATCCTTCCCTGTTTTCCCAAACATTTCCATGTGGGCCTGCTCTTTCCCAAAACTCTCTTCTTCACCTGGTGATTACCAAAGGGGGAGAAACGTCAGTCCTGACTGACCAATGAACACCCTGTTAGTGAAAAGTGCTATAAAGGGATTAAGGAATTTGTAAAATAAAGTTTTCAGCTCAGCCTTCTGATGATGAAGAACTGGTCCCTGCGTCTTCCTTGTGTGCTCTGCTGTGACAGAGTAGCAATTTATCAGAAATTTATCAGAGTAGACGTTTATCAGAAATTTATCAGAGGAGACATTTATCAGAAATGCCAGCCGGGCGCTGGCACTGCAGCGCCGGGAGCTGTCACACGGACAGAGCCCTGTGACATCCCCGTGTGGCACAGGAGGGGACACAGCCCTGTGACATCCCCGTGTGGCACGGGAGGGGACAGAGCCCTGTGACATCCCCATGGGCATGGGAGGGGACAGAGCCCTGTGACATCCCCGGGTGGCACAGGAGGGGACAGGGCCCCCCGGACAGCCCCGCACTGAGCTGCCTCCCCTGTGGAAAGGCCACTGCCTCCTGGAGACTCACAACGTGGTCCCACTTTAATTTCGGCATGTGGATCAAGTAATTGTTTGGATTTTAATATTGAGTCTATGTTTCACTGATTTGCATTTAAATGTGTTGTCAGAGAACTTCCAGAAGTCTTTAATAAGAAGGCCGATTTGCATTTTAATGTGCACTTAAAGAATTTGAAGAAGCCTTTTCATGTGAGCTGTGTTATCTGAGGGACGTTCACACTGGAGGGAGAACGAGAGATGCAAGTGGAGTCTAACAAAACTGTTTCTGTGAGACAGCCCGGCCTCGTTGGACTTGGAGAGGGAATAAAAAATCATCTCACTGCAGATGGGGCTTGAAGGGAGAGCTGGGAAGGGCTTGGGATCGCCGGGGAGCAGCTCAGGGGGCTGAGCCCTCCCTGCCCAGGCTCTGAGGGTCCCTGGGCTTGGCACAGAGCCCCTCCCAAGGCTGGGCTCTGCAGGGCTCAGCCGGGGCTGTCCAACCCCTCAGCTGGGTGCCCGTGTCACCGGCACTGCCCTGCAGGGGGAGGGACAGGCAGCTCCTCTTCTCCAGCTCCTTCACCCTGGGCTTCCTCAGGGAGCTTTGTATTGCCTGCAGATTATCTCAACAGAAAAGTGAATTTCTACACTGCTCTTTGTGTTCTCATCTGAGCGTCAAATGTCTTCAATCTGCAGAATAACTCAGCTGATCCTATAGTAAAATCATCAAGAAATAAAACTTAAAGTTATAGAGTATCCTGGGTTGGAAAGAACTCACAAGGATCATCAGAGTCCAACTCCTGGCCCTGCACAGGACAAGCACAGGGATGTATCCTGTGTGTTTCCAGATTATGAAAACAGGCACAGGACCTAATGTCTGCAAAAACCCCTCAAGTTCAGTTTATCCTGAAAATAAACCAGGTCAAACCCCCCATGAATAAATACCCAAAGCAGCTGAGATGTGCCCATTGCAGCTGGGCTGGGTTAGGCTGTGCTGTGCTGGGCCAGGTTGGGCTGGGCTGGGTTAGGCTGGCACCCTTGGGTGCTGGCACCTCTGGGTGCTGGCACCCTTGGGTGCTGGCACCAGGGGCCAGGCTGGGCTGCAGGGACAGCAGGGGCTGCTGCCTGTGGGAGGTGGAGGCAGGCTCAGCTCAGGGAACACTCGGAGGTACCTGGAGGCACCCTGGGGCCTGAACTCGGCTCTGACAGCCCCGGGGGCTGCAGGAGCTCTGTCCTGCCGCTGAGCAAATGCACAGCTGAGCCATCCATCAAAAATAAATGACTTGGGGAAACAAAGACGGTTATTTTTAGAATCTGAATCCTTCCCTGTTCAGTTCACATAACTTCAGTGTACCCAGTGACTCGGGTTGTGACTCCATGTCCCCAGTGGTGCTGGTGCTGGGGAGGCACTGCTGCCCTGGCATTGCTGCCACCCTGCCCTGCATTGCTGCCACCCTGTCCTGCATTGCTGCCACCCTGCCCTGGCACTGCTGCCACCCTGCCCTGGCACTGCTGCCACCCTGCTCTGCACTGCTGCCACCCTGTCCTGGCACTGCTGCCACCCTGCCTGGCACTGCTGCCACCCTGTCCTGCACTGCTGCCACCCTGCCCTGCACTGCTGCCACCCTGCTCTGCACTGCTGCCACCCTGTCCTGCATTGCTGCCACCCTGCTCTGCACTGCTGCCACCCTGCCCTGCACTGCTGCCACCCTTCTCTGCACTGCTGCCACCCTGCCTGGCATTGCTGCCACCCTGCCTGGCATTGCTGCCACCCTGCCCTGCACTGCTGCCACCCTGCCTGGCATTGCTGCCACCCTGTCCTGCACTGCTGCCACCCTGCCCTGCACTGCTGCCACCCTGCCTGGCCCTGCCGTGGAGCTGGGGAGGGACTGCAGTGCTCAGGGCTGACCTCTGCACCCTCTCTGGGTAAAACAAGGCTCAGTCCTGCCCTGTGCTCCCCAGGGCTGGCTGTAAGTTCAGTCAGATCAAGGTTGGAAGGATCATCAAGCCCAAGCTTTGATAAATCACAGAATGACAGAACATTCTGAGCTGGGAGTGACCCACAGGGATCATCCTGTCCAACCCTTGGGTGGATGGCCCACCCAGGGAATGAGCCCACAGCCTTGGCACCGTGCTCTGCCCAGCTGAGCCAATGCCAGGGCTAAATGTAGCTGTATAAAATATATATAAATACACTGAGATATATACATCAATACACTGAGATAAACCCCCACATGTCCAGCTGCTGCCAGGCACGGCTGCCCTCCCACAGAGCTCTGACCAGCCCATGTCCCACAGCGCAATCCAAAGTTTAAAAACTGCAATTATCAAGCAGGGACATATGCAGAGAGGCAGCACAATAATCAGAGAAGGCAGAGCGGGTACTTCAGAATTTCCATTCCATAACACATAATTGGTACATAAGTGAGAGTGTTTGTTTGTTTACTCAGAGCAGGGTCACCTACTGCTGTCACTGAACAAAGCTGTCACGGGGTTTACATGGAATAGGCTTCTGCTGCTTAAGCCAATTATTTTCTCACCAGAGATCAGAGCATCAATAAAAACCAACAAATAAACCAATTCTGATCAGCTGGAATATCGGTTATGTGGGGGTTTTGTTGTGTTTTTACTGCAATAAACAAAGCCAGTGTCACATCCCCGTGGCACTGCCAGCTCCTGGGCTGTTCCTGAGCCCGGCCTGAGCTGAGCTTTGTCCCCATCCAAAGCTGAGGGCACGGAGAGGAAAACAGTGACAGGACAGGGCTGTGTCACCCTGTGTTTAACCAAGCTCCAAACCCACGGGGACCTTCCCTTGCTGCAGGAAGCAGAGCTGGTTCTGGGGGCTTTGGGACAGCCACAGTGACACAGGTGTTATTTGGCACCTTGTTGTCAGGGTGTGCAACGCACACCAACCCAAACTTCAGCTATGAAGGGTGAAAACCCAATAAAGATCTCACTGGAATGATTTTAGCCCCGCTGGTGGATGGGTTCAGCAGCCGTGGTCCTGCTGCCACACACAGCTTCATCATTTGGAACACATCAGCTCCAAGGGCTGGGAGTGAGGCTCCTCACGCAGCCTCAGCTGCTCTGGGGACAGATGGGCCGTGTCCCTGTCCTGCAGCAGGGACCCGTTCCGAGGGAGGCTGGATCCAGGTGGACGTGCTCAGAACAGCTCAGCAGAGATGTGACTCATGTACATACAAACAGCTCCTGGCAAACCGCGTCGCTCTGCATTTATCGGGCCGGTGGGTCTGGATGGCTGTGCCAGGGCGGGCTGGCACCGGGCGGGACAGAGGGACAGGGCGGGGACAGAGTGGGACAGGGAGGGACAGGGCGGGACAGGGCGGGACAGGGCGGGACAGAGCGGGGACAGAGCGGGACAGAGCAGGGACAGAGCGGGACAGAGCGGGACAGAGCGGGACAGAACGGGGACAGAGCGGGACAGAACGGGGACAGAGTGAGACAGAGTGGGACAGGGCGGGACAGAACGGGGACAGAGTGGGACAGAGCCAGCTGTGCCAGCCCAGCCACCGAGAGCACTGCAGCACAGCCCTGCAGCACAGCCCTGCAGCACACACAGCACTGAAGCACATACAACAGTGCAGCACACACAGCCGTGCAGCACACACAGCCCAGGCCTCCCCATTTGCGTTCCCAGCTGGAAGGGGAAGCTTTGGGTTGGAGCTGCAGCCCCAGGGCCCCCCCAGCCCGGCTCCCTCACTGGAGCTCACTCGGCTGTGCTGGAGCAGGGACAGGCACAGCAATGTGGGGACACAGCCCCCAGCCCCAGGGACAGGCACAGGAACGTGGGGACACAGCCCCAGGGACAGGCACAGGAACGTGGGGACACAGCCCCCAGCCCCAGGAACATGGGGACACAGCCCCCAGCCCCAGGGACAGGCACAGGAATGTGGGGACACAGCCCCCAGCCCCAGGGACAGGCACAGGAATGTGGGGACATAGCCCCCAGCCCCATGGACAGGCACAGGAACGTGGGGACACAGCCCCCAGCCCCAGGGACAGGCACAGGAATGTGGGGACATAGCCCCCAGCCCCATGGACAGGCACAGGAACGTGGGGACACAGCCCCCCAGCCCCAGGGACAGGCACAGGAACGTGGGGACACAGCCCCCCAGCCCCAGGGACAGGCACAGGAATGTGGGGACACAGCCCCCAGCCCCAGGGACAGGCACAGGAACGTGGGGACACAGCCCCCAGCCCCAGGGACAGGACACGGGGGGAACCCCTTTTCCAAGGAAATTCCAATAGGAATCCCCTGTTCTCTGGGAATATCCCTGACTGGGATCTGGTCTCTGCTCTGGGCTCAGTGTGGCAGGCAGGGCTCACCAGGCACCGGCCGTGCCTGCTGCTCACAGCAGCACTAACAAGTACAAGCCAAGGCCTTACACAAAGCCTGTGCAAAGGAAATGCAATTTTCCCCCACGAAACATTCTTTAAGGTTTATCTTAATCTCGTCTTTTCCGTCACTGCATCCCTTGGGAATAAGCACATTAAACCACTGATGATCTGTACAAGCAGGGAAAGGCATTACAGTGCCATTATCAATACAAAGCAATTTAAAATCCTTCCAATGTTTGGAGAAGAGCTACAGCACAGTTGCAAACAAAATCTCTGATCACTTTTTCAAACAATATTTAATCTGTCCTATAGCCATGGTGGGTAAAAGCTGCATCTGCAAACAAGAAATAGTATGGGACTGAGGCTGTCACTCCAGCTAAACAAACACTTCCCAGTGTCTCTGATATTCCAATTATTATTCCATTTACTTGACTCACCCAAACAGACTGATGATTTTTCCCTGCAGGGGAGAGCCCTGGCAGGGTCAGGTGCAGGAAATTTGGGTACAGGAAATTCTCCCCGGCCCCAAGGGGCTGGGCCGTGCCACCAAACTGCACAGGGGACACTCGGAATTCAGTTCTGCTTTCTTGGGCTGATGGATGGACGCTGATTCCAGGCCTGGCTCAACTCCAAGCCAGTGGAGATGGAGATGGAGATGGAGATGGAGATGCAGTGATGTGTGGGAAGAGCTGAGTGGGACAAGAATCCCACGGGCACAGCGGGCGGGAGGGCGGGATGTGTGCGAAGGGGATGTGGGAATGGTTCGGGAATGGTTCGGGAATGGTTCGGGAATGGTTCGGGAATGGTTTGGGAACGGTTCGGGAATGGTTCGGGAGGATGGAGCAGCCCAGCCCCACGGGCTGTGTCCGGGGAGGATCCCCGGGGCTCCAGCATGGAACAGGAGTGATGTGAGGCTGCACCCCGCTCCTGCAGCACCCCGGGGCTCCCAGCAGGAACAGGAGCCGTGTGAGGCTGTCCCCCGCCCCTGCAGCACCCCTGGCCAGCGGGCACACCAAGGCCCCCCGCCCTGGGGCTCTCCCGGGGGATGGAGGGTCGGGATCAGCGCTGGGGGCACAGGGGACCCCTCCCATCCCGCAGCCCAGAGGGGCTCAGGGTTTGAGGACAAGGTTTCAAACACGGTGTGAAGTACAAGAAGTGAATATTGCAGAGCTCTCTAACCCCCGGCTCAGAAGCAGCACCAGGAACTTTCCGTGTTCCTGCTGGAGAGGAGGGCGGGCTGGGCACTGACCCGGAGCCCCGGTGGAGCTGCAGGGCGGCCCTGCAGCCACTGCGATGTTTGCCATGGAACACTCATCCCTCACCCCCTGTCCCCTCAGTCCCTGCCCCGCCCGGCCGCCCCGAGAGAAACCGAATGAGCTCAAGCCCCTCTGGCTATGGCACGGCCTTCCGGCTCAATGTCATCGTACCCGGGATAATTATGGAAAATACTAATTATCAGAGATTGGTTGTGCTCCAGGGGATCCCCAAAGCCCAACCCATCAGCGTGGCTGCCCCAGCAGAGGGGACGGGCCAGCTCTGCGGGGACAAGGACTCTCACAGCCTTTGGAGAGGTGGCCCAGCATCCCTGAGCCTCCTGCAGCTCTCAGGCAGCCCCTGCACCCCCCAAACCCTTCACATCTCCACCAGCTTCCCAGGAAAACACGGGAAAGCAGAAAAAACGGCTGAGCGGGGGTGGGATCAGGGATCCCGGGTGCTCCATCCCCTCAGCGCTGCATTCCCAGACCTGCCGCGTTTGCAGGGTGGGAGCAGAGCCACCAGAGAGCCGTGGGCTTTAGCAGGAGATCTGTGATTGCACATTTGCATGCGGGAGAGAGGATGAGTAATGGCAGCAGGCATGAGGGAGGAATAACCGAGCCCGATTACCGCACACCTGCACTGCTGCCTCTGCCCTGTCCCGATGTTTGTGGGATTTCTGGGACCCTTCCCTGCAGGACGGACACGGGAAATGCACCGAGGACAGGGAGCAGAGGAAGATTTATCTTTGTTGGCCCAGGCACTCGATCACAGCTAGACCTCAGCGATATGTTCCTTGTTAGGAGTGAGCTGGGCAGAGCTTCCCCAGCGCTTTAACCCCTGGGAAATGTTGTTTTCCCCAATCTACAGATCTCAAACACCTCCAGCTTGTTTCAGCTGCCAGCAGCTCTGGGCCTCTCCTGCTCTCTGGACTGGGCCGTGAATTAAACACCGACAGCAGCTGGCAGCAGCTCCCGTGAGCAGCTGCACACAGCAAACCTCCTGCAATGGCAGCTCCTGTGCCATGTCACACCTCAGCCCTCCAGCAGTGCCACGGCTGCAGCCCCAGCAGGGACAGAGCCAAAGCACAGCCCAGGCTGGCACAGGGGGGATGTGGCTGAACGGAGCCCCTGGGACCCTCCCTGAGCCTGGCACCAGGCTGGGAGATGTTCACAGGTGCTTTGTGCCAAAATTAGTGCTGTGTGCCGGGTGTAAAATATTCAGGTGGGCATTAATAATTTGTAGCAGTATATGTATTCTCTTTCTGTGAGAAATGAAACAAGCTGATAAATTATGACAAGGATACAACCCCGTGTTTCATGGCAGGGTTAGATAATCACATCCTTACTGGTGTAAAAGTGGGGTCAAACTGGATTTATTCCAGTGCAGCCAAGAGCAGAACCCTGCCCTGCCATCCTCAACCCCCAGGAGTGTGGGGAGCCAGAGCTGCCTCCCCACGAGCTAGGGCAGCACAGGGACAGTTCTTCCAAGGGAGGCTGGGCTGAGCACATGGGAACAGCAAATAAAATAGATAAAGAGGAGTTTTAGGCAGAAATTGGGCTATTTCAGTCTGTCATTCCATGGAAAAGGGATTCTGAGCCTTGTACATGTGCACAGACACAAACACACTCAGGGAAAGAAGAAATGACAAGCAGAGCAGTAACAACAATAGTCAGGGAGTAATTTGTTCTTAACCTGTTCAAAATAAAAATAACTGGTGAACAAGTTCACTACTTGGACCATCTGCATCTCATAAGCATAAGTTAAAATCCTGGCACCATCTGTTCCATTGGAATTTTAATGCCTCACCAATATGGCAGCTCCCAATCCTGCAGCAAGGACAGCAGCCCCCTCACTCACCACCCTCCTGCTGGGAGGGGAACGGCCTGGAGCCAGCTCAGGGCACAGCAAACCAGGGGCTCCTCCTTCCCCGGGCTGGGGGAGCAGCCCCGGGATAGCAGCAGCACCCCAGGAGCCCTCACAGCCCCGATGGAAATTTGGGCAGGATGTCTGAACAGTGAAATATGGACAGGAAAAAAATCCTCTGGGTTCTCATGGAATGTGTTTTGCTCTCCACAGCAGCAATCATTTGCCATCCTGCAGAGTCAGCAGCGTGTGCAGCCCTTCCAGAACAGGGATCAGCCCTGCAGGAGGGATCAGAGGGAAGATCAGAGGGGAGATCAGCCCTTCCAGGAGAGATCAGCCCTTCCAGGAGAGATCAACCCTTCCAGAGGAGGGATCAGCCCTTCAGGAGAGATCAGAGGAAAAATCAGCCCTTCAGGAGAGAGATCAGCCTTTCCAGAGGAAAGATCAGCCCTTCCAGAGGGGGCTCAGCCCCTCCAGGAGACCTCAGCCCTTCAGGAGAGAGATCAACTCTTCCAAAAGGGGCTCAGCCCTTCCAAAAGGAGATCAGCTCTTCCAGGAGAGCTCAGCCCTTCCAAAGGGGGCTGTCCATTCCAAAGCCATTACAAAGGTCAATCCTCCTGAGCCCTTCCAGGAGAGCTCAGCCCTTGCACTGGGGACCCGTCACCACCATGGGGAAGGTCCGGCCCCCGGCACCACCCTGTGCCCTGTGCTGGCCTCAGAGGTGGCTGTGACTGCCCGGTCCCTCTGCTCCTCTGCCAGGCACCAGCCACTCTCACCTCCCTGACTCTGCCTGTGGTGACAAAGAGATGCTGAGACCCCAGCCAGAGCCAGAGTGGTATTGTGAAATCAGGTATAAGTTTGGATTCAATGGCAAAAAATGTCCTGTGAAGTGTCTAAAAAAACCTACTTTGCTAAATTAGCCTAGCAAGATTTATCCCATCCTTTAATTAATCATTACTAGAGAGGCTGTTGAAAGTATTTGCATATTTTTTATTGGTCCTAGTGGGAAGAAATCCATTTTAAAATGGAAATTAATATAATATCTGCATGGCCTTCTTCAGTAATTTTTTTTTTTTGCTTAGCAATATTGTAGAGTTACAAACCATACATCATGTCCTGTGCTGCTCAGAATCAATTTCTTCATGGAGGAAAACCAGAAATGTGCTCCCTCACCACGGCAGGATATAAAGTGAGTGAAGCTGAGGGAGGGTAGCAAGGCAAAACACAACCAAGCAAGTAAATCTTACAGACGTAGCCCATATCCATTTTTTCCTGATCAATGGAACTATGTAGGCATGTTCACAAAATTTAATTAAGTTCTGTTCCCCAAGAAATCCATGTGCAATGTTTCCCTGCAATTATTTATTTACTATCTGTCATGTAGCTTTTAGCTTTCCTCAGGAGAATGCTGCATTTCCATCAGCAGAGGCTGCTGCCAGCGGGCTTGGGGGAGGGCTTGCTCCTCCCTCACTGGCTGTGGGATGATTGTCCTCTTGCAAAGAAAATCTCTGGATGTTTTTGGACACATTTTGGTATCATGGAGCCACAGAACCGTGGATGGTTTGGGCTGGGAGGGACCTTAAAGCCCACCCAGCGCCACCCCTGCCATGGGCACAGCTGGAAGGGCACAGCTGGGTGGCCCTGGAGCTTTTCTGCTCCAGGCTGGAATTGTGGTGGTGTTTGTACCAAAGCCACGAGCAACAGCAGGAGAAGCCAAGCTCAGCTCTGCTCTGCTGCCAGCCAGGGATGCTGTGGGAGCCGGGGCTGCTGCTGCTCCCTGCCAGCCTTGGGCTGATCCCAGCTCTGTTGCTGCTGGAGCCACAGATCCAGCCCAGAGCTCCTGCAGCGAATTTGTCTGGGCCTGGCAGGGGTGCAGAGGCATTCCCAGAGGAGGAATTCCTTCAGAGGCATTCCCAGGGATGGGAACCATCCCAAGACAGGAAGGGAGCAGCCTCAGCCAGCCCTGCACCCCCCGGCTTCTCTGCTGCACCACAGAGGCTGTGGAGATGCTCAGGGGGAGGTGGGCAAATCTGTCACCCTCCCACACGAGCAGGGCCCGGCTGCCAACGTGCCAACGTGCCACCTGCCTCCTTGCAGCCTGCCGGGGACACGTGGGCTGCTGCTGAGGGAGGGAGGCAATTATTGACAGTCCCCAATGGATCAGCTCCAGCCCTTGGAGTTTCACAGCAAAGATTATTTGGCCTTCTTAAACCCAGAAACTGGTGTGAAGGGAACGCTGATGCTTCCTAGCACAAGTCGAGTATTTTGAAGATTTAGAAATGGAAATAAGATGGAGCAGGGTTTGATCCTCCCCAACAGTGACCAGGTCTGGGACCTGGGCTCTCCCCAGCACTGGAGGTGTCACTGAGTTGTGAAAACTCTTCCCACAGACCAAACTTAAATGAACTTTTCAATCCCTCTGCACAAAATGGCCCCTCTTGACTTCTGCCTTCACCTGCAGGACTCTAAAGCAGCAGATTCTTCAATCAAGTCTTCACCAGTGAAAGCATGTCTATCAGCATCCTTATTTAGGTGTTCTTTGTCTGCATAAGGGGAGGCATGGAAGGTTTCTGTCTGCAGACTCTGCTCTGAGGGAAGGCAATGATTTAATCCCCACCTGATACAAGTGCATTGACTTGAGAGAATGGAGGGTTTGTTCTCCTGAATGCTCACAAATTAATGAAATCAAGAATACCTGGAAAGTGCTCTTCTCCCAGCTAGGAAGGAGATGGTTTGCATCCTGGTAATTCTGGCTGTGGCAGGGAGAGTGAGGCCACCCGAGGGCCAGGTTAAACAGCACCCCAGGGAGCTCCCTCAGGCTGGGTACAAAACCTCCCTGGCTGCCAGGCTGTGCCTCAGGAGGTGATGGAGGATCGGGACAAAGTCACGGTGAGCAGGGCTGGCAGCAGGGTCAGACAGAGCTCTGGGGTTACAGCTGGCCCAGGGCAGTGCCTGTCCCCTGTGCTGGGGCACCCCCAGGGCTGGGGACAGCCCAGGGCAGGGAATGGAGCTGGGAAGGGCTGGAGAGTTCTTGAGGGAGCTGGGAAGGGGCTGGAGAATCCCTGAGGGAGCTGGGGAAGGGGCTGGAGAGTTCCTGAGGGAGTTGGGAAGGGGCTGGAGAGTTCCCGAGGGAGCTGGGAAAGGGCTGGAGAATTCCTGAGGGAGCTGGGAAGGGGCTGGAGAGTTCCTGAGGGGGCTGGGAAGGGGCTGAGCCTTGAGAAAAGAGGGATCAGGGGGGACCTTGTGGCTCTGCACAACTCCCTGCCAGGAGGGGACAGCCGGAGGGGTCGGGCTCTGCTCCCAGGGACACAGGGACAGGAGGAGAGGGAACGGCCTCAGGCTGGGCCAGGTTGGGAGGCTCAGATTGGACAGCAGCAGGAATTTCCCCATGGAAAGGGGGCTCAGGGACTGGAACTGCCTTGGAACTGGAACCTGGGAGGTTTGGAGTTCCCATCCCTGGAGTGTCCCAGGAATTCCTGGAGGTGGCACTCAGGGCTCTGGGTTGGGGACAGGGTGGGGATGGGCACAGCTGGGACTGGATAGGCTGGGAGGGATTTTCCAGCCTCAGGGATCCCGGGATTCCAGGACTCTGTGACAGTGTGTCACGGTCAAACCCCTGAGTAGTCAGAAGGACCCCAACTTCCAAGAAGTTTTCAGCAATATTTTTCTGACAGTGACCTCTCAAGGAAGCCCAGCTGCCCTCAACCAAAGCAGGTTAAATCTGTTCCCTGTGTCCCAGAGGGGGATTTGCCATGGAGCCTTCCCAGGCAGCCCCCACGGGAGCACACACGGCCAGGGCAGAGCAGCACCAACGCTGGGCCAGCTCTGCCCTGGGGGAGCTGCTGCAGCTCTGCTGGGCTCAGCACCACTTCTGCCATCCACCCCGGCTCCTCAGAGCTGCTCTTCTGCTATAAATACAACATCAACCAGAAAGGGCATCAATAATATAATAAATGGCATTATTTATGCACAAAAATTACGTTACCACTGACCACCACTGGACCATTAATTCGGAAGCAGAATTCCCCCTGCAGTTCCACAGGAGGACAATGGTCATTTATTTTCCCCACAATTACGCTGCAACATCAAACCAAAGCAAAAAGCACCAGGCAGCCTCTTGGGGCCCAGTTCCGTGCACTGAATGATGGTCAGGAGAGAAAACCAAAGAAAACCAAAGCCAACACACTTTTAGGACAAGCAGAAACTCCTCAAATTCCTTGTTATTGATTTTGGCACGTTAGAACGAGGGGGTTTGAGATGTTCAGTGAGGCACCTCAGTGTTTGCCCTCCAGCCATGTGACAGCACTGAGGCAACGGCTCTGTGAGAGAAAATTCTCTTCCAGTCATTTATGAAAGCCCCATCAAGAGTGTTGGTGGTAGATTTAGTGTAAGTGGTGGTCAGAAATCACATTTTTATAGGGCATCAAAGGGCAGATTTACAACAAGCCACCTTCACCTCCCTGCCCTGGGATCAGTCCCTGAGACCCTCCCTGGGATCTCTGTGCTCACCCACAGCTGTCAAAGCTCTGAGCTGAGAGAAACCCTGTGACATTCCCTTTGTAGGAGCACAAACACTTCCCCAAGCTCTCTGGTGGTGTGGTCTTTCCTCACTCCAGCTTTGCTTGGAGTTTTTGGCTTTGAAAATATTTAAAGTGCAAAATTCAGTCCAAATCAGCATGTTCCACTGGGTTCTATTTCAGCCTGATTTAATTCCGCTGTAAAAATACACTCTGATTCAGTTTGATGGAAATTCAATCTGAAGTCCTGAAATGAGTCTCCTCCAAAATATGCAGAGAGGTTTTTTTTTTTCCTCTAAACTTGACTTTGAGGCCCCGGACAAAGCCTGAGGGAGGGAAGAGCTGGGTCTGCTCCCAGCTGCAGCCCCTGCTCAGACCCAGGGTGGGAGCATCCCTGAGGCTGCTGCTCCCTCCAGACTGCTCCAGGAACACTTCCCAAAGCTCAGGATCATTCTCCTCCTTGGAATTTAGTGTTTGGGGACGTTGTACCTACTCTTCAACCTCACAGCAGCAGAATTTCCGGGATGGATTGCAAACCAGGATGGCCGCAGCTCTCCTCACTTTGTTCCTGGTAGAGGAATTTTTTAGCTGCCCTAACAGTTAATCAATGAGCCCCTGGAAATCGTTAATCATGTCCTTAGGAGCTCCAGAGGCAGTGCAGGGAATTTGTAACACAGGAGCTGTATGAACAGCCCCTGGATGGGAAGGGCAGGAGTGAGAGTCGATAGAGAGGGGTCACAGGGTCACCCTCGACTGACCAATTTATATTTACAGCATTTCAGCACAGCTAATGAAATGCAAACCAGTTCTAACAGACCAGCTACTGAAATACAGACCAGCTACTGAAATACAAACCAATTCTAACAGACCAGCTACTGAAATACAGACCAGCTACTGAAATGCAAACCAATTCCAACAGCTCCAGACTGCTGGCTCTCCTTCAAACACCACCAGACAGCTGACTTAGCAAGCTCTGGGAGAACCAAGGGAAACATCCCAGCCAGGCCTGTGCTGGGCATTCTGGAGTTCCTTTACTCAGCCCTGCTAGCAGAGACAAAGCCAAGGGACAATCACTCCGAGGAACACTCCTCAAAGGGACATTTGTTCCCAAAGTCACAGAATTGTAGAGCCATGGGATGGTTTGGGTTGGAAGTCCTGTCCCCCTGATTAAAATTCCCTCTCTGTAAGTCCAGACCTGCAGGGAAGGTCTCAGTCAGGTCCATGGCTCTGGGGTCAGGCCAGGCTCCTGCCCTGAGCCAGGCAGGACACGTCACCCCAGGCCCTGAGCTTTGTACCTCACCTGAGTCCTGGATGAACCCAGGAGGCATCCCAGGGGTTCAGCACTCCCCAAACCCCCTGAACACCACCCTGCCTTACCCCAGCACACCTGCAGCTTGGGCTGCACTGCTCCTTAGGAGCAGCATTAGGAGGCCTGATAACGGCAGCAATGTTTGAGTGTGTTCCAGAATTACATCTGAAAGTAGCAGGGGAATCAGTGCCACAGGATTCTTGGGCCTGGCCAGCTCAGGCTGCATTACACATGGCTGACAATTGAAGTGATTCCACCAAGCCTAAAGAATTTCAGCCTATTTTCTTCCTTCACAAAAAATACGATTTTGAGAAAGCTCAAAGAAAAAAGGGTTCCTCTTTCTGTGTGCAAAGATGTAATTTAGATTTTGCTTCGTGTCTCCATATTTATTGTACGTTAGCCTTGAACTTGAAAAGCCGAAAAAAAAAAAAAAGAGGAGAAACTGAGAAAATATTGTGGTTACAAAATTAAACAAATCCAGGATGGCTGGGCAGAAAAAACCCAACCTGCTGCAAGGAAGTGTTTGTCTGCGTGCACAATATGTTGCTGGTATTTATTGAATGGCAAATCTCGGGTTGTGTTTTCTTATTTACACTCCTTCACTGTGATTCTGTTCCCCTGAGACCCACAGCCACATTTCAGCAAACTCTGGGAAAGGCCGGACCTCACCAGGCTGAGGGAGCTGCAGAGAGGGGCTGGGGGTCCTCAGACCAGCCCAGGGTGATGGGGCCAGCCCCAGGCAGGGCTGGGCCACCCCGGGGCAGCAGGGCCTGTGTCCCCTCCCTGGGGCTGTGCCACCCTGGGCAGCAGGGCAAGGATTCCCCGTGTCCCCTCCCTGGGACTGTGCCACCCATGTCCCCTCCCTGGGGCTGGGGCAGCATGGCAGGCATTCTCTGTGTCCCCTCCCTGGGGCTGTGCCACCTCAGGGCAGCAGGACAGGCATTCCTGATCCATGTCCCCTCCTTGGGGCTGTGCCACCCCGGGCAGCAGGACAGGCACTCCCTGTGTCCCCTCCCTGGGGTTGTGCCACCCCGGGACAGGCATTCCCGTGTCCCCTCCCTGGGGCTGTGCCACCCCGGGACAGGCATTCCCGTGTCCCCTCCCTGGGGCTGTGCCACCCCGGGCAGCAGGACAGGCATTCCTGATCCATGTCCCTTCCCTGGGACTGTGCCATCCATGTCCCCTCCCTGGGGCTGTGCCACCTCAGGGCAGCAGGACAGGCATTCCCGTGTCCCCTCCCTGGGGCTGTGCCACCCTGGGACAGGCATTCCCGTGTCCCCTCCCTGGGGCTGTGCCACCCTGGGGCAGCAGGACAGGCATCCCTGATGTCCCCTCCCTGGGGCTGTGCCACCCCGGGCAGCAGGACAGGCATTCCTGATCCATGTCCCTTCCCTGGGACTGTGCCATCCATGTCCCCTCCCTGGAGCTGTGCCACCTCAGGGCAGCAGGACAAGCATTCCCGTGTCCCCTCCCTGGGGCTGTGCCACCCCGGGCAGCAGGGCAGGCATTCCTGATCCATGTCCCCTCCTTGGGGCTGTGCCACCCCAGGGCAGCAGGACAGGCTTTCCCATGTCCCCTCCCTGGGGCTGTGCCACCCCGGGACAGCAGGACAGGCATTGCCAGTGTCCCCTCCCTGGGGCTGTGCCACCCCAGGACAGCAGGACAGGCACTCCCGTGTCCCCTCCCTGGGGCTGTGCCACCCCAGGACAGCAAGACAGGCACTCCCGTGTCCCCTCCCTGGCTCACCTCTGCTGTCAGCCCAGCAAACCCTGCCCAGCTTCTGAGATGGGGCTGTGGGACCTCGAGTGCTGCTGCTGGCAAACAGCCAGCTCGAGGCTGCACTTTCAAATACATTGATTTTTTTCCCCCCCCCTAAATGCCAGCCCTCCTTGGTTAATCCTTTAGTCATTATGGTCTTTTTCTGGATCACGGAGCAGCAGCAATGCCACGGGGAGGCCGTGCCTCCAGTCCCTCCCTGCTGGCCCTGTGGCAGCAGTGGTGGCTGGGGACAGCCAGGACAGCGGTGCCCACGGCCAGGCCTGGCTCCACCCGGCCCACGGAGTGTTTGCAGTGCCCCTGGCACACGGCCCTCCTGGCACAGAGGGGACAGAGGGGACACAAACTGCAGCCACAACTGCCCAACCCCTCTGCGGCAGCGCTGATTTATCTCCTCACACACAAAGCCCCGTCCTTCCCCCAGAGTCACGGGGCAGAGGGACAGAGCAACAGAGGGACGGAAGGATAGAGGGACAGAGGGACAGGGGGATGAAGGGACAGAGGGACAGAGTGACAGAGGGACAGAAGGATAGAGGGACAGAGGGACAGGGGGATGGAGGGACAGAGGGACAGAGGGACAGAGGGCTGGAGGGATAGAGGGACAGAGGGATAGAGGGACAAAGGGACAGAGGGACAGAGGGGCAGAAGGACAGAGGGACAGAGGGACAAGGCTCGTCCTTGGCAGGAGCCTGCCTACCTGCTGGGCTGCTGCTGGGACAGAGTGGGGCTCCCATCCCCATGAGGCGCTGGGAGCAGGGGGACAGAGCTGGACACAAACATTGCAGCCCATAAAGGTCACACCCAAGGGGTCAGGGTAACCAATTCCAGCGAGAACAGGACACAGACAGGCCAGCACCCAAAGCCACCCTCGCTGCTTCCTCAACATCACTCTCTGCAGATTATTAGAACGAACTCTGAGCCCTAAATCCAACCGACTCTTCTGTCAGGTTTTGCTTTGCTTACTCACTGAGCAGCAGATTCTTGGCCTAATCTGACAATCAGATTTGACACAACTTTCCAAAAATTAACACTTCTCATCTGAGGAGTAACTCTAATCAACAACTGTACAGGTTTTTCAGCCTCCCCTGACAAATTGGGAGAGCAAAAAAGCTCGGAGCAAAGTCCTCCAGCCATGAAGAGACTGACAGACCCTGACAGACCTGGCTGGCTGCATCCCACCACCTGCAGATGATCATCCTGCTGAGAGGGTTTGCTTTGGCAAGAGGGACCAGAGGCATCGATGATGACAATAATTACCTGGAAACAGAAACATCTCCTGTCAGCAGGGAAGAAGCTTGCATTATTAATTGGATTAGACTTCATTTTGCTTGCTTTGGGGTCATTTTGATCTTCACTGATTTAAAACCTGAGAGAAGCAGCTCCTGGATCATGTGACGTTATTGGTTTAAAGAGAACTGGGTGATGTTCCTCTCCCACATCTTGCTCGTTTGACAGCACAGCTGTGGGTGTCACTGTGCAGACTGCTCCATTTTGTGAGTCAAATTTCTGCCACACAATGAATTTATGAGTCAGTGGTAGGCACACCAGTATGGGATCCTTCAGCTCAGTCACACACGCACAGTGACAGATCCCAGCTGGCTGCAGCAATCCCAAGTGGATCCTCTTGTAAAACAGACACTGGGATTATCCTAGGGAATGGTGTCCAATGGACAGGCAGTGGGGAATATTGCCTGGCATTTGTCCCTCCTCCTGCACATCCCCACCTGAGAGGATCCATCTGTTTATCCCGGGATACTCCAAAGACTACCTCACAAAGATCCCTGCCCATCAGCCTCCTGCCTGCAGCTGCAGGGCACACCTGGCCAGCTCCTGCACAGAGCAAGGTGAGGTTCCAGCATCCAAAGGGCTCCGGGGTGAGCAGAGCCAGCCCAGGGCCTGCAGGAGCATCATTCATCCACGTTTGGCTCCCAGAGCTGCAGCACCAGGAACATCTCACGGCTTCCTCTGCACATCTGCAGCTGCCTGGGCTGCTCCCTGCCTGCAGCTGTGCAAGGAGGGCTCCACCAAACCAGACCAAGCATCCTGACTGCCAGACTTTCTCAGAGAGAGGGGACAGGGCTCCAGGGTGGTGGGGCAATGGCCATGGGAGTGGGGCTGGCAGGCACTTTCATGCCATGCCATGCCATGCCATGCCATGCCATGCCATGCCATGCCATGCCATGCCATGCCATGCCATGCCATGCCATGCCATGCCATGCCATGCCATGCCATGCCATGCCATGCCATGCCGTGTCACAGGTTCCAGCTGCCCCACAGGCACACACATCCCGCTGTGTCACAGCCCTGCTGGCAGGAGCTCAGGCCTGCTCCCTTCCCACCCTGCTGTTCTGCTCTCCTGGTAATCCCCACAGCCACGTGTCACCGTAGTGCTGGCAGAGCTGGGACTGGAAGGAGGCAGGGTGCTGGTTTGTGGGTTCTGGTGTGCCACGGCCCAGGAATGGGGCCAGGCAGTGAGGGCTGAGCCAGCCCGGCTGCTGTCACCGCCCCCAGCACCGTCACCAGATGTTCGAGTGCACACTGTCAGTTCATCAATTGTACAGCCTGAGAACAGGTGACAATGAACACCCAAGCAGAGCCTGTTCACCCTCTTCAAAAATGAGAGTTTTGAGATAAGGTTTTACTCTAAGATCATTCAAGCAATAGCGGGGAGGAGGGGGGGGGGGATCCCACAAAATGGTTCTGGTCAGAAATCCAGCCACAGCCAGTAGAAAATGTAAGGAAATGTCTTTGCTACAGCAGAAACTGGAGGGAAAGGAAATGCATGAGCAGCCCCTCATCTCTCACCTCCTGTGAACAGGAGCCCGGCTGTGCCCGTGCCCACCCCCGCAGGAGCTGAGTGCCACAGAACTGCTCAGGGGTGGCTCCACTGGCCCATCCCAGCCTGTCTCCAAGCCCTGCTGTGTCCCAGCCCATTTGGGGCTGGCTGGAGCCCGGCTGTGCCCCCGTTGTCCCCACACCCAGCTGGGCTCTCCTCAGCAAAGAGCCCCGGGCTGGCTGTGCCAGGCTCACCCTGCAGCTCCTTTGGGGAGAGCCTCCCCTCGGGGAGCACTCCCGGATCCTGCAGGGATCCTGCAGCTCCTTTCCTCCCCTCGGGGAGCACTCCCGGATCCTGCAGGCTCCTTTCCTCCCCTCGGGGAGCACTCCCGGATCCTGCAGGCTCCTTTCCTCCCCTCGGGGAGCACTCCCGGATCCTGCAGGCTCCTTTCCTCCCCTCGGGGAGCACTCCCGGATCCTGCAGGCTCCTTTCCTCCCCTCGGGGAGCACTCCCGGATCCCCCCACAGCCCTGACAGCCCGGGCTGGGCCCACAGGGATGAGGGCAGTGGGATATTGATGGTGCAGCACTCCAGCAGCACACACTGTACCCTGTGAGAGCTGCTCGGCTCACACCCCCTCCGCTCCATCTCAGCCACCCTCAGATGGATTTGCACACCAGAAATGTTCTTTATCTTCATGCCAACCACAGGCATTTACCTTCCCGGTGGTATTTGGAGCATGCAATGTGTTTGGTGTATTGAAACACCATTCTTGCCTGTATTCCTCCTTCTCTGGAACTAATCATCCTTTTCCAGCCAGGAAGATTTCCTCCCCCGGGCCTTTCACAGGAGTTCCTGAGCAGCCCTGCCAAGACCACCTCTGCCTCTGCCTCCCCAGCTGTGTTAGACACCTCCCAGGCTCAGGCCCATTAACCTGCTCACAGCAGCTTGATGGATTAATGCTTACACAGCCACAGTTGGCAGCACCTAAATAAATAATTATGGCTAAGCAGCTGCAGAGGAGATGCCATGTTCCACTGCAAAGCCAGATGTCAGCTTTATTGGTCCTCAAAGGTTGAGATGAAACGGCTTTGGGACAGTTGGAATGAAATTATTTCAGGAGATTTGGAGAGGGAATCCTTTTGCTCCAGGTGAATTCTGGAGGCTGCTGGCAGGTGCATCAGCTGCAGCCAGCCCTGAGTGTGGGGCCAGGGAAGATCTGCAGCAGCAGCACTGGGCAGAACTGAACCACTCTGGCTGGGACAAGGAAGGGTCACCTGGCACCAGAGCCACGGCTTTGGCTTTTACCTGGGGAGGGAACCTCTGAAAAATCCACCTCTGAAGCTGTATCAGTGTCAAACCCCCACAAAACTGATCAGAGCAAAATCCAAACCTGCTGAACTGGATAGAAATGTTTCTAGGAACTTCAGTTGGATTTAACTGACAAGCGAAGATTTTGTGACATGTGCTATGGACTTTTGTTCTCCAAAATTTCTATGGTACCTCCCCTCTTGGTCCCTACCCTGACTGTAGTGATGTGGGAGCAGTAAGCAATCCTTGAAGGTAAAAATTTAAGAAATAGGAAAATCAGGAGTCTGTGTTTGCCAGTTCAGGGAAAACCTACGTTCATCCTCTCTTCAATTAGCAGAAACCATTGTGCCTACACAGAACTTATAATTTTTCCTCATTTTAAACATAAATGCCAGCACAATTTGTTCTAATCCATTCCTTTCCCTACATTAATTCTCCTCCTAGAACTTGTACAAGACACTGTAATTTCAAGCAGAAGCTTCTTAATAACACAAATCATCTATCCCTGTTGGAATATAAGCAGATCCATGACCTTAGAACTATTTTGCTAAGAAATCCAGCTAGAAAACTAATTTTAAGTAAATCTACAGATGTCAAAAACCCAGCTGGCTTTTCAGGATGCTAACTTAAGCTTCATTGCATAAGCAGATTAGGGCTGCCTGTTGAGCCCCACACAAGAGTAAATGGTACTGAATCCATGGAATTACACCCAAACTGTTCACTTCCTGATGCATCTTCCATGGAAAACTTGTCAGCTCCCCACGCCAGGAGCCTGCTCACCGTGAGCACCACACCCAGGGCAGCAGCTCTGCGTTATCCCTCTGTCCCCTTGTCCCTCTGTCCCTCTACCCCAAGGCCAGCAGCCAAAGCAGCAGCTGGCTGCACTGATGGACTCGTTTCATCCTTCATCCTCCTCAAACGAAAATGGAGGCGGGCAGCCTCAGGAACCTCTCGAACGTTTCAGCACAGCAGCCGTGGAATGATTTTCCGGTACAGACTCACGGGACCCAGCTCGCCCCGGTGTTACCACGGGTAACCAGCCGTACCTGGGGCTCAGCTCCGCGGTTAATGAGCCCTCGGGCGCCGGGCTGAGCGCGGCGGTGCCCGCGGGAGGCAGGGCAGGGCACACGCTCCTCCTGGAGAGGACACTGGGCGGGTTGTGTAACCAGGCCCAGCCCTGCCCTGCTCTGCTCTGAGCCCCAATTCCAGGGCACAGCGGCCGTCTCTGAGCGGGCCCCGGTGAAACGCGGCCAGAGGGATGGAATTGTGCTTTCCCCTCCCTGTGTGCCGGCGCTGCTGACAGATGGCTGGGCTGCCTGCGCCTGATGATTATCAGGCCGCTATTACCTTTGCAAAGCGAAGGTTTTTTGTAACGAATTTCGCAGGGTTTGCACCCTGGGTTTGTGTCCCGGGAAGCGTGCGAGGCGCTCGGGCGCTGATATACGGCGCCAGAGGCACCGCGTCCTCCGGGCACACGCACGGCGCTTTCGGCAGTCTGTGCTGCCACCTAGCCAGGCCCGGCCCGCCGAGCTGAGCCCCGCTTCACCTCCGCGGCTCCCGGGGAAAGCTGTGCCCCGGACCCGAGCACGGCCCGAGCCTGCGGGAAGGCTCGGCCAGGGCAGGGAGCTCGGCGCTGCGGTGCCCCCCGCGCCGCTGGTACTTACGGTAGAAGACATATTCGGTGTAGCTGGACCAGACCTTGTCGTCTGTGTACTGGTTGACGAAGGAAGCCGTCACCGAGGAGTTACAGGCCACCATGTGGAATCCACACTCGGACAACATGTCAAAAGCCCTCTCCAGGTGCTTGAACTTGAGATAAAAGCGGGAGGTGTACCTTTCTGGAGCCCTGTCCGGGTCTCTGCTTTCGTTCAAACTTTCTCCAAAAACCTCTTTGACCAAAGAAATCCTTCCGCAAACCAAAATCCTCGGGACCCTCCTGAATTTGGCGTCTGCTTGGCTGTCCCTGCCGATGGTGCAGGACCCTCGGTAGCCGATGGTGATGAATCCCCACTTGCGGTCCGGCGGCAGCAGCGACGAGGGGGGACATATTCTGGTGTCGCTGCCCTGGGACACCTCCTCGTAGTCACTGTGGCAATAATCGTCAGGGCTTTGCTTATTGTCGTCGGGAGCCAGCAGCTTGACCAAGTCCGGGAGCTGGAAGTACTCAGCCTCCCTCTTGAGCCTTCCCCTCTCGGGGAAGTGGTCGGGCAGAACCACTTGCTTGTCCCTGAGATAGTCCAGAATGTAGCGGAAAAGGAAACCATCTCTGTCGATGAAGAATCTCCCCTTGGAGTCCTTGGCCAAGTCGTTGGCCATGTCTCTCTTTGGGGTGAACATTTTCCAGAGCAGGGAGTGAGGGGTGCCGACCAAGGTGGAGTGGCGAGTGAAGTAAACCTGGCCGCCCACGTTGAGCTCCACCACCTCGGGGAAGGAGGGCAGCCCCGTGCCCTGCTCCCGAGCAGGAAGGTAAGTCCTGCAGTTGCCACTCAGAGCCATTGTAGTTCAAACTGGAAATCAGCAGCGCGGAGAAGCAGGACTATCAATCACATCAGAGGGTAGAATAAGGCTCCCAACATTAAGGAGAAACAAGGGGGAAAGGAGAAGTGAGAAAATAAAAATAGCCAAAAGGATGGTTTAAAAGCAAAATCTGAATTGTCCATGGGTGACAGAAGTGGTTTATACACTGAGCCACGGAGGCTGGAGGCTGGAGAGCTATCACCTCATGACATGCAATCACATCATCACATCTTCCAACAAAGCCGTCAAAATCAAGGTCAAGCCAAGCCTATGGTCATTCACAGGTCTGTGAAAAGGGAAAACAAAACAAGGCACAAATTACTCTTCTAAGCACATAGCTGCTGCAACAGAGAAAAGCAGAGCAGTTTTGTAGAGCCAAGCTAAATCTGCTAAATAGGTCTCTCTTTTTTGCCAAGTTCTACGCTTCTATTTCACAAGTATTCATCAATGAAAGGGCTACATACGACTCCACTGTTTAAAAGAAACTGCATACTTCATCTTTAAAGAAACATCTAAATTAGACATGCACATGGGGGGACAAGAACGGGGAGTCTTACCTTGGTTACAATTAATGCATAGCTCTTGTAAAGAAAACCAAAATGTCAAGACACTCAGAACACACAAACAGGCACACAGGGTCCGGGTAGTGTGAATCCGATCCCGGCAAGGGACAGCAAAGGCAAGAGAAGTGCTCTTAGTAGCGTCCACGGAGGTCTCAAGTGTTAAACCGAGTCACAGGGAAGTTAACCGTGGCGGGTGACGAGGAAACCAGTACATACAGCACGGCGGAGGAAAACAAATAAATAAATAAAATAATTCGCGGGTGGATGCGCTGGGCTGGGGGAGCGGGAGGGCAGCGGGGGCGAGTCCGGCGGCCCCGATGACTTGCAGAAAGCCCGCAGCCTGCGCTAGGCACTGCCGGGCTCCGGCGGCTCCCGCGGCGGCAGCGCGGCCGGCGGCTCCCCCATGGCCCGCCGGGACCGCCGGCACCGCCGGGGCCGCCCCGCGCCGCGCTCCGCTCCGCCCCGCTGCGCGCTCCGGGCTCTGCTCAGCGGCGCGGGGTCGGCAGCGCGGAGGGCGATGCCGATTGCATCATCTTAAAGGAGTCGGGCCGGGATGGGCGCCCGCGTCCCGCGCCGGCACCGGGCAGCGCCGCGAGCGGGCACAGCCGGGCACAGGCGGGCACAGGCGGGCACAGCCACAGCTGGGCAGCGCCGGGCAGCGCGACAGCACCGCGGGCAGCGGCAGCACCGCGGACAGCACCGGGCAGCGCCTCGCCGGGTCCGCGGCCGGCGGGGCCGGGCAGCGCTGCCTCCCGCCGCTCACCGCTCGAGTTGCGGTGCTGTCCCTCCCGCTCCGTCCCCTCGGCCGGCAGAGCCCGTCCCCTGCCTGCCCGCAACGTGCCTGTCCCGGCTCCGCGGGGTCCCCGCCGGCGATGCGGGCGGGCAGCGCGGGGCTCCCGGGGCGGGTGGCCGCCGCTGCCGGGCAGGACCGGGATCCGCTGCCGGGCGGGACTGGGATTCGCTGCCGGGCAGGACCGGGATTCGCTCCCGCTGCCGCCGCTCCTCATCTCCCCGGAGCCGGCAGGGAGGGGACCCGCGGCGGGGCGCGGGAGGGAGGAGGAGGGACCGGGGGCGGCTCCGGCGGTCCGGAGGACTCGCTTTACTCCGGCTCGGAGAGCCTCGGGCGCGCCGGCACCGCCACCTCGTGTCCGTCCCCGCTGCTCGGCCCCGGCGCTGCGGGCACGGAGAGCGGAGCCGGCATCCCGCCGGCAGCCGAAACCCGGCGGAGGAGCTGCGGGAGCGGCGCCCTGGAGCACCCCACACTGCCGGGCATCCGCGGAAAAGGGGGAGCACAGCCCTGTGCCAGCTTACGCCACTTCTGGGCAAAAATACTCTACTTGGAATGATAAATATATGAAAAAAGAAAGCCTTTTATTCAAACCTTGACCAAAAGCTTTGGAGTGAAGTCTCTGTGTGATGGAGTCACCACGCAGGGGTAGATTTTGCTGACTGCACTGAAGTTCACAAATTCATGGAATATTCTGAGTTGGAAGGGTCAAGGATCACGGAGTCCAGCTCGTAAGGAAACGGCCCACATGGGGATTGAATCCACAGCCTCGGTGTGTTAGCACCGTGCTCTGACCAGCTGAGGCTGCAGGTACTTCAGTGAGATTCTTCTGAAAACATGGCCATCATTTGAAACAAAATGGCCAAAAAGAATAATTTTCAAGGCTAAGACAGAAAATCATTACTTGTGTACCTACAGACTTTTCAAATTAAATCTGAGACCTGAACAGTTAATCAAACCCTTGATTTTTACCTTAATTCATTAATTCTGAAATAACTGCTGCACTCCTGAACAGAGTCTGTCTCTCCCTTCAGGATCCTTATTTTCAAACCTGCAGAATCTGGTGCTACTGCAGGGCGTGCTGGTTGTGCCTCAGAGAAAAGCCCAAGCCCTGCGTGCTGCCCTTGTGGCTCTGCAGAGCAGCTGAAGCAGCGCAGGTCAAGTGCTCCATAACCCCTGCACAGAGGATTTAAAGGTGGGATATGAGATCATGTTCACTTAAATGTCTTCATTACTTTTTTAAGAGCCTGGTGCAGTCTGTGCAGATTTAACATCTGCATGACCAGCCAGAGGGAACGGCAGCTGCCTCTGGGAGTGACAGTGCTGTCCCTGTTCAGAGCAGGGAGAACTGCATCAGCTTTACAAATATTTCAGTTGTCCATGCTAGTTCGTATGCTGCAATCTAATTAAAATCTATTTCCATAAAGGCAGGGGTGCCACACTGGCAGGGCTTGAAGCATCAATTCCCTCTCCACCGTAAGAACTGACGGTGCTCAAACCAGCACGGACGCGTTTGTGATGTCCCGGTGACAACAACCAGGGGCCCCGGCTGCGGGTGGAGTTCGGCAGCGCTGCCCGGGGCCAGGACACCACAGAGAGCGGGATGTGCTCGGGGACAGGGGCCAGGACACCACAGAGAGCGGGATGTGCTCGGGGACAGGGGACAGGGGACAGGACACCACAGAGAGCGGGGTGTGCTCAGGGACAGGGAACAGGGGACAGGACACCATAGAGAGCGGGGTGTGCTCAGGGACAGGGGACAGGGGACAGGACACCACAGAGAGCGGGGTGTGCTCGGGGACAGGGGACAGGACACCACAGAGAGCGGGATGTGCTCAGGGACAGGGGACAGGACACCACAGCCAGTGGGATGTGCAGTTCTCAGGGACAGGGGACAGAGGACAGGACACCACAGAGAGCGGGATGTGCTCAGGGACAGGGGACCTGGGAGTCCTGACAAGCCCTGCCGAGCACCAGGCAGGGATTCTGTGTGATTAACCAGTACTGACAGCTTAAATTCGGAAGCCTTTTTGAAACATTATCATCAGAATTGCCCTTTGAAAAGAACAAAAACCTTGGAATTTTAATCACAACAGCTTTGGAAATGCATCTGCACTTTTCAAATAATAATGAAAGCAATTCAGCACCTGCTTTTATTTCTTTACACGGGACATTCCAATCATTTCACTGTAACACAATTTCCTTTGATGAAATGACTTCAGTAGTAAAAGCATCACGTAATGCTCCCCAGCTAAACACAAGCCATGGGCCAAATCCATCAAAATGCAGCCGGAGAGAGTGAAATTTTAAAATCTGGGCCAAATACATGGTGACCTAAATGTAAAATATATGTCAGGACCACACCAAGGAGCAACCACAGTTCTGATGGAAGAGAAAAGCAGCATCCATCAAAGGGAGGAGGATGAAGCACTTCTCACTTCTGACAGGTGCCTTCATAACTTTCAGCACAGGCTGAAAATTTAGCTTGAAGCGTGTGCTCCAAAAGTGCCAGCATAGCTGTGCTGAAAGCCAACCCATGAATGCTGTGACACCATTCACAGGTTTGAGGTCATTCCTTAGACAAAGTGCTAAATTGGCATTTCAGGAAATCATGGAACAACTGACTTCATCGTAGTTGGTGGGTGTTAAAAATAGGTGTCCGAAAAGCAGCAGCAATGAGTGCTAGAAAGGCAGGGCAGCGTTACCTGGGCTGGAGTAGCAGAGTGTGTGTGTGTGTGTGTGTGTGTGTGTGTGTGTGTGTGTGTGTGTATCACCTCCCATCTCCACAGGAAACACAGGCTAGAAATTCGAATTGAGTCACCCACACATAGTGAGAAAAGTGGAAATTGTTTATCAGCAACAACACAAGAGCTCTGAGGTGCCTGGAGAAGGAGCAATTGAAAGTAGCAGGAACTGAAGTAGTAATTCTGAGGAGAAAGTATATCCAAGTTGGATTTTGGACAGAAGATTCCACCTAAAAAGCCACCTGAGAACTTTGATCGCTCTGTGTGATCTTCACACACAATAGTTAAAATAAGAAAGGAAGAAAGAACAGCACTTCCAGTTCCAGGCTTGCACTTTGATTCTGGGACAACTTCAAGGTGCTCCTAAGGATCCTTCAGCCCTGTGTCCCTGTAAAATTCTGTGCTTCTCAGCAGGCTCAGGCCCAAGTACTGAGCCCAGGCAATGTTTCCCAGGGCAGAACTCCAGCCAGCCAGCCAGAAGAGGGCAGTTTCTGAGAATGGTGGCATGGCAGGGGAATAAGGAAATGTCAGGCCTGGGCCTGCCATGAGGTTTCCCTGAGAGGCAGAACCCGTGTCCTGCACTGGTGCTCCCAGACAGGACAGCAAATCCAGCCTCAACCCAGGCAAAGAGCAGAGCCTGGGAGGAACCAACCCCAGCCTGCTGCGAGTTCCAGCCCTCTGACCCAGACACCTCCCCAGCAGGGGTGAATCCTCATCACCCAGCTCCAGAGCCTGAGCTCCCCAAGGGAAGGCAGGCAAGAACAAGAGATACCGAGCTAAATCAGAGATTATCCCCTGATCCAGCAGTGTGAATTACACACAGTGAAATTCTCATCTGCTCAAATCCAGCAGTATGTGCGAATGGGAAGCCCTAACAAATCTTTCACTTTGAGGAGGAAGCATAAAGCAACACTAAATGGCTGAGTGTCCCTGGGAAAGGATCTTCAGCAAAGAGCGTGAGTGCCATGAAGGCGAGTTTATTCACAGAGTCAAGCATTACACAGATTTGCCCTTGATCTTTTATTCATAACTCAAGTGCATAATGTATTTTCATCCCAAACAGGCAAAGGGGAAGAGCAGCTTTCCCAGCTGCTCAGGATGCGAGCACAGGCTCAGAGCAAGGCTCAGACAGAGACACAACATTGCTGTTTGCCATGTCTGTCACACAGAGAGGGGTCACAGCCCCTGCACAGGGAACCCTTTGCTCTTCTGGCATACACCAAACCCACAAAGCTCACACAGCACAAGGTCTGAGCCTTCCAAAAGCTGTATGTACAGGGAACCATGTCCCAGTGATCTCGGTATCAATCACTGCACATCAGAGAACATTCTGGAGAATAATTGATATATGTGTGCTGACAACTCCTTTGGAATTCCATGGCCACTGTTCAACAAAGCAATCTGCTGCACAAACAGCCCTGACCCTGCAAGAGAGCCAGCATGTGCAGGCAGGCAGAGACCTCATGGACACACGGGCAGCTGAGGATTAAAATCAAACAAAATTCGCTGTTTTCAGTCTCCCCTCTGCAAGGCGCTTCCTTCCTCCCTCCCTTTCAAGTTCTGCCACAACAAGGCCTGTTTCAGCAGACATCTTCCTCCTCTCCCTTTCCCCATCCTCCCATTCCTCCAAAGTTCTTTGAATAATACTTTTACTCTCAGTCTGATTCAAATTATCCTGTTATTAACACTGGTGTAATTATAGTGTGTTTTTAATGTTACAGCTAAAACAAAGCTTTGGTAGCATTATCATTACACCAGCACTGTGTAACCCAGCTACTAAGTGAGTACTTTTATGAGTATTTTTACTCTTCAATGGTTGGGGCCATTTCAGGGTCTCTCGCAAACCCAAATTCCCTGTCCAGGTGGGGCCTGGAGCAATCCGGGCTATGGATGGGATGAGTTTTAAGGTCCTTTCCACCCCAAAGCAGTGTTGGATCCTGGCACAGTGTGATACCCCCAGTGCAGCTGGAGCTGGTGCCTCAGCAAAGGGCCGGTGCCCGGTGTTTGGTGTTTGGTGCCTCCCCAGGCTCCAGGTCCAGGCAGCCCAGGGGCTGCCCTTCCCCAGCCAGCAGGAAGGAGCAGCTGTGCAGCTGCAGTGCCTGCCTTGCAACCCACGGGCTGTGTCAGAGCACCCCCTGCCCTGGAGGGCTGGGAATCCGTCCTGCACCTGTTTCCCTACAGCAGCGCTGAGACGCCTGGTGCAGGGAGAGCTCATTAACGAAAGCTTGACCTAAGCCGTCAGGAAATTCTAATAATCTAAGCAAACCCAAACAGATTTCTCGGCAAAGAGCCTTTCCCCAGCAGATCCCAATTACACAGCCCAGTGCCTGGGATTTGGGTCTCATTTCCCTGCCCAGTGAGCTGCAGTGAGTCACACAGCTCAGCCAAGGGGCACTAAGCCATCAGATGCAGCCCGCACACTGTGCAGGTCTTGCATGAAAGCTGGCATCTTCTCAGCCTTCAAACATTAATTTTCCTAAAGTGTAAATTTGCATGAAGCAGCTTACGGCACAGTTAGTGATCTCTGTTATCCGTGGCTGTAACTCTCCCCTGTTGCTCCATTCAGCTGTACAAAGTGACACATTTCACAGGAGCTGTTCTCGGCAGCACCACGGACTCTGCATCGTCAGATCTGCTTTGCAGGTGAGGCGTGGAACAGGGCTGCAATTTAAATACAGTCATTTCACCAGCAGAACGTTACATACACGAGTTTGTAACAAAATGACTGCAATTGTGTCCTGAGACAAAATGAATTTAAAAAAAAAGAAAGGAAAAACATACACAAACTTAAAACCAGGAACATGGCCTGTGGAATCCTGCGTGTCCACACAGCTGGTGCTCAGCTTGGGGAGGCTGCCAGAGCTCAGAGTGCATTGTGCAGGGGATGGAAACTGGTTCTGCTCTGAACCCCATCACCACACACCCCTTCAGCGAGGTGTAAAACAAGGCTAGAACAGCAGTCCTGGTTCAGCTCATTCGGAAGTTTCAGCTACACTTCCTCAGCCGGGGTTTTCCCCGACTGTCACCTCAAAGCCAGCAAAGCATGGTCACTCCTTCCTGTGCTCAGCTCTGGGACATAAGAGATTAATAAAAACAAATTCTAGCTAACATGCTTCTAAAGGCTGCTAAAATCCTTTTCTCCAGCTCTGGGGATAAACAGTGAGTGACACTAAAAGGAGCTCCTTCACATGAGAGTGTCTTTGCTGTGCCAGTCATGTTTTCCTCAATTCCCCCACATTCCCTGGTGCTAAAGCTTATTTGGGAGGGGTGGGCCAACAGCCAGGCTGTAATAAAGCCAAGAAGATCCACAGTTCTAGCAAAGATTTCGTGTGGCCACCGGCAAATATTTCTTGTGGATCTATGAAAGGGAGTGAAGGGGCTGCACCGGAGCCACACCGACCCGCTGTGGCTAAGCCTGGCCTCGAGTGAGGGCCGGACTGAGGAAGGCCTGAGGGAGGGACTGAGGGAGGGACAGGGCTGAGGAGGGGCTGAGGAGGGAATGAGGAGGGGCTGAGGGAGGGACTGAGGGAGGGACAGGACTGAGGGAGGGCCGGACTGAGGAGGGGCTGAGGGAGGGACCGGCTGAGGGCGGGCCGGGGCGGGGCCAGGGCTGGGCGTGACCGGAGTGGGGCGGGGCCGGGCGGGGCCAAGGCTGGGCGAGGCCGAGGGCGTGGCCGGAGCCAGGGCGGTTCCGTCCCTCGCATGCGCGCAGCGGCCGCGCTGTCCCGGAAGTGGAGGCGCGGCCGTGACACGTCGCAGGGGCCGCGGCGGCGGGAGCGGGGCCGGGCCGGGGCCGCAGGTGGGGCCGGGACCCGGGGGAGGGAGCGGCCGGGAGCGCGGGGCCCAGACCGCGCGGGGCCCGGGGAACGGGGCGGAGTGGCGGCCGGGCCCCCGGCGCAGCGGCGGGGCCGAGCGGCGGCAGGGGCAGCGGGCCGGTTCGGGAGCGGTCGGGACCCGCCTCGCTGTTCTCTTGCAGAGGGGGCGATGTCCGGGTTCGACGGCTTCAACACCGAGTTCTTCCAGAGCAGTTACAGCATCGAAGACCAGGCGCAGCCCTACGACTACGGGCGGCCGTACAGCAAGTAACTCGTGCGGCCTGCCCGGGTCACGGCACCGCGGGGCTCGGCTTGGGGGGACCCCGGATCTCAGCCCGTCCCACCCCTGCCATGGCAGGGACACCCTCCGCTGTCCCAGGCAGCTCCCAGCCCTGTCCAACCTGGCCTGGGACACTGCCAGGGATGCAGGGGCAGCCACAGCTGCTCTGGGCACCCTCCCCAGGGCCTGCCCACCCTGCCAGGGAACAATTCCTGCCCAAAATCCCACCCAGCCCTGCCCTGTGGCAGGGGAAGCCGTTCCCTGTGTCCTGGCACTCCAGGCCCTTGTTCAAAGTCCCTCTCCAGCTCTCCTCTAGGCTCCCTTAGGATATCCTGGGACAGTCTGTGTCTCCAGGACAGGTTTGGTGCTGCAGCCAGCTGCTGGTTTCTGGAAATGAGTCCGGGTTGCTCTGTTTGATGGAGAGCTGAACTCACTGTCTGTAAATGGAGATCCAGAGGAATTTTGTGTTGAATTCTATGCCTGGTAGATTTCAGAGCAAGTGTTAGAAGATTGAAGGATAAGTTATAGGAATAATTTTAATTATATGAGTGATCTGCATGTCCTTGGGAGAAGAATTACTGTTCTGCAGCTGCAGCTCCAGTCAGTCACTTGGGAAGTAGAAATTAGTGTCACCTAAGTGAGCCTGCAATGTCCTGGTGAGTGCCAGGCTGCAGCAGGGAGGTGTGGTGGGTGTTCCTGGGCCAGGGGGGATCCTGGCAGCCCTGTGTGAACATCCAGCCTTGGGCTGAGGGCTTTGGTCCCTCCGTGTCATCCCTGAGATGGATGGAGCAGGTCAGTGCTGTTTGTGACCTGAACAGGATCACGGGGCCGTGCTGGGGCTGGACCCTGCTAGCACGAGGAGTTCTGCATTTTTCTTCTTTCTGGTTCCATAGTTAAAGATTTTGAAAATGTTCATGGAAATCTCCGTGGTTAGACTTGGGATGGATTAGTGGCAAGAATACCTGAAGAGTTTGTCTAGGGCAGAGGGTGGCTTTGATTGGGGTTTTGTGGAGGACCCATGGGACTGTGTAATGGGACTTTTTAGGCCAGCAGGAAGGGTTTGCTGTGGTGCACTGACTGGAACAAGTTTTGCCTTGCAGGAGGTGTTTTGGGGTGCCCTAACGTGGGGTTGTGCTTTGCAGGCCCTATGGAGGCTACGAGTACCCCCAGCAGGGTGGCTTTGTGCCCCCCGACATGATGCAGCAGCAGCAGCCCTACACGGGGCAGATCTTCCAGCCCAGCCAGGGCTACGCCCCAGCCTCAGCACAGTCTTTTTATGGAAGCAACTTTGAGGATGAGCCTCCGCTATTGGAAGGTATAACTTTGCTGTGGTCTCAATCCAGGACTCCTCCTAGTCTGGGATAAGTTGGTGGCAGTGTGTGGATTCCCTGCTGCTGGGAGTGCTCAGTGTGTTTGAAATTCTCATTGGTTTTGTTTTTTTTTTAAGCTGTATTTTATCATGTGAAATCTTTGTTCTTGTGTGAACTTCTGCAGTTGGGAATTTGTGCTGTCTTGTCACACCAGCTGCTCTGTGGCAGATTAAATCAGTTAGCTGGGAGACCTGACTTTGTGACAAAACACTTAATATGCCTCTTGTTGCAAATAATGATTGTAACTGCCCACTTCTGTAAAATGAGTGGCTGCAGGTCCTTTGAGTTGATTCTGGGTTAGAATGGAAATGTTTCATTGCTAACAAATGCTAAACACTGCAGAAGTGCCTGTGTGGAGGACAGCCTATGCAGGGTGCCAGGCTGGGAATTCAGCTCAGTCTGGCTCACTGGGATCAGTTTCCAGCTTATTGCTGTTATTTTTCAGTTCCAAACTGAATAAACCTTCACTGTTACTGGGTGGAGAGACGGGCATCTGTCACAGCTGTCACCTGTCCCCAGGCATGATACCTTCCACCCTTGGACTTTTTTATTAAAAATACTGCTTTATTTACATAAATAAAACATGATCAGGGAACTGGGCTGAAGGGACCTTTGTGAACCCAGAACTCTGTGCTTGGGCTCTTCCCTGGTCCTTCAGAAGCCACCTGGGCACTTCCCAGCCTGAGACCCAGAATGTGTGGGGGCAGCAGGAGAGAGGGGAGGGCTCAAATCCCTGGTGCCCATCAGGGATCTGGGGGAGATGGGAAGAGGAGAAGCAGGGAGGACAAAGGGTGGAGCAAGTGGGGCAGGCAAGAAGGGAAGAAATGAAATCCCTGTTGTGTTCACTTGCAGAATTGGGGATCAATTTTGACCACATCTGGCAGAAAACACTAACGGTGCTGCACCCCCTGAAGGTGGCTGATGGCACCATCATGAACGAGACGGACCTGGCGGGGCCCATGGTGTTCTGCCTGGCCTTTGGGGCCACCCTGCTGCTGGTGAGGCACTGCTGGGGGGCTGCTGGGCCCCGGGGGGCTGGGGAGCATGCCAGGGGCCTGGGGGAGCTGCAGCTCTGGGCAGGGAGCCCAGGGGAGCTCATCCTTTTCATGGAGGGTCCTCAGTGGGAAGGAGCCCCCAGCGATGATCAGAGCCCAGCTCCTCAGGCTGCACAGGACAGAAATTTGTGTGTGCGTGGAGGAGGCACTGGGGCCTCTACACTGGTGGGGTGGGTGAGCTCTGACCCCTCAGGTGGGACTGCAGTGTCAGGTCACTCTGGGGCAAACCTGCTCCCACATCTGTACTGCTCCATGGGCTGGCCCTGCTGGAGCCTGGTCACTCCTTCTAACTGAGCTTAATTGGAAAATGACTGTGCTTTAATGACTCAGGAGTGTCAGTGGTGAGATGACAGCAAACAGTGTTCCTGGGCATTGAAAGCTTCAGGGGGTTTCATCTGTTTTAGCTTTGAGTGCTTCAGGCACTGCTTTTCATTCCTGCCTAAACTTTCACGTTGCTGTGACAGTTAAAACACACTTTGGTACCAAGGGGACTTCAAGCCTACTTTAGTAAGTAACTTCTATTTATGGAAAGTAGGCCAGTCAAATTAATGAATGTGTTTATAATAGATGTGTTTGAATTTCCTTTCCCTAAAAATGTATTTCTCCTGTGTGCTTGTTAAAAAAATCCATGGAATGTGGTGAAAGGAAGTGGGCTGAGCCTGGCACAGAGGTCTCAGCAGGTGGGATTGTTTCCTGTGCTGCCTGTGGGTCTAAGCACATCCAGCTTGGAAGTTGTTGGAATAGACACCCTGGAAGCTGCACAGCCCTGTGCCCTGGGCAGGTGCTGGAAGGGAAGCATCAGTCTCAGCCTGGGAAAACCAGGAGATGAGCTGAGTACATGGACATAGCCCAGATATGCTTCCCTGTGCTTGTGAACAAGCAAAGTTTGGGTTTGGCTTTTTAAAGTCTCCCTCAGCTAATCCTGTGTTCACACCCAGTGCTTGGCAGCTCAGCCTCAGCTGTTCCTGAGATTTTTAAAATAATTTTCCTTGTGCCATAACTTCATGCATTCTACCACAAATTAAAGGACTTCAGCCCTGGGTTTGTCAAGAAGTTCCTGAGTTACAGTTTTGTTGTCTTTACACACCAGTTCTGTAAAGATCATTACTGCAAGTAATCAGTTAGCGTGAGAAGTCCTTGATTAAACCCTAAACAGCTCCTGGGCTGGCATCAGAGAACAACAATCAGATCAGAACCTGTTCCTTAGGATCCACAGAGTCAGGAGGAATTCCAGGCTCCTGGAGCATGGGGTATCCTGGGACTCTTGGGGGAAACACTCTCTGTGGGATGGCAGTGAGGGGGCTGGGGGACAGTGCCTGTGCCCACCCCTGCTGTGTTCCAGGGTGGGTAGATCTGCTCCCTGTGCTGTTCATCCTGACCCCATCCTGACCCGGTTCCATCCTGATCCCATCCTGTGCTGGTTCCATCCTGACCCGGTTCCATTCTGATCCCATCCTGTGCTGGTTCCATCCTGACCCCATCCCAACCCCATCCTGTGCTGGTTCCATCCTGATCCCATCCTGTGCTGGTTCCATCCTGACCCCATCCCGTGCTGTCCCATCCCATGGTGTCTGATCCTGACCCCATCCCATGCTGTCCCCATCCCGTCCCCTGCTGTGCTGTCCCCCCTGACCCCTGTGCTCCCGCAGGCTGGCAAGATCCAGTTTGGGTATGTGTACGGGATCAGCGCCATCGGCTGCCTGGGCATGTTCTGCCTGCTGAACCTGATGAGCATGACCGGGGTGTCCTTCGGCTGCGTGGCCAGCGTGCTGGGCTACTGCCTGCTGCCCATGATCCTGCTCTCCTCCTTCGCCATCGTCTTCTCGTTGCAGTAAGTGCTGCCACCTTTGCTGGGGCAGAGAATCACTGAGAGCAACTTCCACGGGCAGGGAAATCACTGAGAGCAACTTCCACCGGCAGGGAATCACTGAGAGCAACTTCCACTGGCAGGGAAATCCCTGAGAGCCGTTGCCACCTTCAGGGAATCCCAGAGAGCCGTTGCCACCTTCAGGGAATCCCTGAGAGCCATTGCCACCTTCAGGGAATCCCTGAGAGCCATTGCCACCTTCAGGGAATCACTGAGAGCCATTGCCACCCTCAGGGAATCACTGAGAGCCATTGCCACGCTCAGGGAATCACTGAGAGCCATTGCCACCTTCAGGGAATCCCTGAGAGCCATTGCCACCTTCAGGGAATCCCTGAGAGCCATTGCCACCTTCAGGGAATCCCTGAGAGCCATTGCCCCCTTCAGGGAATCCCTGAGAGCCATTGCCAGGGGCAGGGAATCACTGAGAGCCATTGCCACCCTCAGGGAAATCCCTGAGAGCCATTGCCACCCTCAGGGAATCACTGAGAGCCATTGCCACGGGCAGGGAATCACTGAGAGCCATTGCCACCTTCAGGGAATCCCTGAGAGCCATTGCCACCTTCAGGGAATCCCTGAGAGCCATTGCCACCTTCAGGGAATCACTGAGAGCCATTGCCACCCTCAGGGAATCACTGAGAGCCATTGCCACGCTCAGGGAATCACTGAGAGCCATTGCCACCTTCAGGGAATCCCTGAGAGCCATTGCCACCTTCAGGGAATCCCTGAGAGCCATTGCCACCTTCAGGGAATCCCTGAGAGCCATTGCCACCTTCAGGGAATCCCTGAGAGCCATTGCCAGGGGCAGGGAATCACTGAGAGCCATTGCCACCCTCAGGGAAATCCCTGAGAGCCATTGCCACCCTCAGGGAATCACTGAGAGCCATTGCCACGGGCAGGGAATCACTGAGAGCCATTGCCACCTTCAGGGAATCCCTGAGAGCCATTGCCACCCTCAGGGAATCACTGAGAGCCATTGCCACCCTCAGGGAATCCCTGAGAGCCATTGCCACCTTCAGGGAATCCCTGAGAGCCATTGCCACGGGCAGGGAATCCCTGAGAGCCATTGCCACGGGCAGGGAATCCCTGAGAGCCATTGCCACGGGCAGGGAATCCCTGAGAGCCATTGCCACCTTCAGGGAATCCCTGAGAGCCATTGCCACCTTCAGGGAATCCCTGAGAGCCATTGCGACACTAAGGGAATCACTGAGAGCCATTGCCACCTTCAGGGAATCACTGAGAGCCATTGCCAGGGGCAGGGAATCACTGAGAGCCATTGCCACCTTCAGGGAATCCCTGATAGCCATTGCCACGGGCAGGGAATCACTGAGAGCCAATGCCACCTTCAGGGAATCCCTGAGAGCCATTGCCACCTTCAGGGAATCACTGAGAGCCATTGCCACCCTCAGGGAATCACTGAGAGCCATTGCCACCTTCAGGGAATCCCAGAGAGCCATTGCCACGGGCAGGGAATCCCAGAGAGCCATTGCCACGGGCAGGGAATCCCAGAGAGCCATTACCACGGGCAGGGAATCCCTGAGAGCCATTGCCACCTTCAGGGAATCCCTGAGAGCCATTGCCACCCTCAGGGAATCACTGAGAGTCATTGCCACCTTCAGGGAATCCCAGAGAGCCATTGCCACCTTCAGGGAATCCCTGAGAGCCATTGCAACTGGCAGGGAATCCCTGAGAGCCATTGCCACGGGCAGGGAATCCCTGAGAGCCATTGCCACCTTCAGGGAATCCCTGAGAGCCATTGCCACCCTCAGGGAATCCCTGAGAGCCATTGCCACCCTCAGGGAATCCCTGAGAGCCATTGCCACCCTCAGGGAATCCCTGAGAGCCATTGCCACCTTCAGGGAATGCCTGAGAGCCATTGCCACGGGCAGGGAATCACTGAGAGCCATTGCCACCTTCAGGGAATCCCTGAGAGCCATTGCCACCTTCAGGGAATCCCTGAGAGCCATTGCCACCTTCAGGGAATTCCTGAGAGCCATTGCCAGGGGCAGGGAATCCCTGAGAGCCATTGCCACAGGCAGGGAATCCCTGAGAGCCATTTCCACCTTCAGGGAATCCCTGAGAGCCATTGCCACCTTCAGGGAATCCCAAAAATCCATTGCCAGGGGCAGGGAATCACTGAGAGCCATTGCCAGGGGCAGGGAATCCCTGAGAGCCATTGCCACCCTCAGGGAATCACTGAGAGCCATTGCCATGGGCAGGGAATCACTGAGAGCCATTCCCACGGGCAGGGAATCCCTGAGAGCCATTGCCACCCTCAGGGAAATCACTGAGAGCCAATGCCACCCTCAGGGAATCACTGAGAGCCAATGCCACCTTCAGGGAATCACTGAGAGCCATTGCCACCTTCAGGGAATCACTGAGAGCCATTGCCACGGGCAGGGAATCACTGAGAGCCATTGCCACCTTCAGGGAATCCCTGAGAGCCATTGCCACCTTCAGGGAATCCCTGAGAGCCATTGCCACGGGCAGGGAATCCCTGAGAGCCATTGCCACGGGCAGGGAATCCCTGAGAGCCATTGCCACCTTCAGGGAATCCTTGAGAGCCATTGCCACCTTCAGGGAATCCCTGAGAGCCATTGCGACACTAAGGGAATCACTGAGAGCCATTGCCACCTTCAGGGAATCACTGAGAGCCATTGCCAGGGGCAGGGAATCACTGAGAGCCATTGCCACCTTCAGGGAATCCCTGATAGCCATTGCCACGGGCAGGGAATCACTGAGAGGCAATGCCACCTTCAGGGAATCCCTGAGAGCCATTGCCACCTTCAGGGAATCACTGAGAGCCATTGCCACCCTCAGGGAATCACTGAGAGCCATTGCCACCTTCAGGGAATCCCAGAGAGCCATTGCCACGGGCAGGGAATCCCAGAGAGCCATTGCCACGGGCAGGGAATCCCAGAGAGCCATTACCACGGGCAGGGAATCCCTGAGAGCCATTGCCACCTTCAGGGAATCCCTGAGAGCCATTGCCACCCTCAGGGAATCACTGAGAGTCATTGCCACCTTCAGGGAATCCCAGAGAGCCATTGCCACCTTCAGGGAATCCCTGAGAGCCATTGCAACTGGCAGGGAATCCCAGAGAGCCATTGCCACGGGCAGGGAATCCCTGAGAGCCATTGCCACCTTCAGGGAATCCCTGAGAGCCATTGCCACCCTCAGGGAATCCCTGAGAGCCATTGCCACCCTCAGGGAATCCCTGAGAGCCATTGCCACCTTCAGGGAATGCCTGAGAGCCATTGCCACGGGCAGGGAATCCCTGAGAGCCATTGCCACCTTCAGGGAATCCCTGAGAGCCATTGCCACCTTCAGGGAATCCCTGAGAGCCATTGCCACCTTCAGGGAATTCCTGAGAGCCATTGCCACAGGCAGGGAATCCCTGAGAGCCATTGCCACAGGCAGGGAATCCCTGAGAGCCATTTCCACCTTCAGGGAATCCCTGAGAGCCATTGCCACCTTCAGGGAATCCCAAAAATCCATTGCCAGGGGCAGGGAATCACTGAGAGCCATTGCCAGGGGCAGGGAATCCCTGAGAGCCATTGCCACCCTCAGGGAATCACTGAGAGCCATTGCCATGGGCAGGGAATCACTGAGAGCCATTCCCACGGGCAGGGAATCCCTGAGAGCCATTGCCACCCTCAGGGAAATCACTGAGAGCCAATGCCACCCTCAGGGAATCACTGAGAGCCAATGCCACCTTCAGGGAATCACTGAGAGCCATTGCCACCTTCAGGGAATCACTGAGAGCCATTGCCACGGGCAGGGAATCCCTGAGAGCCATTGCCACCTTCAGGGAATCCCTGAGAGCCATTGCCAGGGGCAGGGAATCACTGAGAGCCATTGCCACCCTCAGGGAATCACTGAGAGCCATTGCCACCCTCAGGGAAATCACTGAGAGACATTGCCACCTTCAGGGAATCCCTGAGAGCCATTGCCACCCTCAGTGAAATCCCTGAGAGCCTTTGCCACCCTCTGGGAATCCCTGAGAGCCATTGCCACGGGTAGGGAATCCCTGAGAGCCATTGCCACCTTCAGGGAATCCCTGAGAGCCATTGCCACCTTCAGGGAATCCCTGAGAGCCATTGCCACCCTCAGGGAATCCCTGAGAGCCATTGCCACCTTCAGGGAATCCCTGAGAGCCATTGCCACTCTCAGGGAATCACTGAGAGCCATTGCCACCTTCAGGGAATCACTGAGAGCCATTGCCACGGGCAGGGAATCCCTGAGAGCCGTTGCCACAGGCAGGGAATCACTGAGAGCCATTGCCAGGGGCAGGGAATCACTGAGAGCCATTGCCACCTTCAGGGAATCACTGAGAGTCATTGCCACCTTCAGGGAATCACTCAGAGCCATTGCCACCTTCAGGGAAATCCCTGAGAGCCATTGCCACCTTCAGGGAATCCGAGTGCCATTGCCACCCTCAGGGAATCACTGAGAGCCATTGCCAGGGGCAGGGAATCACTGAGAGCCATTGCCACCCTCAGGGAATCACTGAGAGCCATTGCCACGGGCAGGGAATCACTGAGAGCCATTGCCACCTTCAGGGAATCACTGAGAGCCATTGCCACCCTCAGGGAAATCACTGAGAGCCATTGCCACGGGTAGGGAATCCCTGAGAGCCATTGCCACCTTCAGGGAATCCCTGAGAGCCATTGCCACCTTCAGGGAATTCCTGAGAGCCATTGCCACAGGCAGGGAATCCCTGAGAGCCATTGCCAGGGGCAGGGAATCACTGAGAGCCATTGCCAGGGGCAGGGAATCACTGAGAGCCATTGCCACCCTCAGGGAATCACTGAGAGCCATTGCCACCCTCAGGGAAATCACTGAGAGACATTGCCACCTTCAGGGAATCCCTGAGAGCCATTGCCACCCTCAGTGAAATCCCTGAGAGCCTTTGCCACCCTCTGGGAATCCCTGAGAGCCATTGCCACGGGTAGGGAATCCCTGAGAGCCATTGCCACCTTCAGGGAATCCCTGAGAGCCATTGCCACCTTCAGGGAATCCCTGAGAGCCATTGCCACCCTCAGGGAATCCCTGAGAGCCATTGCCACCTTCAGGGAATCCCTGAGAGCCATTGCCACTCTCAGGGAATCACTGAGAGCCATTGCCACCTTCAGGGAATCACTGAGAGCCATTGCCACGGGCAGGGAATCCCTGAGAGCCGTTGCCACAGGCAGGGAATCACTGAGAGCCATTGCCAGGGGCAGGGAATCACTGAGAGCCATTGCCACCTTCAGGGAATCACTGAGAGTCATTGCCACCTTCAGGGAATCACTGAGAGCCATTGCCACCTTCAGGGAAATCCCTGAGAGCCATTGCCACCTTCAGGGAATCCGAGTGCCATTGCCACCCTCAGGGAATCACTGAGAGCCATTGCCAGGGGCAGGGAATCACTGAGAGCCATTGCCACCCTCAGGGAATCACTGAGAGCCATTGCCACCTTCAGTGAATCACTGAGAGCCATTGCCACCCTCAGGGAATCACTGAGAGCCATTGCCACCCTCAGGGAATCCCTGAGAGCCATTGCCACCTTCAGGGAATCCCTGAGAGCCATTGCCACCTTCAGGGAATCCCTGAGAGCCATTGCCACCTTCAGGGAATTCCTGAGAGCCATTGCCACAGGCAGGGAATCCCTGAGAGCCATTGCCACAGGCAGGGAATCCCTGAGAGCCATTTCCACCTTCAGGGAATCCCTGAGAGCCATTGCCACCTTCAGGGAATCCCAAAAATCCATTGCCAGGGGCAGGGAATCACTGAGAGCCATTGCCAGGGGCAGGGAATCCCTGAGAGCCATTGCCACCCTCAGGGAATCACTGAGAGCCATTGCCATGGGCAGGGAATCACTGAGAGCCATTCCCACGGGCAGGGAATCCCTGAGAGCCATTGCCACCCTCAGGGAAATCACTGAGAGCCAATGCCACCCTCAGGGAATCACTGAGAGCCAATGCCACCTTCAGGGAATCACTGAGAGCCATTGCCACCTTCAGGGAATCACTGAGAGCCATTGCCACGGGCAGGGAATCCCTGAGAGCCATTGCCACCTTCAGGGAATCCCTGAGAGCCATTGCCAGGGGCAGGGAATCACTGAGAGCCATTGCCACCCTCAGGGAATCACTGAGAGCCATTGCCACCCTCAGGGAAATCACTGAGAGACATTGCCACCTTCAGGGAATCCCTGAGAGCCATTGCCACCCTCAGTGAAATCCCTGAGAGCCTTTGCCACCCTCTGGGAATCCCTGAGAGCCATTGCCACGGGTAGGGAATCCCTGAGAGCCATTGCCACCTTCAGGGAATCCCTGAGAGCCATTGCCACCTTCAGGGAATCCCTGAGAGCCATTGCCACCCTCAGGGAATCCCTGAGAGCCATTGCCACCTTCAGGGAATCCCTGAGAGCCATTGCCACTCTCAGGGAATCACTGAGAGCCATTGCCACCTTCAGGGAATCACTGAGAGCCATTGCCACGGGCAGGGAATCCCTGAGAGCCGTTGCCACAGGCAGGGAATCACTGAGAGCCATTGCCAGGGGCAGGGAATCACTGAGAGCCATTGCCACCTTCAGGGAATCACTGAGAGTCATTGCCACCTTCAGGGAATCACTGAGAGCCATTGCCACCTTCAGGGAAATCCCTGAGAGCCATTGCCACCTTCAGGGAATCCGAGTGCCATTGCCACCCTCAGGGAATCACTGAGAGCCATTGCCAGGGGCAGGGAATCACTGAGAGCCATTGCCACCCTCAGGGAATCACTGAGAGCCATTGCCACGGGCAGGGAATCACTGAGAGCCATTGCCACCTTCAGGGAATCACTGAGAGCCATTGCCACCCTCAGGGAAATCACTGAGAGCCATTGCCACGGGTAGGGAATCCCTGAGAGCCATTGCCACCTTCAGGGAATCCCTGAGAGCCATTTCCACCTTCAGGGAATCCGAGTGCCATTGCCACCCTCAGGGAATCCATGAGAGCCATTGCCACCTTCAGGGAATGCCTGAGAGCCATTGCCACGGGCAGGGAATCCCTGAGAGCCATTGCCACCTTCAGGGAATCACTGAGAGCCATTGCCACGGGCAGGGAATCCCCGAGAGCCATTGCCACGGGCAGGGAATCCCTGAGAGCCATTGCCACGGGCAGGGAATCACTGAGAGCCATTGCCACGGGCAGGGAATCACTGAGAGCCATTGCCACGGGCAGGGAATCACTGAGAGCCATTGCCACCCTCAGGGAATCACTGAGAGCCATTGCCACCTTCAGGGAATCACTGAGAGCCATTGCCACGGGCAGGGAATCCCTGAGAGCCATTGCCACCTTCAGGGAATCCCTGAGAGCCATTGCCACCTTCAGGGAATCCCTGAGAGCTATTGCCACCTTCAGGGAATCCCTGAGAGCCATTGCCACCTTCAGGGAATCCCTGAGAGCCATTGCCAGGGGCAGGGAATCACTGAGAGCCATTGCCACCCTCAGGGAAATCCCTGAGAGCCATTGCCACCTTCAGTGAATCACTGAGAGCCATTGCCACGGGCAGGGAATCCCTCAGAGCCATTGCCACCTTCAGTGAATCACTGAGAGCCATTGCCACCCTCAGGGAATCACTGAGAGCCATTGCCACCCTCAGGGAATCACTGAGGGCCATTGCCACCTTCAGGGAATCCCAGAGTGCCATTGCCACCTTCAGGGAATCCCTGAGAGCCATTGCCACGGGCAGGGAATCCCTGAGAGCCATTGCCACCTTCAGGGAATCCCTGAGAGCCATTGCCACCTTCAGGGAATCCCTGAGAGCCATTGCGACCCTAAGGGAATCACTGAGAGCCATTGCCACCTTCAGGGAATCACTGAGAGCCATTGCCAGGGGCAGGGAATCACTGAGAGCCATTGCCACCTTCAGGGAATCCCTGATAGCCATTGCCACGGGCAGGGAATCACTGAGAGCCATTGCCACCATCAGGGAATCCCTGAGAGCCATTGCCACCTTCAGGGAATCACTGAGAGCCATTGCCACCTTCAGGGAATCCCAGAGAGCCATTGCCACGGGCAGGGAATCCCAGAGAGCCATTGCCACGGGCAGGGAATCCCAGAGAGCCATTGCCACGGGCAGGGAATCCCAGAGAGCCATTGCCACGGGCAGGGAATCCCTGAGAGCCATTGCCACCTTCAGGGAATCCCTGAGAGCCATTGCCACGGGTAGGGAATCCCTGAGAGCCGTTGCCACCTTCAGGGAATCCCAGAGAGCCATTGCAACTGGCAGGGAATCCCTGAGAGCCATTGCCACCTTCAGGGAATCCCTGAGAGCCATTGCCACCTTCAGGGAATCCCATAGAGCCATTGCCACCATCAGGGAATCCCTGAGAGCCATTGCCACCTTTAGGGAATCACTGAGAGCCATTGCTACGGGCAGGGAATCACTGAGAGCCATTGCCACCTTCAGGGAATCACTGAGAGCCATTGCCACGGGCAGGGAATCCCAGAGAGCCATTGCGACACTAAGGGAATCACTGAGAGCCATTGCCACCTTCAGGGAATCACTGAGAGCCATTGCCACCTTCAGGGAATCACTGAGAGCCAATGCCACCTTCAGGGAATCACTGAGAGCCATTGCCACCTTCAGGGAATCCCTGAGAGCCATTGCCAGGGGCAGGGAATCACTGAGAGCCATTGCCACCTTCAGGGAATCACTGAGAGCCATTGCCACCCTCAGGGAAATCACTGAGAGACATTGCCACCAGGCAGGGAATCCCTGAGAGCCATTACCACGGGCAGGGAATCCCTGAGAGCCATTGCCACCTTCAGGGAATCCCTGAGAGCCATTGCCACGGGCAGGGAATCACTGAGAGCCATTGCCACCTTCAGGGAATCCCTGAGAGCCATTGCCACCTTCAGGGAATCCCTGAGAGCCATTGCGACACTAAGGGAATCACTGAGAGCCATTGCCACCTTCAGGGAATCACTGAGAGCCATTGCCAGGGGCAGGGAATCACTGAGAGCCATTGCCACCTTCAGGGAATCCCTGATGGCCATTGCCACGGGCAGGGAATCACTGAGAGCCATTGCCACCATCAGGGAATCCCTGAGAGCCATTGCCACCTTCAGGGAATCACTGAGAGCCATTGCCACCTTCAGGGAATCCCAGAGAGCCATTGCCACGGCAGGGAATCCCAGAGAGCCATTGCCACGGGCAGGGAATCCCAGAGAGCCATTGCCACGGGCAGGGAATCCCTGAGAGCCATTGCCACCTTCAGGGAATCCCTGAGAGCCATTGCCACGGGCAGGGAATCCCTGAGAGCCATTGCCACCTTCAGGGAATCCCTGAGAGCCATTGCCACCTTCAGGGAATCCCTGAGAGCCATTGCAACTGGCAGGGAATCCCTGAGAGCCATTGCCACCTTCAGGGAATCCCTGCGAGCCATTGCCACCCTCAGGGAATCCCATAGAGCCATTGCCACCATCAGGGAATCCCTGAGAGCCATTGCCACCTTCAGGGAATCACTGAGAGCCATTGCTACGGGCAGGGAATCACTGAGAGCCATTGCCACCTTCAGGGTATCCCAGAGAGCCATTGCCACGGGCAGGGAATCCCAGAGAGCCATTGCGACACTAAAGAATCACTGAGAGCCATTGCCACGGGCAGGGAATCACTGAGAGCCATTGCCACGGGCAGGGAATCACTGAGAGCCATTGCCACCCTCAGGGAATCACTGAGAGCCATTGCCACCTTCAGGGAATCCCAGAGAGCCATTGCCACCTTCAGGGAATCCCTGAGAGCCATTGCAACTGGCAGGGAATCCCTGAGAGCCATTGCCACCTTCAGGGAATCACTGAGAGCCATTGCCACCCTCAGGGAATCCCATAGAGCCATTGCCACCCTCAGGGAATCCCATAGAGCCATTGCCACCCTCAGGGAGTCCCTGAGAGCCATTGCCACGGGCAGGGAATCACTGAGAGCCATTACCACGGGCAGGGAATCCCTGAGAGCCATTGCCACCTTCAGGGAATCCCTGAGAGCCATTGCCACCTTCAGGGAATCCCTGAGAGCCATTGCCACAGGCAGGGAATCCCTGAGAGCCATTGCCACAGGCACGGAATCCCTGAGAGCCATTTCCACCTTCAGGGAATCCCTGAGAGCCATTGCCACTTTCAGGGAATCCCAAAAAGCCATTGCCAGGGGCAGGGAATCACTGAGAGCCATTGCCAGGGGCAGGGAATCACTGAGAGCCATTGCCACCCTCAGGGAATCACTGAGAGCCATTGCCATGGGCAGGGAATCACTGAGAGCCATTGCCACCCTCAGGGAATCACTGAGAGCCATTCCCACGGGCAGGGAATCCCTGAGAGCCATTGCCACCCTCAGGGAAATCACTGAGAGCCATTGCCACCCTCAGGGAATCACTGAGAGCCAATGCCACCTTCAGGGAATCACTGAGAGCCATTGCCACCTTCAGGGAATCACTGAGAGCCAATGCCACCTTCAGGGAATCACTGAGAGCCATTGCCACCTTCAGGGAATCCCTGAGAGCCATTGCCAGGGGCAGGGAATCACTGAGAGCCATTGCCACCTTCAGGGAATCACTGAGAGCCATTGCCACCCTCAGGGAAATCACTGAGAGACATTGCCACCAGGCAGGGAATCCCTGAGAGCCATTGCCACCCTCAGGGAATCCCTGAGAGCCATTGCCACGGGTAGGGAATCCCTGAGAGCCATTGCCACGGGTAGGGAATCCCTGAGAGCCATTGCCACCTTCAGGGAATCCCTGAGAGCCATTGCCACCCTCAAGGAATCACTGAGAGCCATTGCCACCTTCAGGGAATCCCTGAGAGCCATTGCCACTCTCAGGGAATCACTGAGAGCCATTGCCACCTTCAAGGAATCCCTGAGAGCCATTGCCACGGGCCGGGAATCCCTGAGAGCCGTTGCCACAGGCAGGGAATCACTGAGAGCCATTGCCAGGGGCAGGGAATCACTGAGAGCCATTGCCACCTTCAGGGAATCACTGAGAGTCATTGCCACCCTCAGGGAAATCACTGAGAGCCATTGCCACCTTCAGGGAAATCCCTGAGAGCCATTTCCACCTTCAGGGAATCCGAGTGCCATTGCCACCCTCAGGGAATCACTGAGAGCCATTGCCACGGGCAGGGAATCACTGAGAGCCATTGCCACCCTCAGGGAATCACTGAGAGCCATTGCCACCTTCAGGGAATCACTGAGAGCCATTGCCACCTTCAGGGAATCACTGAGAGTCATTGCCACCCTCAGGGAAATCACTGAGAGCCATTGCCACGGGTAGGGAATCCCTGAGAGCCATTGCCACCTTCAGGGAATCCCTGAGAGCCATTTCCACCTTCAGGGAATCCGAGTGCCATTGCCACCCTCAGGGAATCACTGAGAGCCATTGCCACGGGCAGGGAATCCCTGAGAGCCATTGCCACGGGCAGGGAATCCCTGAGAGCCATTGCAACTGGCAGGGAATCCCAGAGAGCCATTGCCACCTCAGGGAATCACTGAGAGCCATTGCCACGGGCAGGGAATCACTGAGAGCCATTGCCACGGGCAGGGAATCACTGAGAGCCATTGCCACCCTCAGGGAATCACTGAGAGCCATTGCCACCTTCAGGGAATCACTGAGAGCCATTGCCACCTTCAGGGAATCCCTGAGAGCCATTGCCACCCTCAGGGAATCACTGAGAGCCATTGCCACCCTCAGGGAATCACTGAGAGCCGTTGCCACCTTCAGGGCACAGAGCTGTGTGTGATTTCAGTATGACTAGGAATCTTTAATAAGGGCAAGAATTATTTATCAATTAAGTATCAATGGCTTCGGGTGTTTACTAGGTAAAAGGGGGGTGAATCCTGGGTTTACCTCTAAGTCAGTTAACAGCTTTTGGGTACGTAGACTCCAAGAGCAATCTCAGGTTTGTTTGCAGCCAGCTCTGAATCTGACAGGTCTCAGCACCAGTAAAGTCTATCAGTAATTATTATTGAAGATGCAAATTTGGATTTTACAAATACAAGGAAGTGAGAATGATTCCTCTTGGCTCTGTGAGTGTAGGGACTGAAAAGAAACAGCTTGCCACAGTTCTTTTACTCACTGCTCTGAAATTTCATATGCACAGAGTTCATTTTGAGGGGGCTTTCTACCTCCATAATTGACTGCTGGTGTTCTAAAATTCTAGAATCCCTGAGTGGTTTGGGTTGGAAGAGCTCATCCATGGGCAGGGACACCTTCCCCTGTCCCAGACTGCTCCAAGCCCAATGTCCAGCCTGGCCTGGGACACTGCCAGGGATCCAGGGGCAGCCCCAGCTGCTCTGGGAGCCTGTGGCAGTGCTTTCCCATTGCTTTTAGTGGGAATATTTCATTTAATTCCAAATGCTGAAATTCATCCCAGAACCTGCACAAGCTGTTGGATGGATCCAGGTGTGGCTCCTACAGGTGGATTTACTCAGGGCTCACAGGAATTCTCTTCTTTCTGCCCTTCCAGGGGGATGCTGGGGATTATTCTCACGGCTGGAATTATTGGCTGGTGCAGCTTTTCTGCTTCCAAGATCTTTATCTCTGCCTTAGCCATGGAGGGCCAGCAGCTGCTCGTGGCCTACCCCTGCGCGTTGCTGTACGGAGTCTTCGCCCTCATCTCCGTCTTCTGAACAGACTCTGGGGGACTCCGGGGGGCCAAAAGGAAAATTCCAGCTTGGAACGTGGACTTGGACCAGAAACAGCTGCAAACAACTGTCTCGTGTTGCTATCATGAAACTTAGACCTGTTTGAATCACCCGGAACAATGGAAAATGTCTCGTGTTCACTTTTTTAGGACTTTGGATACTGTTTTCAATGACCTGGGGAGTCCAGAGCTTTAATATGTGTTCATGCTTATCAAGTCCCTGTGATTTCTTTCCCATTCCTAGATCTTTAGAAAAAGTAACTTTCGGTTGTTTATTCGAGGGTTGTGATTTTTGTTCATTTTGTTTTGTTTTGTTTTGTTTTGTAGGGGAGGGCGAAGGGTTGCAGTTATAAATTGGAAGATTTTTATCCAAAACAGTTAAAAGAGCTGCTGTGGATTTGGGGGACTTTGGATAAATCTGCAGGAAAGAGGAACCTGTTTCCTGAGCCCTCTCACCAAAAATGCACAAATGAACAAAAGTAATTAGAGTATTTCCTGTGTTTTAACCAATGTCCTCCTAAGCTCTCCAGTCTCAACTATTTGTTCATTTGCTGTGAGAGTGTTTCAGGATTTAAAATACTTAAACTATGAAGTAGAAAACAGATGCTGAAAAGTGAAAGGGATCTGTGATTCTGTCACACTTGAAACATGACCACATGGGGGTGTCTGTAGCTTTATGTTAACTGGGGTTCTGAAGGACGTCGGCAGAGGTTCCTTCCCTCATGGTGCACACTCTGCTGGGGGAAGAGGAATCTCTCTCACAGGACTTCCAAGGAAAACCATTTGGAAAACGTTATGCTTGTCAGTATTGTAGTTATTGTAAAATAATTTAAGGCATATTGATTAAATTTTCCTTAAATTTTGAAAAAAAGGTGTTTGATTTTCCTAATCTTTATTTTTGATGTTCGCTTACTAAAATAGAAACTTCCATGCTGGAACAGAATCACGTTGAAAATGGAATTCATTGGGTGGGTTTGGTGTTTGCCTCAGTGAGTGAAGAGCAGGAGGGAGCCCCTGTCCTGTGTCTGTGCAGATCAATGGCATTGATTGCAATGAGCCTAATTAAACACAGTTCCAGGACATAGAAGAGCTCCCTCAGCTGCTTGAGCAAGGCAGGTTCTAACACTAATGTTGTACTTTGGGAATGGCTAATTCAGCTTATCCTGCACTTATTCCAGAGGGGAGGTTTGCAGTGATTCCATAGGTACCTTCCAGGGTGATCGCCTGGATAGTAAAATATTATAAATAATGTTTTCTTTCACCACAGCATGAGCAAACTTCAGTGCACAGGGAAAACAATGCCGTGTTGCTCTGGCAACAGCTGCTGAGTTTGGAGAAACCATAGGAAAAGGGATTTATTTAGATATAAATGCTCACAAAGTCAGCAGTGGAGGACACTGCACGTTCTGCTCCAGCAGTGAGGGTTGACCCAGGAGTTTCCAGGAGCATTTTGTGCAGAATTTAGCAGTTTGTAACTGAATTTGTAAGTGGTCTCTGGGGAGCAGAGAGAAGCAGATGAGAGCAGGAGGTCAAACACTTGACTTCATGGAGGACCTGATAAAAACCAGTGTTATGTCTAGAGTGCTTGTTTTGACTATCCCAAACTTCTGGCACAGTAATTAATGTGATTGCATTGACTCTTTATTGCCTTTCCAAAATCGATCCCATCGATTTTCTCTAATGAAGTTTTGTCCTAGTTCTTGCCTCAATTTTAGTTACATTTCAGATGATTCAGTCTCCCCAGCCCGTGGGATGTCAGGATTGGAGGCTCTGTACTCCCACATTTCCCTTTCACAATTAGTGGGACTTTTCTTTCCCCGTCTGAGCTCTCCCCGGTCTGTTCCCCCACGCTTCTCCCCTGGGTTTCAGATGGTGCCAGCACCACTTCACTCAAAAGAACTTTGGCTCTTTTTGCTCAGCTTAAAGCACTCAAACAATGCTGGAGGTGCTTTTCCAAACCCACTTTTGTTATTCCCCCCAATCTTGCAGTCGTGTCCTGCCCTGCAAAAGCTGCGAGTTACCTTTCCCATTTGGCCATGGCCACCCCAGGCTGTTTGGGTGACAGTGGCTCTGTTCCTCAGGTCCCTTGTGCTGTGAGGCAGCTGCTGCCCCCGGTTCTGTTTGGTTCTGTTTGTTTCTGTTCCAGTGCCAGCAAATTCCAGGGCCCATCCTGTGCCAAGGCTGCGTTTTTAATGTGCTGCTGTGCTGCTGCTGCTGCTGTGCTGCTGTGCCGTGTTTTTAATGTGCTGCTGTGCCTGTCACCCCTGCGGGGCTGGAATCCCCCGAGGCCCGGCTCCAGGGAGAGCACGGGGTCATTCCAAAGGGTTCCCTGAGCATGGAGCACCTGCAGCTGCAGCTGGGAACGGGAATGTGCCCTGGGGGTGAGGGCTGGGCACAACCTGCTGCTGCTGCTGTGCTGCTGCTGTGCTGCTGTGCTGCTGCTGTGCTGCTGCTGTGCTGCTGCTGTGCTGCTGCTGTCCTGCTGCTGTGCTGCTGCTGTGCTGCTGCTGTGCTGCTGCTGTGCTGCTGTGCTGCCCCAGCTCCTGCCAGCAGCAGCGTTCAGGGTTTGTTACCGACTTTAGGGACTGGGGTGGTTGCAGAACCGCCGAGCTTTGTTCCCACAGCCCGGGGGCTGCCCAGGCACGGGGGCAGAGCCAGGGCGGCTCTCCCAAGCCCGCCGTGCCCGGGATGCTCCGGGGGTGCTGCAGCCGTGCGGGGATGCCGAGCCCTGCTCTGCTGTTTGCAGCTCCTCCGCTGGGTGGGCCTGCAGCACAGAATTCTGCCTGGCACGGAATCCCGGCACGGCTGGGGGGAAAAACCCTCCCAGCGCATCAAACCCGACCTGTGCCCATCCCTCCCTGTCCCCTGCACTGAGCACTGAGTGCCACCTGCAGGGACAGGGACCCGAGCACTGAGTGCCACCTCCAGGGACAGGGACCCGAGCACTGAGTGCCACCTCCAGGGACAGGGATCCCAGCACTGAGTGCCACCTCCAGGGACAGGGACCCAAGCACTGAGTGCCACCTCCAGGGACGGGGACCCGAGCACTGAGTGCCACCTGCAGGGACAGGGATCCCAGCACTGAGTGCCACCTCCAGCGATGGGGATCCCAGCACTGAGTGCCACCTCCAGGGACAGGGATCCCAGCACTGAGTGCCACCTGCAGGGACAGGGATCCCAGCACTGAGTGCCACCTCCAGCGATGGGGATCCCAGCACTGAGTGCCACCTCCAGGGACAGGGATCCCAGCACTGAGTGCCACCTGCAAGGACAGGGATCCGAGCACTGAGTGCCACCTCCAGGGACAGGGATCCCAGCACTGAGTGCCACCTGCAGGGACAGGGATACAAGCACTGAGTGCCACCTCCAGGGACAGGGATCCGAGCACTGAGTGCCACCTGCAGGGACAGAGATCCAAGCATTGAGTGCCACCTCCAGGGACGGGGACCGGAGCACTGAGTGCCACCTCCAGGGACAGGATCCGAACCCCCCTGGGCAGCCCTGCTAGGGTTTAGGTGCCTTTTCCATGCAGAAATTCCTGCTGGATCCAGGTCGGTGCCATGCTGTGCTACAAACCCCTGAGCACACGATCTCACTGCTGCACTCACAGCTGGAGCAGGGTTTGGGAAGGCTTTCCCTCCTCCTCCCTCCCTGCCGGTGTCCCACACCCCAGCAGTGACATTCCCCGTGGTGACAGCACTGATCCAGCCGGGTGTGTCTGTCCCTGGCAGGGGAAGGGATCCATCCCAGCCAGGATGGGGGTGCTGCAGTGCCCGGGATCCCTCCTGGGCATGGGAACCTTGGCTGTGCCTCATTCCTTGGGTATCAGGGAACAGTTCTGAGGGGATTTCAGCATCTCCAGTCAGAATGCATTGATGTATTCACATGTCTGCACAGCCAAGATGACAATTCTGACACCATGGGGTAGTTTATTTCTGTTCATTTATTTAATTATCTGCTTTAAATATCACGGCCTGTGTGGGGGTTTTGTTGCATGGGCCTCTCCTCATTTCACTGCTGCATCCCTGGTGACTTCCCTGTCATTGCTGGATACACCATCAGAATTAAGTTTCCAGTCTGCATATTGACAAAAGAGAAGATAATAATTACAAATGATTGATCAGTGCAAGCCCACATCATTGGATTAATTCTTCCCTCCTTCCCACCACTGTTAATTCAGAATAAATTTGCAGCAATCAAGAGATCTTCACTCTGTGCTGATGATCTTCATGTTCTGCCTGAGCTTTAATTGAGCTTAAAAGGCCTAATTCTGCCTCAAATCTATTCTTAGTGTTGTGTCAGACCTGGATGCAGAGCTTGAGTTTGAAAATGCTCCTCGGGCCCACATCTGAGCTGGGGTGGGTGTCCCCACACAGTCAGTGCTTCCACTAAGGGGCCCCATTCCCGGGGGTGGGGAGATGTGGGGTGGCTGGGATGGGATGGGATAATGGGATGGGATGGGATAGGCTGGGATCCATGGGATGGATGGGATGGGATTTGATCCATGGGATGGGATGATGTTATGGTTAGGGTTAGGGTGGGATTACATCCCCCTTGCTCTCCAGAGCCACTGCAAGGCGCAGGGCTTTGTCTGCAGGGTGCCAGGAGGAAGTGAAGCCCCAGGGCTGGCACAGGGATCTGGGGGAGCCCCCAGGAGGTGCAGGGAGCTGTGGGGGTCACCCAGAGCTCGGAGCCAGTCTCCTGTGGGAAACAGCAGGGTTTGCCTTCAGCCCTCTCCCTGCTCCTGCCCCTGCACATTCCCTGTTTGCTGCCGGGATTGCCGAGCAGGTGATGGAACAACCACAGGGCCCTTTCCTGGGCCTTCATCATTTTCAAAGCAAACACAGGCACAATGCTGGGCCCCGGAGGAAAGACAGCAAAGCTGAATTTTGGACCTGCAAAGTGCTGGCAGCAGCGAGATAACACCCATTAAACCCATCAGGCTGGAGCTCTGAAACCTCTGTCGTTTACCCAGTAATTTGTCTGCGAGGCTGCTTTGAGGGAGCTTTTCCATGGAAACCTGCAGTGTGATCCCCCAAACAACTCCCCGCTCTCTGCCGGAGCCGGGCTCGTGTTTAGATCCCACCCAGCTCTGTTGGCCTGGTTGCCATGGCCCCGGGCTGAATCCAGACCCGCCGGATGGAGCCCGCAGGGAGCGGGGCCGGCTCGGGCCCCTCCCGTGGGGAACGAGCCGGGCACGGACGGGCTGGACGGGCCAGAGGGGCTGGAGGGGCTGGAGGGGCAGGAGAGCTGCCACCCCCTGCCCAACTCCTGTCCATCCCCTGTCCACTTCCTGCCCAACCCCTGTCCATCTCCTGTCCATCCCCTGTGCATCCCCTTTCCATCCCGTGCATCCCCTGTCCATCTCCTGTCCATCCCCTGTCCATCCCCTGTCCATCCCCTGTCCATCCCCTGTCCAGCCCCTGTCCAGCCCCTGTCCATCCCCTGCAGTGGCGGTGTCACCTCTCCGGGGGAACGCTCAGAGCAGCCCTGCCGGGGCACAGGCCCAGGCAGTGCCACCAAGGCTGGGGACAGCGCTGGGGCAGCTGTGGGTGCCGCTAGGTGGCGATCGGCGCACGGCCATGGGTGCTGCGGGAGCGCGGGGTGCGCGGGGCTGCCGGCGGTGTCCCTGCCCCGGGCACTGCCCGCGGGAACGGCGCCCAGCGGGCTCGGAGCGGGGCGGGGGCAGGCAGGGGATGGACAAGAGATGGACAGGAGATGGACAGGGGATGGACAGGGGATGGACAGGGGATGGACAGGAGATGGGCAGGAGATGGACAGGGGATGGACAGGGGATGGACAGGGGATGGACAGGAGATGGACAGGGGCTGGGCAGGGGCCGGTCGGGGGCCGGGCAGGGGCCGGGCAGGGGCTGGGCAGGGGCTGGCCCCAGAGCTGGCCCCGGAGCTGCTCCTGCAGCTTTCCCCTCGCTGTGTTCATTCCCAGCGGAATCCGCTCCTTGCTGTCAGACTGGCAGCAGGGCCAGGGAGCTGCAGGAGGGGACAGGAGGGGATAGGAAGAGACAAGAGAGGACAGGAGGATACAAGACACTGAGGCAGAGCCCCCGCTCAGCAGGGCTGGGGGACAGCCCAGCAAACACATCCAGAGCTGGGGCTGCTTTGGATTCTCTTCGGGGCCGTGTTTGAGACATTCAGCGTGTCAGAGCTCAAGGACAGAAACCCTGCCCTCGACCCGTGAATTATCCCAGGTTTCCCCCTCTGACCCGTGAATTATCCCAGGTTTCCCCCTTTGATCCGTGAATTATCCCAAGTTTCCCCCTCTGATCCGTGAATTATCCCGAGTTTCCCCGGGTGCAGGGATTGCATTTTTAAGGAAAATGCAGGCGTTCCAGGGCTCTGTGCCTGCTGACCCAGCCCAGCGGCGGCTCCAGGTCCTGCAGTGCCCAGAGCACCCCTCGGGTCTGACACAACCCCGGGCTCAGCTCGGTGCCACCCCGGGGGCAGCCCTGGGACTCGGGCCGTGCGTGCCCCCGGCTCCTCCTCCCTACAGGAGCTCCAAATCCCGTGCAAACCGCGCTAAAAACCCCAGAACGGGGCGGAGAGGATAATGGGCCCTGGCCAGCTGCCACCTCCCTTAGCAGGGAAAAGTTGCTGCTGTTCCAGTGACCTCCACAGCCATTAACCAGCCACACTTAATTATGCTGAGTAATATGAAAAATCCCCTCTATTCTGCAAGCAAATTCCTCCTTGCTCGATGGAAAGCAGAAATGTAGTGGAGCAGGAAAATGCCCGTGCCTGACAGCGCTGCCTTATAATCTATTTTTAACTGAATTTCTCCATCTCCTTTGTAAAGAAATAACACTTCTTCATTGCCTCTGGCCGTAATTAATGTGCCGTAGCTCAAGTCCAAGAGACATATAAAACCAGACTTTAAACAGAGCATTAGCTTTCAAGCAGAGCAAATAATTTTGGAAAAAACCAGTGTTTTCTATACTTAAAACTCTTTCCCCTGGTTTTCATTAAAGCCCTTCAGCTGCTCAAACACGGAACGTGCTTCCCCCAGCCCTGTGCTGGTCTGAGCACGTCCTTCCCCACAGGCTGAGGAGCTGCTGTGGGTACAGATTTCCACAGGGATCCGGGCAGCAGGAGCAGCCAGGGGGGCTCACCTGCTGCCCCTGCCTCTGGCTGGCTCGGTTTGAAGGGAATACTGCCATTTTCTCTGCAAAAAGGGGAATTCAGGGGAGAAGAAATACTTGAAAATGTTTAAAGCCCATGTTCAGTGATCACTGGGCCCAGCCAAGCAGGGCTGAGCAGTGGGGCAGAACAGAGAGAGGCTCAGGGTGGGGGGTCCTGCAATGCCCCAGTCCTAAAACCTCATCTGAGGGAAAAACTTCATCTTTGGGTTAAGTTAAAATTCTTCCTGAGCAAACCCTGCTGCTGGAACCAGGGACCAACCAGAGCAGCAGCAGCTGTTCCATGTCCTGGTTTCTGGTGCCCAGAGCAGCTGGGGCTGCCCCTGGATCCCTGGCAGTGTCCCAGGCCAGGTTGGACAGGGCTGGGAGCTGCCTGGGACAGTGGGAGGTGTCCCTGCCATGGCTGGGGTGGCACCGGGTGGGCTTTCCAACTCAAACCAATCTGTGATTCTCTGATCTGCAAGTGCTGGGGCGGGACTTGGCTGTGGGCTGGTGCTTGTGTAGGCAAAGGGTAACAATTAATCCTGGTTTGGCTTTCTAACAGTGGGTTTGCAGGGAATCTCCATCTGCACCGCTGGGGTGTGCAGACCTGGCTGCCCTCCCTGCCCCTCATCACCCAGGGATCCTTTGCTTTGATCCTTTGCTTTTCCCAACCAATCTGTGTTGTGAAAGGCAATTCTTGAAACGGACTCAATGATGATAATAATAATAATAATAATAAAAAATTAATAAATTAATAAATAACAATAATAACAACCCAGTGCTGCTCTGGTGGTCACTGGGCACAGCCGCTCTGACTGCAAATCCCCCAGGCTGTGCCGCTGGGGCTGCCCGGGGTCAGGGGGAACAGAGACCTCCAGCCACTCCTGGGCCCGCTGGGAGAGGAGGGTTTGTGTCAGAGGCCCAGCTGCACGGGCAGTGGCACGGCACCCCTTTAATGGATTAGAATTGAAATCCTTTCATGGATTAGAGCTGAACTTCCCTGGAGTTCAGCACTGGGCTGGCTGTGGCACTGCCAGAGCTGCTGATCCCGGGCCGGGCCAGGCTCCCATCCCCATTCCGGCCGCTGCGGTGCCCCGAGGGCAGCGCTGGGCTCGGTGCCACCCCTGCTGCTGCCGCTGTCCCCTCGCTGCCCATCCCCGGGGCAGGGCAGGGGTCGCTGGATGGTCCCGGACACCCCTCTCACCTCTCCAGAGCCGGGGCAGTCCTGCACCCTCCGAAGGACAAACATCTGGGCAAGGGGCCGCGGAGAGGAAACTTTCCTCGCACAGAGGGAGAGCTGTGAGCATCAGCTGCACAGGTTGTGTGTATGAAAGGCAGCATTTAATTAAATAAAGATAATGTAAATAGAAATCTGCATCGGCTCGCCGTGCGAACAGATGGAAGGAGCTGCCAAGGAGCAGGAGTTCCCTGCCTGGCTCCTGCTGCCAGCAGGAACAAATTCCCTGCCCGGCCTGAGCGTTCCTCTGTGTATGTACAGACACACAAATAGGTGTGTGTGTGTTTACTGTGCGCTGTAATTCCTTGGCTGCTGTAAATTTTGTGCCTCTTCCAAATATTTGAGCGCTCCTGTGACCTTCTAACCAAAACAGGCAGAGTAAACTGTGTGCAATCCATACGTGCAGGGGCTGTCAGGGAGAGCCAACATTTACCCAGAGCCGGGGCTGTTTATATTGCAGCAGCATGAAACACGGCAAACCCGGAGCAGAGGCTGTGCCCCCGGGAGGCCCTGGGAATGCGGGGAGGGATGGAGCTGTGTCCCTGGGAGCAGGGCTGTCCCTCTGAGATGGGGCTGTGTCCCTGGGATGGAGCTGTTCCCCTGGGATGGGGCTGTGCCCCTGAGATATAGAGCAGAGCATGGAATGATCCAGGGATCAGAGCATGGAATCATTCAAGGATCAGAGCATGGAATGGCCCAGGGATCAGAGCATGGAATAGCCCAGGGATCAGAGCATGGAATCATTCAGGGATCAGAGCATGGAATGGCCCATGGATCAGAGCATGGAATCATTCAAGGATCAGAGCATGGAATGGCCCAGGGATCAGACCATGGAATGATCCAGGGATCAGAGCATGGAATGATCCAGGGATCAGAGCACAAAATCATTCAGGGATCAGAGCACGGAATCATTCAGGGATCAGAGCACGGAATTATTCAGGGATCAGAGCACGGAATGATCCAGGGATCAGAGCACGGAATGATCCAGGGATCAGAGCATGGAATGGCCCAGGGATCAAAGCACGGAATCATTCAGGGATCAGAGCATGGAATCATTCAGGGATCAGAGCATGGAATCATCCAGGGCTGTGCTCAGCCAGGGTCACACAGCAGCAGCTGAGCAAGGGCACAGATTCCATGCAACAAGAGATCTGGGAGGAATATAAATAATAACAAAACCAACTCTCTCCTTTGCAAGGAAAACCAGGCCTCCTCTGTAAGGAAAAACTCTTTCTTCCTCTCCTTGGTCCCCAAGCCCCAGTTTGGAGCTGCAGATCTCTCTGAAGATCCAGGTTTAGGTTTTGTGTGGAGCTGGTACCTTCAGTGTCCTGTGCATGCCAGGGGAAAGCCAGGCTGCCTGTGTGCAGCTCTCTGCAGCTGCCAGCAGTGCTGGCCAGCACGGTGCTGAAATTAGGCACAAATAGGCAGGAGTACATTTTGTGCATGTGGTGCCTGCTGTTGACTCAATATTTCAGCTAAACATATTTACCTGAATATTCATAGTCACTCCGAGGTGGCTGCATCTCCTGAGCTCAGCTAATCACTGAAATTCTGGTAATGGCACCGCTTTGCTCCAGCCCCAGCATTGTTCACTGGGTGCCCTTCTGCTTCCAAAAACCCCAAAACAGCAACACCACCACCCTGCCACAGACCTGCCACAGACCCGGCAGCCTGGCTGAGCTTTCCTTTTCCCAGTGGAGGCCCCAAATCCCATTTGAAGCCCGGGGTCCCCCGGGGGCCGGGTCAGGACCCCCCAGCAGCGGGAGCTTGGAGAGGAGCCCCAAGGGCAGAGCTGGCGCTGAGCTCCCCTCAGGGAGGGTTCATCAGGGAACAGATGGTGCCGAGGTGCTGCTGAATCTCAATGTCACCTCAGCTAATCCTCGGTGAAGTTTGGAGGCTTCTGTGGCTGCCAGCCCAGCTCTGGCAGCGGGATCTGGGAGCGGGGAGCCGGGAGTCAGTGTGGGGCTCTGCAGTGACAGACACCGCCCCAGGGCTGCCCGGGATGTTCGGTGTTTGACAGGGAACTGACGCGCTTCAGAAAGCGAGAGGGAAACTTAGAAGTGAAAAACAAACAAAGATAAAATTCCCTCCTCCCCCAGCTGAGCTTCTCCATTTGCTGCATTAAGGAACTTGAGGAGGAGGAAAAGGAGGAGGAAAAGGAGGAGGAAGAGGAGGAGGAAGAGGAGGAGGAAGAGGAGGAAGAGGAGGCTGCAGTCAGGGGGGTCTTGGCCTCTTCTCCGAGGCCAGCAAGGACAGGAGGAGAGGGAACGGCCTCAGGCTGGGCCAGGGGAGGCTCAGCTTGGACAGCAGCAGGAATTTCCCCATGGAAAGGGTGCTCAGGCCTTGGAAGTGCCCAGGGAGGTTTGGATCTCCATGATCTCCATGGATCCCCTGGAGTGTCCCAGGAATTCCTGGAGGTGGCACTCAGGGCTCTGGGGATGGGCACAGCCGGGGTTTGATGCTCCTGGAGCTGCTCCCAGCCTCAGCCATGCTGGGATCTGCCCCGAGGCCCAGCCCTGCAGGGAATCCCTGCCCCAGTGAGTGCACCGAGCCCTGGGTGGGCGCAGGGCACAGACACCATCGGGGTGTCACACACAGCCCTGCCTCGCTGCTGGGCATTGTTTGTGTGCTGCGCATAAAATCACCCACAAGAAACCCACAGGAGAACTGGGCTGGGCTTCCCCTGGCAGATTGGGATGTGCTGGAGGTGCTGGATGTGGGGAGGGCACAAGGGAGCACCATTGAATCCCCAGCACATCCACTGGCATGAATCCCTGGTGCACCAGGCATTGGATTCTCCCTGCCCAGGCTGTCCCACAAAGGCAGATTTCCTTGGCTCAGGAACAGGAGCTTCCAGGTGTGTGCCCAGACTTTCCCAGAATTTTAAACCCAGGCTGATGAGCTGTTAAATAAACAATAATGCTGGTGTTTTAAACCCCTGTTAAGTGCTTGAATAGGGCCCGATTTCCACTGGTCCTGCTGACTCAAATCATCCCAGCTGGACCTCAGGCCCTCCCAACCCTCAACATTAGAGATAAAACTTTCATTCTTCCATCTATAGTTAAAAGCTGTGAAAATCTTTGTGATTTTTACCACTAATGATACTTTAACTATTGGATTTTTTAAAACTTTTTTTTATAGCTGGGGAGTTTATTTTTAAATCTTTGCTTTTCCAATCGCTTCCTTGCAGTAATTGCTGAGGAAAATCGCGTTGCAGTCGATACCAAAGTGCCTCAGAGCAGCACAGAGTGGGAACAGAGTCTGTGTCCGGCTCCTCAGCAGCTCTGGGTCCTGCCAGGCTGGGTCCTGCTCACCAGTCCCAGGTCCTGCTCACCAGTCCCGGGTCCTGCTCACCAGTCCCGGATCCTGCTCACCAGTCCCAGGTCCTGCTCACCAGTCCCAGGTCCTGCTCACCAGTCCCTGCCAGTGGCCCTGTCCCTGCCAGCGTGGCCTGGCTGAGCTCAGGGTGGCTGCAGAGCCCCCCACGCCTCTGGACAGATCCCTGCTGCTGTGGGAGGCAAAATCCTCTCTGATCCCAAATTCTGTGCTCAGCTCCAGGGCTGGGCTGGTCCCAGCTCTGCCCAGGCTGGTCCCAGTTCTGCCCAGCACAGCCTGGGCTGGTCCCAGCTCTGCCCAGCACAGCCTGGGCTGGTCCCAGCTCTGCCCAGCACAGCCAGGGCGGTCCCAGCTCTGCCCAGCATGGCCCAGGCTGGTCCCAGCTCTGCCCAGCATGGCCCAGGCTGGTCCCAGCTCTGCCCAGCTCTGCCCAGGCTGGTCCCAGCTCTGCCCAGCATGGCCCAGGCTGGTCCCAGTTCTGCCCAGCTCTGCCCAGGCTGGTCCCAGCTCTGCCCAGCTCTGCCCAGCTCTGCCCAGGCTGGTCCCAGTTCTGCCCAGCACAGCCTGGGCTGGTCCCAGCTCTGCCCAGCACAGCCAGGGCGGTCCCAGCTCTGCCCAGCATGGCCCAGGCTGGTCCCAGCTCTGCCCAGCTCTGCCCAGGCTTGTCCCAGCTCTGCCCAGCATGGCCCAGGCTGGTCCCAGCTCTGCCCAGCACAGCCTGGGCTGGTCCCAGTTCTGCCCAGCTCTGCCCAGGCTGGTCCCAGCTCTGCCCAGCACGGCCCAGGGTGGTCCCAGCTCTGCCCAGCATGGCCCAGGCTGGTCCCAGCTCTGCCCAGCTCTGCCCAGGCTTGTCCCAGCTCTGCCCAGCATGGCCCAGACTGGTCCCAGCTCTGCCCAGCTCTGCCCAGGCTTGTCCCAGCTCTGCCCAGCATGGCCCAGACTGGTCCCAGCTCTGCCCAGCACAGCCCAGACTGGTCCCAGCTCTGCCCAGCACAGCCCAAGCTGGAGCTGCTGTTCTTGGGGCACTTTTCAGCCTCTCAGGTGTGCCAGGGATGTTGTTAAACACTGAACCTGGCAGGGCTGGAGGGTTCCTGCAGGGTGTGGGGAACGTGGGCACCCCGGGGTGCTGAGAGCTGGGGCTGAGCTCCAGGGCTGGAGGAGGCTTCACCCAGCACTGCTGCGAAATAATCACATCAAGGAAAAGCTCGATGGACTTGCACGTATGAATTTATTGGCAGAAATTTGCATTTTTCCTCATTAAGGGCTGATTATTCTGATAATAAAGAATAAACTTTGCCATCGAGCATCTCGAGGCTCAGCAGTCCTTAATTAAACATAATTGTCTTTGAAGCAGGTAAATGTTGTTGCACATGGCGGGAGTGCAGGCTGGGGCTGAGGTGTGATGAGGAGCAAAGCTGGGCTGAAAAGAAACATTTTACGTTTCTCTTTTTACATTTCATGCTGTCAGCAGGGGACAGACCCTAATCAGGGGGACTGGGCCTCACCCTCCTGGTGCCACCCATAAATTCTCCCAGGAACAGGGAATATCTCAGCTGGGCTGTCCCGGCTCCCAGCGCCGGGGCCCCTCCGGAGCAGCCCGGAGGGGCAGTGGCTTTCTGTCTGTCTGTCTGTCCGTCTGTCTGTCTGTCCATCTGTCCGTCCATCCGCCGGGCTGGGGAAGCTCTGGTACTCCCCCGGCCTCAGCCCCTCTGCTCCGGGCTCTGCATCAGCTTTAGCAGGACTGGGAGGGAGCTGCCTCCATCCCTCCCTCCTGCCAGGGTCACCGTGAGAACGGGCGGTTGATAATTAGCCAGGCCAATTAATGAGAGTGCTGGGGCTGCCCTGCGCACCTGGGGGGGCACGGGCACTGTCACTGCTCCCTGCTCGGAGGGAGGCAGCGAGCGGAGCCCCGGGAGTATCCGTGGTCATTTACCGATGAGGTAATGAGCAGGGGGTTATCACTGATCGTTGATCAGGGGTGCAGGGAGCCCTGGGTGCATCCCTGATCATTTACCGATGGTGCAGGGAGCAGGAGGTTATCATTGATCATTGATCAGGGGTGCAGGGAGCCTCGACTTCATTCCTGATCATTGATCAGCGGTGCAAGGAGCCTCGGATCATCCCTGATCAATTACTGATAGTACAGGGAGCAGGGGCTCCGGGTGTATCCGTGATCGACTACTGAGAGTGCAGGGAGTTCTGGGTTGATCATTGATCATTGATCAGCGGTGTAGGGAGCTCTGGGTTCATCCCTGATAATTGATCAGTGATGCAGCCAGCAGGATCCCCGGGTTCATCACTGATCAGCGGTGCAGGCAGGCAGGATTCCCGGGTTAATCCCCGTCCATTGATCAGCAGTGCAGGCAGGCAGGATCCCCGGGTTCATCACTGATCAGCAGTGCAGGGATCCCCGGTTCATCCCCGTCCATTGATCGGCGGGGCAGGCAGGATCCCCGGTTGATCCCCGGTTGATCCCCGGTCCATCCCGGTCCATTGATCCGGGGGCAGCGGGCACAGCCGTTATCCCCCAGCGATGCTATCTCTGCCTCTGCCTCTGCTGCAGTTCCTTGCAGCCGTGTCACGGCAGCATCCTCGGGTCGCACAGCCGGGCCGCTTTCCTCTCCTTACAAACCTGCCTCGCAAAGCTCAGCGGTGCTGCTGGCCAGGGGCAAACACCCCCCGGGGCTGCTCGGGGCTCCCCCGTGCCCCCCGCACCAGCCGGGGCACCCCAGAGGCACACCGAGCAGGGCTGGGAGGGACCCCGAGCCCGGCCTGTCCCCATGGCAGGGACACCTCCCGTGCCCCAAGCCAGCCTTGGACACTGCCAGCGATCCAGGGCAGTCACCACCACCAAGGTTTGTGTTTTAGGTCAGCAGCCCGTGGCTGGAGAGATAAAATAAATCTTTCTGATGGAAAATGAGGTGACTAAATTGTGCAGATAGGCAAATATTTCCCTTCTGTGCACACTGAGCAGTTGTTAAACTGTGGTCATTCTGGGGAGGACCTGGATTTATTTCCATGTACAACCCATTCCCCAATTCTGTTCTGAATTAGCTTAAACATTTGGTAAAGTCTTCCACTGCAAATATCTAATTTCTTATTCAATATTCAGAATTCCAAATGAAATAAATGATCTGTTTACATGCATCAGTCAGACCATCTGTTTCCATAGGAGAATTCAACAAAGAATCCATTAATTGTCATGCATGTTTATTCATCATTCTTAATTCATAATTCTTATAAATAATTAAATCAGAATATCTTCTGCAAATAAACAAGCCAAGTGATTATTTTGAAGCTCCGACTTCCATACCTAAAAGAAAACAAAATTAATAGCTCATGTGAACATCCAAGAAAAGGAAAACATTCAATTTGGTGAGTACATAAAGCGCTATAATTTTCTGCAACCAGCTCATCCCTTTCATCTTGCATTTAAAACCGTAATTACCATTGCCAGCAGAACATGGAGAAGGCAGCAGAAGGAGAAAACAAAGTATGGAGACAAAGTGGGAAGGTAAATGGTGTGAGAGCTCCAAGGAAAGACAATTTGCCTGTGTCCCTCTGCCCCGGCTCTCGCTCTCCCTGGTGAGCTCTGGGTGTTTATAACCCTGGGCTGGGCACGGTGGTGAAAGGATGAGCACAAATATCCTTTGCTACAGACCCTGGGGGGTTAAAAATAGAGGGGTGATGGTGGTCTTTGGAGGAAATGTTGAGGCACACCTAAATTGCATCCCTGCATCCCCAGGGCCGCTGCAGTCTGGGGTTTTCCCAGACACTCCGAACATTACTTCTGGAAATCAGGAATCAGGGCTCCTCAGGCACTGAGTGCTTTCACTGTCAGTGACTCCAGACTGGAAAATGTGATTCATTGGAGCTAAAATGCAATTTTCAGAATAGTCATCTCTCTCAGCTTATCTTCTGGGGGAAAGAGCCATCTCGGCGTGCCAGTGGGCGAGAGGGCTGGGACCTGCTGCGCCACACGGAGAGTGTTTTATTACTTTCACATTTCTTATTTTAACTTCATTGTCTGACACAGCCATTACCTTCTCAAGGACAGAGATTTTAAAGTATTGGGAGCCTGGGACCTGGAGAATTGTGAGCCTGCTGTAATGTCAGACATAAATGTACCTAATGCATCTCTGGCTGTCCTGCCGAGCCTGGGGATGACAGGGTTGGTCATGGCTGAGAGTTTGGCTCAGCCTCTCCTGCCTTGCTGCAATTTCTGACCCTGCTGTCCCCATCCCCGCAGCACAGAGGGTACAAACCCAGGGATGGTTTATGGCCGTGCCCCTCTGTCACCCTGGTTTTTGAAGCTTTTTGATGTTTACATTCTTGGAGTCAGGAGTTCCCACGCTTTTTACCAAAACATTATGTGTTTTCTCCATTCCTCCTTGGAGGAGGAGAAAATTGACAGACTTCACCTGGCCAGTGTGGTTTAAAGGAGAGATGTCATCCTCCAATCCCCTCTCACTTTAGAGAATCTATAAATTCTGAAAAACTGTAAATAAAGTTGTTGTTTTTTTTTTTTCCCTTTGGGCAACTGAGCATGTGGTGCTGTTCATTTCGTGTCACAGTGTGACACCCCTCTTAATAATGTAAATTAATACATTATTAATGTATTAATTTATTATTAATTATTTAATTTGGAATTTATTTTATTATTTATTTATAATTTTTGTATAATAAATTTCATAATTTATTAATTATTTAATTTGTAATATATTATTTACTATTTAATTTGTAATAATGTAAATTAATACACTCTTACTCTTAATAATGTGAATTAGCGCAGGATGCCTCAGGTCACTCCTGAGGGATATTCCTGAGGGATATTTCCCGAGGGATATTTCCTGAGGGATATTTCCTGAGGGATATTTCCCGAGGGATATTTCCTGAGGGATATTTCCTGAGGGATATTTCCTGAGGAATATTCCTGAGGGATATTTCCTGACGGATATTCCTGACGGATATTCCTGACGGATATTTCCTGAGGGATATTTCCTGAGGGATATTCCTGACGGATATTCCTGACGGATATTTCCTGAGGGATATTTCCTGAGGAATATTCCTGAGGGATATTTCCTGAGGGATATTCCTGAGGGATATTCCTGATGGATATTTCCTGAGGGATATTTCCTGAGGGATATTTCCTGAGGAATATTCCTGAGGGATATTTCCTGAGGGATATTTCCCAAGGGATATTCCTGAGGGATATTCCTGAGGGATATTTCCTGAGGGATATTTCCTGAGGAATATTCCTGAGGGATATTCCTGAGGGATATTTCCTGAGGGATATTCCTGAGGGATATTCCTGAGGGATATTCCTGAGGGATATCTCCTCGGGCAGGAAAATCCCTGAGCCGGAGCTGTCCCCGCTCCCTGACAGCGATGTCTGCCTGCCGAGCATCATCATCATCATCATCATCATCACCATCAATCCTCCTCCTCCTGCCCCCGGGCCGGGCCGTGGCTGCCCCGGAGCTCGGGGGTTCCTGTGCTCTCATTGCAGCTCTCGGCTGACTCATTGCAGGATTATGTGGGCATTTTCCTCCCCGTGCTGTTACTGGAAAGTTCTTTCTGCAGGGGCTTGGAGCACAAAACCGAAATCGCTCCCGTTGTGAGCTGAGCTCCCAGCGAGCCCTGGGAGAGCGGGGCGGTGTGTGCCACAGCAATTCCACAGCTGCAGAACCGAGGGCTGAGCTCCCTCCTGCTCCTGTCAGAGCTCCCTGAGTGCTGAACTCCCTCCTGCTCCTGTCCCAGCTCCCTGAGTGCTGAACTCCCTCCTGCTCCTGTCCCAGCTCCCTGAGTGCTGAGCTCCCTCCTGCTCCTGTCAGAGCTCCCCGAGTGCTGAACTCCCTCCTGCTCCTGTCAGAGCTCCCGGTGCTGCCCAAACTGAGATTCTCAGCCCACAGGAGTCGCCAGGCTGCCTTCTCCTCACATTCAATTCTTTTCCAGTTGGAAAACAGTCTCTTAATGTGCTGCTGCTGGGAGCTTTGGGTACTTTCTCCAAGATTATGACAATCCGAGAATTTCGAGGATGTGGGTGGTTATAAACTCTCCCTTGAAATGTGCCATAAAGCAGCCAAGGAAGCCAGAATTCACATTATTTCCTTGTTACACCCCACAGGAGCTGTCATCCAAGGGGGATGTGGCTGTTGAATTAAAATTTAGCTGAAGAGATTTCAGCAGTGCTGGGGGGTTCTTTTTGTGGCTTTTACACTGATTTATCTCTTCTCCCCCGTTGTGCTTCTGAGTTTTCCATCGTTAGCTGGCTGCACCTTCCTCTTCAGGGATCCAGCTCCAAACGGGACATTTTTCCTTTAGGAAGGACCTCCCTGAGGAGCAGGTTTCCCTCTCAGGATTTCCAGCCTGTCGTTTTAATGCCTACAGTGTTTTCCTTCCCCCTGCGAGCTCCTGGCAGAGCGAGGAGCTCTAAAACACAAATATTTATGGACGAGGCAGTGTTTGGATTAGGGAATGAGGAGCCTGCATCAGCTGCTGTGCTGATCTGCCTCAGAGAAAGGTTCAGAGGAGCCTGGGCTGTGCTCTGAGACTCCAGTCCAGCTCTGATCCCTCAAAGAGCAGCCCAGAGCAGGAGGGGCTCATTTTTCTGGAGGAATTTCCTCATGGCAGGGATATCAGGAACTGCCCAGGGAGCTTTGGGTGCCCATCCCTGGAGGTGCCCACGGAGCTCCTGGAGGTGGCACTCGGTGCTCTGGGCTGGGGCTGGCAGGGCTTTTCCAGCCTCGGTGATGCTGGGGCTGTGTGATTTCACAGCTTCCTGCAGACATGCAGCCCTTGGCACCATTTCCCAGCTCCTTGGCAACGTGGCCCTGCCTGGAGGAAAGGTTATTAATAGAGACACTCCTGCAGGACCGTGGGGGGCTCAGGGGAGTGCCCGTGGGGCTGGGGCACTGCAGGGCTCTGGGCACTGGGTAGGGAATCATTCCTGGCCCCAGAACCCGGCCCAAAGCCTCTGTGCTTGAGGAGGAGATTTCTGATTTCATCCTGGGTAAACAGGGAACCCAACCAGGCTCTGCCAGCCCAGCACCTTTCAGGCACAGTTAAATTAACTCTCAGAAAAATAATAAAAAATAATGGCCCGGCCTAATGGATGCCTGAGGAATTCTATAAAAGACCTTGTGACACCTGCATTAATACCAAATGAGTTCATTATGATTAATGTTATTAAAATAAATGTCATGGCCGTGAATAATGGCCCGGCCATTATTTTAAAGTGTTGCCACTGGATCTATAAAAGCTCATGAGTCAACCCTGGGGAAGGAATTCTGCACGTTCATGTCTAAAACCTGTGGGGAATTCAAACTTTTCTGCAAAAATAGCCCCAAAAATCCCACGGGAGGCTGTGTGAGCTCTCTGAAGGACAGAGCGTGCCTGGCTCGGGCAGGGCTGGATTTCCTGGGCCTCACAGGTGGGGTGGGAGCATTTCTGACCTGGGAATTCCGTGGTGCTTGAGGATGAGTCCAGAATTGTTTGTGCTGGTTCGTGTTTTGGCTTTCATCAGGCCAGAATTTTTTTTTATTCTGCCATTTTTAGAGCAGGATTTTTCTTCTTGGCTTTCAAAGCACAGCACAACAGTTTTACAATCATCACAAAGTTACAGAAAAGAAAAGGCTAAGAATGAAAATATTTATGTTAGTGACAGGTAAAAGTAACTATTTCCAGTGGGTTTTACCTATGCAAATCTTTTCAGCAGCTTGTGAAGCCTTAGGAGAGATGTTCTTTAAAACTTGATTAAAACTTCAGCTGGAATAAAATATTTAGCAAAAAGATGTTTCCCTATTCTTCAATTGCTCCTTAATTAATCATCTTTGTTAACGGGCTAGAGGACATCCTGCTTCATTTTTCCTTCTTGGCTTAGGATAATGTATGTAAATGAATTTGGGGTTGTATAATCCAATCACAAAGAAACCCAAACAACCTTGCTGTCACTGATGGTGCGGTGTCAGCAGGATAAAAGGGAGCAGTGCTGGTCCTGCTGCTGGGGGACAGTGACAGGCAGCGTGGTGGCACTGAGCAGGGACAGAGGGGCTGTAAATTGTCCAATAAAACCAAAAGGAACCAGAGGAGAGAGATTGATTGATTGATTGATTGATTGATTGATTTATGTCTGACTCCAGGCATTGCCAAAGCAGCACAGAAAAGTTTCTGAGGTGTGTTTTGGCAGGGAGTGAAAATCACCAGGGCTGTGAGGAAGGAATGGGGGAATTCTGTGTGATCTCTAATTATTTTTGCAGCAATGTGCCTGGCCACAGAACTATTTTAGCTGTGGTGACGTAAGGGCCAATTAGCAGGATGACATTGGGGAGGAGGTGTAAATCTGCAGGGTTTGTGTTTTATTGCTGCTGCTGCTGCAGGGGCACAGGCTGGGCTGGGCTGGGGGCTCTGGGCTGGCTCCTTCCATGCAGGAGCCCCGGGAGGACGTGGTGGGGCTGAGCTGACAATTGCACCCGATGGTCTGCAAGGTTTTTTCCAACCTTCCCAGTTCTGGGATTTCTGGGATTCAGCCCCAGGTGGATGTGGTGGGGCTGAGCTCACAATTGCACCTGATGGTCTGCAAGGTCTGTTCCAGCCTTTCCAGTTCCGGGATTTCTGGGATTCAGCCCCAGGAGGACATGGTGAGGCTGAGCTCACAATTGTACCTGATGGTCTTCGAGATCTTTTCCAACCTTCCCAGTTCTGGGATTTCTGGGATCCTGTCTCAAGATCATTTCACAGAAATCCCTGCCCAGAGGTGCCCACAAAACCTGCAGAGGTTGGAGCAGGAAAACCAGGAATGGACGAGGACGGCGCCCAACATTGTTTAAACATCCAAACACACGTGTGCACTTTGTTGTTGCCAGGGCCTCAAACCTCCTAATTTCTGAGGAGGTGTTTAATTTATTTTCCTTTTGAATTAAGGCTGTAGCAGGGATGACTCATGCCCTGTTTACCTCCGGGATTTTGCTCCTGGGCCGTGTTTCTGTGGATGTCTCAGCGTTACCGGCCGTGAGGCGGATGCTGTTGTTGCTCTTTGGGGGCAATGCTGGTAAGGGAGCCTGAGAAAACCGATTGATTTCATGTTTGCAAACCACAGCAAGAAGTCCCACGTGCTGCTGGGTGTGCAGCAGCAGCGGGAGCCCCAGAGGAATGAGGTTGGAGATGCACTGATATGTTGTAAATGGGTGCAGCCGCCCTGGTGGTTGCCAGATCTGAGTCACAATTTCTTTCCCCCCCGATTTCTTGACTCTGCAGAAACATTAAACACAGCTCGAGGATGTGGCAGCCTCCCTCATCTTCCTGCCCTGGGTGTCCTGGTGCTCCAGCAGGGTGGGCTGTGTCCGTGCAGATGCAGACAGCTGTGTGCGTGCCGTGCCCCCCGCCCGGCCGGGAGCCAGGGCAGGGACAGCACAAGGAACAAATATTCACGTTTCTGGGGCCCTGCCAAAAGTAGAGGTTGATCATTTAATCTGCCGGCTCACAGCTTGAGAGCCTACACAAACATCCCCCTTTTCTCCACATGGGATGGATCACACTGCCGTGGGTGCTGGGAGAGCCCAAGGAATAAATGGGCTCCCTGCAGTTATTGAATGTGATGGTTGGCACACAAACCCGGGTCAAATATCTCATTCCTCAGCATTGTCATAAATATCTCCAGTTATTTCTGATTTATGCAGCTGTCATAAACGCTCCTGCCCATGGAAACGTGCAGAACTCACTCTGAGACCTTTGGGGAAAGCCACAGACATTTCTCCAGGCTGGAATTTGTGAAGGAACACCAGGGCCCTCTCTGTGCCTCCTGCAGGAGGGAATCCTTTGTCACCTGAGCCCAGAACTGCTGTGGCAGTGCCACCTGTGCCTGTCCCAGGCAGAGCTGGGGTGACACCCCAGGGACCCCGCAGTGTCCCCTGCCCGCCGTGCTGTGTCCCTGGGGACACCTGGGCTGCCTGGCAACACCCAGGGCTCCGTGTGGAGAGGGCTCTGCTCCCTGCAGGCACAGCAGGGACACGGCTGCACCTTCAGCCCAGCGTGGGGCAGCAGGAGCTGAGCCCAGGGCTGAGCTCCACCCGGTGTCCTCTGCTGCCATCTGAGCTTTGCACACAAACTTTTCCAGGCTCCCTCCTGCCTCAGAGCAGGGTATAAAATCTGGTGCAGCTTTTGTGCATTCAGGGCTGCCTGCCTGCCCTTACATGGGGTTCTTTACGATTTCTGGTCACGCAAGGAGCTGCATCATTTACAGGCAGGATTGGCAGGAATGCGGCTCTGCAGCTGGAGGACACCCTTAAACAAACCAGAATCCTCCCCACAAGCTGTTTCATGTTATCATGACACGGGGAGATGGAGAGAAATCCTTTCTGACCTCTGTGACCCTGCTGGCAGGCTGTGACAGGTCCCTGCCGGGCCTGGACCCAGGCTCTTTAACATTTCTGAGGCTGGGGAGCATCCCTCCCTCCTCTGCACATGACTAAGTGCAAGGGGAATTTGTTCTCCCCTCATTCTCCATCTCCAGGCTCTGACTTTCATCTTCTCCTCACAGACTGTTCCTGCAGCCTCCCTGCTAAAGGCAGAGTGCTCTGCACACCCCAACTGCTCCCGCGCCACCCCAAAACATCTCCCAGACCTGGCTGAGGCTGGCAGAGCTCCGGAGCTGTGACACACATGACACGGATTTCCAGCTGTGCACACACGGTGGCATTTCTGCTTGGGAGGGCTGTGGGTGTTGAGCAGGGTCATTCTGTGCTGCAGCCTCCCAGATTCCAGGTGTTCCTAACCCAGAGAGGGAATTTTCCATCCAGGGATCCCATCAGGGATCAGGGACATGAGCCCCCATTCCCATCAGGGGATGAGCTGCACAGGTCCTGGGCCAGGCTGGTTTGGGGCAGCCCTGGGTTGTTGGTGAGCCCAAGGATCCCCCATCACCTCAATTCCTTCAGCCCCAGCCTGTGCAAACCAGGGGGATGGTGGAGAGTGCTGGGAATAACACCTGGGGAGGTTTTGGGTGTCTTCAGCCCCAGTGTGTCCCCTGGTCCTTCCCTGGTGGCTTTAGGGTACAAAGCCATGTCCCCTGCAGTCTGTGAAACCTGGGCAGGACACAGGGCACAGCCCTGGGGTTCTCCATTTGTTTAGAAGTACCTTAAGATGATTTTTTTTTAGAGGCAGTTTGGGGATTTTATTTCCCTTTCCAGGGCCCCCAAACTGGATGTGCCTAACCTCATATCCCAGTTACTGAACGTTTAAAGGGTGCACAAAGAGGTTTCACCAGGGGCAGAAGGAGAGCAGACATTAACAAACCCATCAGCTGATGTTCTCCAAACTGTGCTAAACTGTGGCAGCAGCTCTGCACGGGTTCAGCCCTCAGCTCTGCTCCTGACAGGAGATAATGAAGAAATCACCGAGCTCCAGGTGGAGGCTGGGGAAGGGGAACGTTCTGCTGTAAGAGCTGGGAGTTAAAGATAAGCAAAACAAACTTTGAAATTAAGGTATCCAGGCAGAATTGAGGCAAAAGCCGAGTGAGAAAAGGCTCCCACTCCAACAGCACGTGCGGTTTGGGGGCTGATTTGGCTGAACTGAGTTGAACAGGCCCTTTCAGACTCGGTAATTCAACACAGGCTGCTGCTGGTGCTTGGAAAAAATCCTGCCCAGAGCTTGGGAGGATGAGGATGCAGGGAAGGGAGTGCAGTGAATCACTCTGCAGTTTGCACGTGGATAACCAAACCCCAGCAGGGCTGAGAGCAGCAGGCTGGGGGGCCCAGGGGAGGCAGCACCTGCTTGTCCCACTGCTCCTCCCTGTGCAGAGCAGCTCCTGCTTCTCCCACTGCTGCTCCCTGTGTAGAGCAGCTCCTGCCTGGGGCTGCTCCAGCTCCCCTCGCAGGCAGTTGGGAACAGAGACACCAGCCAGGGCTTTGCAGAGTGCCCTGGGCACGGGGCAGCTTCTCCAGCCCTCCCTCCTAAAGCATTTCTGCTCCCAGAGATGCCAGAGCCTTTCCTCCTGCCTGATTTTCACCAAATTCAGTTCAGGATGGACATCAAGTGCTCTGCTGCTTGCAAACCCTCTCACACACCTCTCCTTTTAGCTCTGCAGGGCCCTTCATGAAGGGGAACAGCAAAGTTCAAGCGTTTTTGGAGAAGGTTTTAGGGTGGTGCTTCCAGCATGGAGCTGACCCCCAGTGTTGGGATCACATCTCAGAGGAGCTGCCCCAACAGTTCTGCTCCCCCTCAGCCCCACTGCTGCAGGGCTGGAGCTGTGCCAGGGCAGGGTCAGGTTGGATTTTGGGAAAGGTTCTTCCCCCAGAGGGTGCTGGCACTGCCCAGGCTCCCCAGGGAATGGGCACAGCCCCAGAGCTCCAGGGGAGCTTGGACAGCACTGCCAGGGATGCCCAGGGTGGGATTTTGGGGGTCTGGGCATGGCAGGGGATGCACTGGATGATCCTGGGGGTCCCCTGCAGCCCCTGTGATCCCTAAGCCCCGGGGCTGGGCAGGGGCACAGCCTGGGGGTGCTGGGACAGCCCCGCAGCTGCCACGGCCCCGCTGTGGTTTGGCCGCTGCTGGGCTGTCTAGACAAGCCTTGCTCTGGTTCCCATTTGATTATGAGACAGGCTTTTTCATCTCTAATGTAAACATGCCCGAATAACAGAGCTCTGCTGTGGCATTTCTTGTACAAAAGCCCCTTTTTTGGAAGGAGAGATTCGATTAATGCATTTCCATTCCCCACTGTGGATATAATTTCATCTTTCCCATTTAGGCATTAGGTTTCCTGAGAAAAAAAATAATAAAAAGGGTGAGGTGAAAATGCTGAGCCCCTCAGAAAGCGCTGGTGTTTAGCAAAGAGCTGCAGCTGTGCAAACAGGAGCTTTGCATGGAACAAGTGAACTGAAATCCACCTGGGGACATCGCTGGGACTGCACACACCCAGCCTGGGCTCTGCCCTCCTGGAGGGGCACGGCTGGGAGACAGGGCAGGGACACTGCAGGGCTGGGACACTGCAGGGCTGGGACACTGCAGGGTAGGGACACAGAGGGCAGGGACACTGCAGGGCTGGGACACTGCAGGAGAGGACAGGGACACTGCGGGGCTGGGACAGAGGGCAGGGACACTGCAGGGCTGGGACACTGCAGGGCAGGGACACAGAGGGTAGGGACACTGCAGGGCTGGGACAGAGGGCAGGGACACAGAGGGCAGGGACACTGCAGGGCTGGGACACTGCAGGGCTGGGACACTGCAGGGCTGGGACACAGAGGGAAGGGACACTGCAGGGCTGGGACACAGAGGGCAGGGACACAGAGGGCAGGGACACAGAGGGCAGGGACACTGCAGGGCTGGGATACAGAGGGCAGGGACACTGCAGGGCTGGGACACTGCAGGGCTGGGACACTGCAGGGCTGGGACACTGCAGGGCTGGGACACAGACGCAGGGACACAGCTGGACTGCGACACTGCAGGGCTGGGACACTGCAGGGTAGGGACACTGCAGGACAGGGACACAGCAGGGCAGGGACACAGAGGGCAGGGACACTGCAGGGCTGGGACACTGCAGGGTTGGGACAGAGCATGACTGGGACACAGCAGGACTGGACTGGGACACAGCAGGACAGGGCAGAGACACAGCAGGACAGGACTGGAACACAGCAGGAGAGGACTGGGACACAGCAGGACAGGGCAGGGACACAGCAGGACAGGGCAGGGACACAGCAGGGCAGGGACAGCCCGTGCCCCCACCAGAGCCCCTGCAGGGTGGATGGATGGGCCCTGCCCGGTCTGAGGGGAGCCCTGCTGTGGGCAGCTCCTCTGAGCAGGCCCCAGGGACTGCCTGGGACCCAAGAGCATCTCCCTTTGCTGAGGAGAGCTCTGATCAACACCAGGGTTTGCCCAAGGCCCTGGCACAGGGGCCCTGGATCCCTGGCACTGCCCAGGGCCTGGCTGGACATTGAGGCTGGAGCAGCCTGGGACAGTGGGAGGTGTCCCTGGGACAGTGGGAGGTGTCCCTGCCATGGCAGGGGTGGAAGTGGAGGATTTTTGAGGTTTTGTCCAACCCAGACCATTCCCTGGAGCAGGACAATGGGCAGCACATCAGCCCAGGACCCTGCACACCCTCAGGACGGGCTCTGAGTGCTCCTGGCCAGGCCCAGGACAGGGATCAGAGCCCTGGACAAGCCCAGCAGCTGCTCTCCATACAGGGCTGGGAATGGGGCAATGGGGCTGCACCATCAGGAGCTCAAGACATGAGAGATTTTTCATTTTGAAGTGGGCTCCTTGCCAAGCATTCTGGTTTGGGGGAAATCTGCTCTCTGCAGCTTTTCTCAGGACTTTCTCTGCTCCTCTGTTGCCCATCCTGCTCGTGTTTCTGAAATTGGAATGGTGTTGAATTTCATGTGTTACTGAATAGTTCTGAGTGTGTCTTGGCCCTAAGTGAAAAAACCAAGATCAGTCAGGGGAGACACAGGAATTCTGTGTTTGTCAGGAGGGAACAAGCCTCACCTTGCTGTTTCTGGGAGAGAGGGAGATCTCCAGAGCCTCCCAGCCCTGTCCAGCACCATCCTGTCTCTGCCTGGGATCAGCTGTGCAGTGCATCACACACTTCAGTGAGATCCCCTTTGTTTGGGCAGCCTAGACCACAAAAAGAATTCTGTGAGATAGCTATAAATGCAAACATAAAGGTTTTTGCTGAGCAAGAAAGAGAAATCAGGGTTATGAAAGATCAGAATTAAAATTTTCAAAGGTCTGTGGTATCACTGCAGGACAAGGAGTTATTTGTCAGCTTCCCCACTCACAACTCAGAAATTGGTTTGAGGATTGAATGCAGCACAACTGCTGCAGGTGCTGTTCATAAAAGCAACACTTAGTTACTGAGTTCTTGGATCTTATCTGGAAGGGTTTTTACAATATTTGTTACCCAGTCCTACCTGTAACAGTGCTGTCATTGTGCTTAAAGATTTTTCGCCATTAGATTATCCATGTTCATGTCACCAAACCCCAGAAATTAAAATTATTCATTGCAGAATTCCAGCCTGGTTTAGGTTGGAAGGACCTTAAAGCCCACCCAGTGCCACCCCTGCCATGGCAGGGACAATTCCCACTGTCCCAGGCTGCTCCAAGCCCTGGGACACTGCCAGGGATCCAGGGGCAGCCACAGCTGCTCGGCCAAATTTATCCATTCCTGACCACTCACAAGAAAAAATTATTATTATTATTATTATTATTATTATTATTATTATTATTATTGTTGTTGTTGTTGTTGTTGTTGTTGTTGTTGTTGGACACCACTTGCAATAAAAATTAAGTACTATCTTCAACAACTTCTTTGATTTTAAAAGATATTTCCTCAAAGTTTTGCTTTAATGAACTCGATCCAGTTGTTGTTGTTGGTATTGTTGTTGTTATAATTATTAACAATAATACCAATAATAATAATAACAACAATAATAGTAATAGTACTAATAATGCTGCAAAGCATTTCTCCTCATCAGGGCAGGAAATGGAGCCGTGTTCTGTCAACAGCAGCGATGCTCTGTGTAAGGAAATAACTCCCCAAGTGCCCTTGGGCTCTGAGTTTAATCCCTGTATTTGTATCAGGTTTAATAAGGAGATTAATATTGGACATCAAATGTTAAAATTACCTAAACTTGAAAGGCCTGCCTATGAAATGAGTCAGAATAGATTCTCCGTGGAAGTTACTGCAGTGCCAATAAGGATTAATTAAAACTCAAATGTTCTTCATTGTGTGTTAATTGAGGAATTGTTATTCAGTCAACCTTCTTGATTTTTCTCTGTGTTAAATAATCATGGCAGTATTTCACCTAGTCTCACTGTTTATTTAACCAATTAATTAAGGGAGGGGATATTCTGCATTTATTAGTATTTTAATTGGAGAATTTTATTCCCGGTGGCCTAAACATCTACATATGTTCAGGTTTGGTGTTTAGCTTTTTTTCTCTTTTAAATGACCAGTGTTCCTGGTTGTACACACTACAGACTGGAGGAAAAAAGCTTTCAAGTGCTCTGCACAATTGAACTTCATTAGAGCTGGAAAAGCGGGGCCCAGGTTTCCATCTCAGCCGTGCTCATGTCAGACAAAGTAATTCCCCACTAAATAATGGGTTTGCTTTGAGTTGGTGCCGGTATCGAGATGAGAGTTTGGCCTCTGTCACTTAAATAATTAGAGTGCACGTTGTGTGATGGTGTTTAACAGTTCAAAGCATTTCATTTAATGGTTATTAATTTATAAAAGGTTGCTTTGTAATGTATTCACAGCTTAGCTGGGGCCACAAAATTCAAAGCTCCAGAGAGAGCCCTCTTGTAAATGTGAGAGAATCCTCACCTTAGGACAGAATTCCCAGCTTTGTGTGGGGTTTTTCCTGTGTGACCCCACTCCAGGTGACATCTCTCTTGTCCCTGGGTCCCTGGCAGTGTCCCAGGCCAGGCTGGCCAGGTCTGGAGCAGTGGGGCAATGGGAGGTGTCCCTGACATGGCAGGGGTGGGACAGGATGGGCTTTAGGGTCCCTTCCTGCCCAAACCAGTCTGGGACTCTGTGACGTTATTAAAAAAAAATCCCAACCTGTGGGGTCCTGCAAAATCACAGATATTTGCAAATCTGAAACGAATCCAAGTACTTCAACATTTTTCTCTCCTTCCCTTCCCTGCTTGTGCTGGGAACCAAAGGCAGCACACAGCAGCCCAGGTTTCGTGCTGACACTCCCTACTCTTTGTGCTCTTTCTTCAATTTCCAGCAGCACTCACCCTACAAATACATTTTTTCTCCTGACTTCACCAAGCCCTTTTATTTTGTTGGGGAGATCAAGGCAGATACATTCCAAATAAACTAAGACCTTATCTTGCACGGAATAATACGAAAAACATAAAAGCATGTCCAGTGTCTCTTTGTTTCTCCACACTGAGATTGAGTGCTGAGTGATTTATAGCCACAGTTCCTGTTACCCTGATATAAAGCGGCTTTAGATTAAAAATCTGGCCAAAGAAATGTATTTTTTCTGTAAAATTAAAGACTGATGTAAATTTTTTTTAAAGCCCATGTTCCAGTTGTAGTTCCTGATTTAACAATTCAGATACAGTTCCATCAGAAATTATGAACCGCCCCCTCAGTGGGGGAAGCCCTGAGGTGAGTGCTCAGCTCCCAGTGCCTTGGGGAGGTTTGCTCAAAGCCAGGTCACTGTGACAAACACAGGGAGGCAGAGCAGCTGTCCTGGGGGCACTGCCAGGTGAGTCGGTGTCACTGGCACTGGAATTCCTCAGTGCCCTCAGCAGAGGGGTCAGGGCAGCCCTTCCCAGCCTGTCCCAGCTGAATCCCTGCAGGGAGTTTGTTTTCCTTACCCTTGGGTGATGATTCCCTCAGTGCTGCCCAGCAGCTCTGCAATATGAAATGTTCTGCCAATAACCCCAAGGGTGATGTGACAAACACCAGAGAAGGAGAAGGGACAAAGAAAGGACCTGGGGACAGGAGATGAAGCAAAGGAGGAGCAGAGAACAATTCATGACACAATCTGGGAGGACTCTGCTCTGCTCTGCTGTTCATGGCACCGTGGGGAGTCTGAGGGCCTGAGCTGAGTCCTGGCAAACAGCCAGAGCTGAACATCAGGGTGGATCAGAATTTGAGGTTTTAAAAGAAAAGGAAAAAATGAATCCTCTTTTATCCATCTCCCAGTGCCCATCCATCCAGATCTGCTCCTTGGAGACCACTCTCACTGCCTGGGTAATGGCTTTCCCTAAAAAACCCTCTTCCATGGAAACACTGTCAAAACAAGGACGAGCTTTGGGTCCATCAACCTTGACAATGTCCTCTGTCATTATTAGCTGAATTCATCAGCTATTAATGACAGCAAGATATAGAGGATAGACTCTGGTTAGCACTGGGGAAGACTTTCAATTCACTCCCAGCTCTATTTATTCATTTAGGCTAAATGGAATTATTAAAGGTCATGACTTCATTTCCAAAGTATCAGGTGAAAATACTTCCCAACGTGACAAATAGAGGACACCACTTGCAATAAAAATTAAGTACTATCTTCAACAACTTCTTTGATTTTAAAAGATATTTCCTCAAAGTTTTGCTTTAATGAACTCGATCCAGGTGGGCCCTGGAGAAGTGAATGATGGTGCTTTGTGCTCAAAGGAGAGGAGTGGAGGCCAATAATGAACTTGGGGACTTTGGGTTTTCAGCAAACGGCAAAAAGATTTCCTCAGCACCGAGTGACACGGAAAACCTGAAATAAAATAACCCACATGTGCAGAGGGCTTTCACAGGAGAGGCTGTGATTTCATTTTGTGGTCTGGGATTTACCTGTGAAACATCCCTGAGCCACCAAGGAAAAAATCCCCTCTGCCCCTCAGCTCCTTCAGGATCACCCACACCCGATGCCTTTTACCTGTGTGTCCTTTTACCTGTGTGTCCTTTTACCTGTGTGTCCCTCCCAAGAGCTCTGGGTAAGGGCACTGCAATACAAGTTACAGACTCTGAAATGTTAAAGTTTGATTCAACCTTTTTTTCCCCCAGCAGGAAGCCGGGCAGCCATCTGCAGCAGTGCCTTGTGCCAGAGCAGGGGTCACCTTGCCCTGGCCCGAACTGAGCTCCCAGCTCCTGCCCGGGGCTGAATCCCTCAGCCCAGGCTGGTGCTGCTGGCCCTGGTGAAGGTTCCAGCCTGCTTTCCATGGCACTGCAGTGTCCTGGCTGGGTTTGGTTGCCAGCCTTCCCCAGGAGCTCCCAAAAAGAGATGTGGCCAGAACAGAGGGGCTGATGTGTTCACCTGGCCCAGGTTAGGATGATCCTCACAGGTGGAAACAAACCCCGTGCCCAGGAGGGGATGGAACAGCTGCACAAGGATCCTGGCAGGACTGAGCTCATGGCAGCAGGATTTTATGGGATCCCTGAGGGGTGACAAAGTGTCCCCAGGTGTAATCAGACATTCAGGTAGGATTGATCTAAGTCCTGCTTTCAGTGCTGAGAAGTGGATGATAAGAACAGAAAACACTCCTGAGTCACAGCTGGGTGAGGGTCACCCCTCGAGGCACCTTGGGGAGCTGGGAGAGCAGCCCAGGTCAGCACAAACAGCATTGCAGGGTCCTGCACTGCCCACAGGCTCCCGGGGACATCACTGGGATAAATATCCCTGCCAGCCTGCCCCAGCCCAGCCCGCTGGGCCCCCTTGGCTGCCTGTGAAAGCTCTAAATGTTCCCTGAACAATTCTGCTCGGGTAGTGTGAGAAAACTGTGGGTGCCCCAAAGGGAATGTGGAGGAATTCTGGTTTGATTTCAGCTCCTGCCCTGCTCAGGCAGGGGTGCAGGGTGGTGCAGGGTGGTGCAGGCAGGTTCCTTCTTGGAGCACAGGGGCTCACCTGCTGCTCTCGGAGCTGCAGAGCAAAAGTTCTGTGAAAAACTGCTCAGAGAACATCCAGGCATGTGGGCAAAACCAGATGTGGTGTGTGCTGCATCAGACCAGGATAAAAGTGTTCTTTAGACAGAAAATAGGTCTGAGATGAGCAGAATGCCAAAAGAACACAAAGGGCCCTTTGTGAGCCTTTATCCAACAGTCTGGGGCTCTGTGCACCTTCATTTTGTTGGAGCTCTGTATTTAGCTCTCCAAACACCGTAATACAGAACTCAAGCTGAAATCAATCAGATCATCTCTCTGTGCCTGCTCTCCCCCATGGGGTATCCTCACAGTTATTGAAGCAAGGAATTAATCTGGGGAGGAGGCTGAGGCCTTGGGCCATGTCTGGGCACCACGGGCAGTGGCAAACAAAGCCTCCTTCCTGCAGGGTGCAGTGCAAGGATGCTACAAACGGCACGAGGAGGTGTAACCCCAGTGAGTGAGCAGCGCTGCTCACAGGTGCTGTTTCAGGGCTGGCACAGCTTTTTCTCTCTCTCTGTTTGCTGTGGGGCTGTGCCCAGGGTCGGGCGGGTTTCCCTCGCTGTGGAGACAGACATTGCAGATCTCTCCTTCCCTGCTGCTCTGGCTGCTGGACAGCCATGCTCTGCTGAGTCCCAGCTCACCCTGGCAATTTAGAATGGAAATTGCACTTCCAGCTGGGGCCTGGAGAGCAGCAAGATAATGAGAGGCACAGCAGCACAAGTGGGGCCGTGTCCCCAGCTCCCGCAGTGCTGCAGCAGGGCTGCCTGCCCCAAAGCCATCCCTCAGGCTGGGTTAGCCTTGGCAATGCCTGAATTTTACAATCTTCTCCATTTTTCTCTGGAGGGGACAAAGATTTTAACGCCAGGGATCCTGGTTTTTTGGGGAGCAGCTGCAGCACAGTGAGAAGGGCTGTGCCTGGTGCTCTGAGATCCCTCCCCGAGCCAGAGCCCAACCCGTGGAGCTGGGAGGGTGGCCACGATCATCATCCCTCTGCAGAGACTCTGCAGGGACCCTGCAGCTCTGCTGCAGCTGCCTGTGGGCTCGGCACAGGGGCCAGGCTGATGGAAAACCGGGAGCAGGAGGAGCTGGAGGCCTTGGCTGCTCCAAGGTGCTCCAACAGGATCACCCCGCACTGGGAATGAGGGGATGGGGGAGGAACAGAACATTGGGGCCATGAGGTAAGCAGCAGCTCACAGGGCCTGGGAGCCACCATGTTCCCCCACACCCCTGAGGGGAGATGCCTGGCAGGGCTGCAGGGCAGCCTCACCCCTGGGGGATGTGGGTTCAACTGTGGGGATGTAGCCTCCACTCTGGAGTGGAGTTCTTCCCTTACGGATGTGCTCTCTCCTTTTGGATGTAGTTTCTCCCTCTGGGATGTTCTATCTCCCTTTGGGGTTTACTCTCTCCTTTCAGGATGCAGCCTTTAGGCCTTTCTAAAAAGGGATTATAAATTAAATATAGTTTTGAATTGTAGCCTTGAGTTTCTCTAGACTACACCAAACCCTTGCAAAGATAATTTACTGAATCTTTCTCCAGCCAGTGGGATGCCACAAATGCTCTGCATTTCCTATGTGCAGTACCTAAATCACAGCAATATCTTCATTGGGCAAAGCTGGGATGGGATGGGATGGGATGGGATCCATGGGATGGGATGGGATGGGATGGGATGGGATGGGATGGGATGGGATGGGATGGGATGGGATGGGATGGGATGGGATGGGATGGGATGGGATGGGATGGGATGGGATGGGATGGGATGGGATAAACCCGAGTGGCGTGAGAGGGGAGAGCCCCAGGTGTCAGAGTAACTCACTTCTCTTCATTTGGGGATTACACTCTAATTCCTGCTTTCACATTCGGCCACGTAGTCCCTAATTAAAGTCAGTAAGTGCATGAAAGACGTGTTGAAAAGTCTCTGTCTGGCTGCCAAGGGGATGTGTGAGATTACGGGCAGCGTGTGAGCGTACTTTGCTGGGAGTTTCCCAGTCAGTTGTGATTTCAGTGTGCTTCCCTGTGAACCGACTGGTTTGTGCAGTTGGGAGAGGAAATATCCGGAGAGGAGCCGTGTGGGAAAATCCCCCCAGCAGTGCCACACGCTGCGCTCCTGTGTCCCCACGGCAGGGCTGCCCGCAGGCACCAGCCTTCCTTTTCTGTTAAAAACACACTTGAAAAGATTTGTTGGGTTTAGGAATGACAATAGGGACAGGCACCCCTGGTGTGAGGGGCACAGCGCTGTTTACAAGGCTGTGACTCCCTCGGGTCCTGTGCCACCCGATTCGGGGACAAATTTGTGCTTTAGTGACTCTCATTCACCCCAGGTGGTGTGAGGGGCAGGTATAAGGCAGGGGCAGCTCTCAAACTGCAAATGCTGCACGATTTCCATGTGGAGAATGGCTCCGTGTGCAGCACAGCTCAGGAAAACACAACATTCAGCAGCAGGAGAAACTAGGCAAAGTTTTACCTTCAAATCTTGGGAAACTCAGCGTTAGCCTGCCTGAAACTGTGTCAGAGTGGGAGTCTGCCTCGCTGACAGCCCTGCAAGCATTACTTGGCATTTCAATCGAGGCTCCTGTCCGTGGGCGATGCTGAAGATGCCGAGCCAGCGTCTGCCAGGCGGTGCCACCACCCTGCCCGTGACCTCCATCCCTGCAGAGCTGCTGCCAGGGCTGCTGCTCTGCCACCCAGCAGCACTGCTGTGCCGGGCAGCCCGGCTGAACAGCTGCTGGAACAGCTGGAACGTGGGAAATGAAATAAAGAGAGTTTATTTATCTCAGGGAAGAGCCGTGCTGCAGCCCAGCCCCTGCCCTGTGTCACCCTGGGCAGAGCAGACCCAGTGGCGGTGTCCCCATGCCCAGCCGGGGGAAGTCTGGTGCCTGTTTTTCTCTGCCACCTGAAAATGTGACCTTTTAAAACCTTTTCCAGGGAACCTCAGTAACTCCTGAGCCCCTCAGCCTGGGAGGGCGAGGCCGGGGCACTCTCACAGCAGCACCACAGACCTTTAAATGTCACTGGTGCCCTGCTGGTGACCTCGTGTCTGGCACGGCTTGGCTGTCATTGATTTTCAGTCTCGTTCTTGGTTTACACGTGCTCAATGAGAACAGGAGGAAAGACAGCATGGCTCGGCCAGGCCTTTATCTGCTGCCACTACTGCAGGGTCCATCACCATCCCTGCAAACGAGGGGGGAGAGAAGCACAGGAAGAAAATCAGAGCTGTGGGAGCTGCTCTGTCATGTGGCAGGGGACAAGGAGAGGACAAGTGGTTGCAGGATGTGGCACTGCTGTGCCTCCACTCACACGAGTTTTCCTCTGCAACTCTCTCCTGCAAGCTCTGCTGGGGGCTGAGACCCCAAAACGAAATTAAAATAGAAAAAAAGCTTTGTGAGGAAATGTTCTGCTTTGCTAGGCTGGACTGAGAGGATTGAAGGCCCTGCTGCAGCAGAGGTGCAGGCAGAGGTGCAGTGAGGTGCAGGCAGAGGTGCAGGCAGAGATGCAGTGAGGTGCAGTGAGGTGCAGTGAGGTGCAGTGAGGTGCAGTGCATCCTCATGTTTCTCCATGCCATTTCACCTCCTTTTTCACTTTAGTTCGATTTTATTGATATCTCTATACAGATATATAGATAAGGGAGTCAGGAGGGGACTGAACTACTGACATGAAGTGAAAGAAATTTGGGGTTCTCTGAGCTCTTCTATTTCCCATATGTCACTGTTGAAAGTAAAACTGAGAATGGCAAAGACATCTTGAGCCTTAAAATAGAAGAAAAATGGGAAAGGGGAAGGTAAATAAGGTAAAAGGGTTCGGAAAGGGAGATGAGCTGGGTAAGTGAGGTAATCAGGAGTGAGAATAGGCGGACACAGATTAGGCGCTAACACGCGGTAATTTACGGGGTCTGGACAAAACCCAGACAGGGAGAAAATTGCCCTTGGGATTGAAATGGCAAAGCAATAGGAATGAGTGGATGTCTGAAAGGCTCCATGAATGATACGCAAAGAGATGAGCAGTGACCCCTGACAGTAAATCACTCCCGGGTGGACGGGAGGGAGCTGAGCTCATCCTGTCCCTGCAGGAAGGAATTCCAGATTGGTCCCTGCAGGAACTCCAGCTCTGTCCCTGCAGGAAGGAATTCCAGCTCTGTCCCTGCAGGAATTCCAGCCCTGGCCCTGCAGGAACTCCAGCTCTGTCCCTGCAGGAAGGAATTCCAGCTCTGTCCCTGCAGGAAGGAATTCCAGCTCTGTCCCTGCAGGAACTCCAGCTCTGTCCCTGCAGGATGGAACTCCAGCTCTGTCCCTTCAGGAACTCCAGCTCTGTCCCTGCAGGATGGAATTCCAGCCCTGTCACTGCACGAAGGAACTCCAGCCCTGTCACTGCAGGAAGAAATTCCAGCCCTGTCCCTGCAGGAACTCCAGCTCTGTCCCTGCAGGAAGGAATTCCAGTTCTGTCCCTGCAGGAACTCCAGCTCTGGCCCTGCAGGAAGGAATTCCAGTTCTGTCCCTGCAGGAAATCCAGCTCTGTCCCTGCAGGATGGAACTCCAGCTCTGGCCCTGCAGGAAGAAATTCCAGCTTGGTCCCTGCAGGAAGGAATTCCAGCTCTTTCTCTGCAGGAAGGAATTCCAGCCCTGTCCCTGCAGGAATTCCAGCTCTGTCACTGCAGGAAGAAGTTCCAGCCCTGTCCCTGCAGGAATTCCAACCCTGGCCCTGCAGGAACTCCAGCTCTGTCACTGAAGGAAGGAATTCCAGCTCTGGCCCTGCAGGAACTCCAGCTCTTTCCCAGCAGGACGGAATTCCAGCACTGGCCCTGCAGGAATTCCAGCTCTGGCCCTGCAGGAAGGAATTCTAGCTCCGAGCAGGACCCAGGGGCTGGGCAGGACCCAGGGGCTGGGCAGGACCCGGCCCCGCTCCGGCTTTGCCCCTTCACCCCGGTGAGGAACCCGAGGCAGCTCCCTCAGCTCCCGGGCGGTCTGTGCGGGATCCCAAGGGCCCCTTCGTGTCACCTGCACCCTCTGGGACAAGGACACATCCCTGGAGCGCTTCCCAAGCGTTCCCCCAGCACAGGCTGGCTTTGAGCAGCACGCCCCCATCTCGGGCTGTGTCTGAGCGCCGGCCCCCGCCTTGCCAAGGGTTCCTGTGCTTTACATCCCTTGCTGCGTCTACATAACCACAAATGTTGGCTGGGGCAGCGTCTCAGGGCTGCAGGAGGCAGCCGGGCCGGAGAACAAAGGCTGGATTCTGTCGGACATTACACAAACAGCTCCTTTCCAGCTTCGTGTCGAGTCTCTGCACACCCCGGGGACTCCCAGCTCTTGTCACGCCGCTGCTGTCCCCTGACCCGCTGGGGACCGTCACAGAGGAGGGGCTGCTCCTCCCTGCCTTTGTTGTTAAACACCTCGCAGATTCCGCCCGACCTGCGTTCTGTCCCTCGTTTGGCACATCAGAAACGTGGCTCATTTCTCTGCACTGCCGGGACACGTGAAGCAGCGAATCTGCCCTGGGTTAAAGCCCGAGCGCACTAAAAAAAGCAGAGGCTGGCAAGAAAGAGTGAGAGAAAGTGGATTGAGTGAGAGAGAGAGAGAGAGAGAGGGAGCTTTGTTCCAGTTGGAGCGCTCGAGGGATGAGGGAGCGACTCATCTGCTCCTGCAGGCACCGGGAATTCCGTGACAGGGATGGGGCTGCTCCTGGCTCACTCTGGGCTGGAATAACTCTGGCCACCAGCACAACCCGTGGGAAGAGCCTTTCCTTAAATATTCCCGTGGGCGGGACTCCATCCACGGTCTCACACGCCAGCTCAGGTGGTCACCGTGGTAAATCTGGCAAAATGAAAACTTCCCCGTGCTCCTGAGGATGCTCAGCACCAGCTCAGCCCCCATGGGCATCACCCACAGCCCGCGGGTTCTGTGCTCTGCAGATGGAAACGCTGGACTGCAGCTGAGATGTATTCATTAAACTCCCTCCTGCTCTCAGGAACAGAACCGTGCTGGACTGCCGAGGAGCAGATGAGTTATTTCTTGCTTCTCTCATTCTTGCAAACTGTATTGCAGATCTCCTACTTAATACAACTTTTTATTTTCCTTCTTTGTGGGGAGACACAAGGGAGAATACGGATGTCCCTGGCCGTGTCCCTGGTCGTGTCTGTGGCCGTGTCCCTGGCCATGTCCCTGACCATTCCCCTGGCTGTGTCCCTGGTCATTTCCCTGACCATTCCCCTGGCCATTCCCCTGGCCATTCCCCTGACCATGTCCCTGACCGTGTCCCTGACCATGTCCCTGGCCATTCCCCTGACCATTCCTCTGACCATTCCCCTGACCATTCCCCTGACCATTGCCCTGACCATTGCCCTGACCATTGCCCTGACCATTCCCCTGGCCATTCCCCTGACCATTCCCCTGGCCATTCCCCATGCCATGTCCCTGACCATTTCCCTGGCCATGTCCCTGACCATTCCCCTGGCCATTCCCCCTGGCCATTCCCCTGACCATGTCGCTGTCCACAGCATCCCCAGGACCACAGGGAAGGAGCAGAGGGGCTGAGGGTGCTGCAGCAAACACCGAAGTCAGGGAAATCCACAGAATTAGTGAGGCAGAGCTTGTCTCCTACAGCAAGGAGGGGACGTGACACCAGGAGAGGGATGAGGGATCTGCATCTGTAACGCCAAAATTCCCAGAACTTTCTCCCGAGTGGTTTTTGTTGTGCTCCTCGGTTGCTGGGGCTGGGGAGCAGTTCAGGCTTGGCAGATCAGAGGAGCTGTCATCTCATTTTCAAGTGCTTCAGTACTTTGTAATCTTGGCAAAAGGAAGGTGCTGAAGGGGGTCTGTTCTTGAGTTTCCAATTCTTGCCTTTCCAGTGTCGATTAAACAAGAAAATCTCCTGCAAGCCTCTTCTTGTTGGATTCTTCAGTCCTATTTCAAGATCAAATAGGCTTTAAAACAGGTCTGGATAAGCTCACAGACTTAATCTGCTTGGAAGGTACAGATTGGGCAAGAGGCCGACGTGACAGTGGCTCCCTGCAGCTCACAGGTGCCTCTGGCCTGGAAGGGAACTGCTGCCCCTCCTGCCCCTCCTGCTCCCCCTGCTCCCCCTGCTCCTCCTGCCCCTCCTGCCCCTCCTGCTCCCCCTGCTCCCCCTGCCCCTCCTGCCCCTCCTGCCCCTCCTGCCCCTCCTGCCCCTCCTGCTCCTCCTGCCCCTCCTGCTCCCCCTGCCCCTCCTGCTCCCCCTGCCCCTCCTGCTCCCCTGCTCCTCCTGCTGCCCCTGCCCCTCCTGCTCCCCTGCCCCTCCTGCTCCCCCTGCCCCTCCTGCCCCTCCTGCTCCCCCTGGACATGCAGGGATCTGGCCTGGGACAGCCCTGCTGTGGCTGCAGCTCTGCACAGCTCCTGTACCTGAAGGCAGGGCTTTAATGAAACATTTTGCATTTTCTGCCTCTAATACTTGAGAGGGATCGACATTATTGAGGCTAATTAGAATTCAGAGAGAACTGATTGTTCATCAGAGAGAGGGGAAAATGTTCCGTGGAGCCCTGGGTTTGGTGGAACTATTTCACATAATTAAGCAATTCCACATCTTGGCATTTTATTGCTCTTGTTATCGTTGCTCTTTGTTAATAAGTTTTTAATTGCAAATCATCTCTGTGACACAAATTACACTGTGTTTACTGATCAGCAAAAATGCCACACAAGCCAGCCTGGATGCCAAGGCTTGCACAGGACTGGCTGCCAGTGCCTCTCTCTGACAGGTTTGGCACCAAAACCTCTCCAGGTAACCTGGAAGAAATCGATTTCTGGTTTGAAGTGTTCTGCACAGCACAGATCCTTGGCTGAGGCTCTGGGAACAAGGCTGCCAAGGCCAAAAGAAGTTTATTTGTGTGTTGTAGACCAGGAGTTTATCCGTGTCCTCCAGATGTTCTGTTTCTATCCTGCCCTGCTGTGTGTGCCTCGGATTGGGGAAAGATGCCTCTTCAAACCATTATTTAAGAGTTAAATTCACAATTGCCTGCACAGAATTCATATTAGATCAATAGCCATATATCCTAAAATTGAATTTATTTGTTTGTTTTCAGTGGAGTGTCCAGGCTGAACTGCTGAAAAACATTTGCTTTGTGCTCACAAGGAGAAGACTCACAAAACTGAAGTGGGAAAGCTCCTTCCTTGTCTTAAAATCCCTAAATATTCCCCTCCAGGACAAATGGACAAGCCTGAATTAATTTTTTAGCTCATTTCTTCTATAATATATGAAGGAAATATGTGAATGTCTGTTCAATCTCAGGTGGGAAGTTTCTATTCAAGAGAATAAAACCTGTTTGGGACTTAAGCTAACAATTATTTTCATTTTTAAAAAAGGGGGATAAAACTTTCAGGAAATCCCAATGAGGCTCGTATTTGTTTTAGAGAGGGTTTAGCTTTTGAGATTTTTTAAAAAAATATGCAGAAATCTATTTCAAAATTGTTTACTTCCAGAGTTTATGTGGATTTAGCTATCAATCAACACCTGAAATGAAAAAGAATTCCACCATTTGATGTCAAATAAAGCATTTAATTGAAATTAAAATAAAATTGGTTACCCAGCAGTGGTGAGGATTGCAGACGCAGGAAGGCAGAGGTGTCCGTGTGTCAGAGTGTCCAGCTGGGGGATCCCTGCCCCCCTGAAACCCACAGAGCACAGCCCAGACTCGGGGTTAATTGTGAGCAGCTCGTTAGCTGTGAGCACAGCCCTGGCCCTGCCTCAGCCCCAGCCCCAGCCCGGGCTGGGATTGCTCTGATCCCGGAGCTGACAGTGCAGTCAGGGAGACCTGGATTTTTGTCCTAAGCTGTTGACTTTTCCGTGAGATCTGGAGCAAACATTTATCCCTGCTGGTTAAGTGACTGCAGCTGTAAAATGTTAAACATCTCCCTGGGCCACTCCAGGAGTCACGGACAGGAGTTTGGTGGCTCTTCTCCAGCTTCATCTTCCTCTTCTGCTCGTGCCTCGGTTAAACAGGCACCCTCTGACACCTCACCTTTAATCTGGACTTCACCTTTAAAGCCTTTAAAAGCCAACGAAACCACTCCAGTTTCAGGTAACCCTAGTGTGCCTGTTTCTGCCTCAGGTTTGGAAACGCTTCTCGTGATTCTCTGGACTGTGGCAGTTGTGCCCTAAGTGTCCCTCAGCCCCTGGGTGTGAGTGAGTCCCCTGGAGCCATTTCCAGTCGTGCTGAGCCTCCCCAGTGCCCCACTGCCTGCATAGAGGAGTTTTTGCTGGAGTTATCAGCAATCTCTTAGCTCAGACAAACAGAGCAGATGCACAAAACTCTGCTGGGTTTGACTCCTGCACCACTCCTTTTGCATCCTGCACCTTCTCCCTGGGCTCTGAGGGGTGGGTGCTGGCCCTGGGGGATCCCAGGGGCTGTGGGCACAGGGACATCCCTCCCCTGGCCCTCTCCTGGGAGAGGAGCCCGGCATCCCCCAGGCCTTGGCTTCAGCTGGGGCTCGGTTTTGTTGGGAGATTGTTCAAACCCTGATCCCTGCCCAACCTCTCCCAAATCCCCTTTTGGGGCAGGTTCCTCTGCAGAACACCCCGCTCACTGCAGCCCTGGCCCTGCGTTCCCATTTCACTCCTCACCCTTCAGCAGCTTTCCTGTCCCCCTGCTTGTCCCAGCTGGGCTTTGCCACATGCTGTGCTGCATTTCCCAGCTCACAGCTGCCCAGGATGGTGTGAAAATAAACGCTGGAGTTACCTGAGCCCTGCAGAGACTGAGTGTGCTCCGGCCACAATACCCAGGCACAGGGAGAGCTCCACAGGGCACCGCTGCCCTCCTGTCAGCATCAATTCCCTCTGGCTCACTGCACCGAGGGGTTTCCCTGGTCAGGGCTGAAAACGTCATTTCCCAAAGCTGTGTGCATGTAAACTGAGCACAGACTGTTCCAAAATATAATTGTGATGTATCAAATACCAAGGGCAACAACACGAAAACAGATACAGTCTCACCCCACTTAAAAATAAGTGATGTCTCAGAGTCCACAGGCTGGAATTATTCCCCGTGGGTAACTCCTCTGAAATCCAAACTTTGCAATCCCCACCACAGCCTGTGAGAAGAGCTCCATGGCAGGTACAGACAATAAGCTTCACATTCCTAGAAGGCAAAATAACTAAAAATTACAGCTACAGGGTTTGAGGTCCATTTAGCTCTCAATAGTTAAATTGAGATAGAGTTAATTAGACCAGAAGTGAAAACAGTGACTGAAGTCCCGGGTGTTGGAGGAGGGAGAGCTCCCCAGGCCATCACCACGAGGAATTCCTGAAGCAATGTCACCCTAAGGGCTGTCAGCAGTGTCACCCTAAGGGCTGTGAGCAGTGTCACCCTAAGGACTCCCAGCAGTGTCACCCTAAGGGTGTCAGCAGTGCCACCCTAAGGGTGTCAGCAGTGTCACCCTAAGGGCTGTCAGCAGTGTCACCCTAAGGGTGTCAGCAGTGTCACCCTAAGGGCTGTCAGCAGTGTCACCCTAAGGGTGTCAACAGTGTCACCCTAAGGGCTGTCAGCAGTGTCACCCTAAGGGTGTCAGCAGTGTCACCCTAAGGACTCCCAGCAGTGTCACCCTAAGGGTGTCAGCAGTGCCACCCTAAGGGTGTCAGCAGTGTCACCCTAAGGGCTGTCAGCAGTGTCACCCTAAGGGTGTCAGCAGTGTCACCCTAAGGGCTGTCAGCAGTGTCACCCTAAGGGTGTCAACAGTGTCACCCTAAGGGCTGTCAGCAGTGTCACCCTAAGGGTGTCAGCAGTGTCACCCTAAGGGCTCTCAGCAGTGCCACCCTAAGGGCTGTCAGCAGTGTCACCCTAAGGGCTGTCAGCAGTGTCACCCTAAGGGTGTCAGCAGTGCCACCCTAAGGGCTGTCAGCAGTGCCACCCTAAGGGTGTCAGCAGTGTAAGTGACACACCAGGCACTGCTGCTCACAAATTCTGTGTTTGCAGCAGGAGAGACAACTGTCCAGAGCTGAGCTTAGAGGACAGCCTTGATCTCTCTGCTGTGTGGAGGGGAGGAGGAAAGCAAAGGGAATAAAATAGTAAAAACCTTTACAGAGTCAATACTGGGGAATGCAGCTGCCCATATAAATCTTGTATTGGTGCAGAACTCAGCCTGAAGAGCCTTCAGTCCTGTAAGAAAAAATAACACAAAAAAGAGTAGAGAGGAGAGGAGAGGAGAGGAGAGGAGAGGAGAGGAGAGGAGAGGAGAGGAGAGGAGAGGAGAGGAGAGGAGAGGAGAGGAGAGGGAGGAGGAGAGGAGAGGAGAGGAGAGGAGAGGAGAGGAGGAGAGGAGAGGAGAGGAGAGGAGAGGAGAGGAGAGGAGAGGAGAGGAGAGGAGAGGGAGAGGAGAGGAGAGGAGAGGAGAGGAGAGGAGAGGAGAGGAGAGGAGAGGAGAGGAGAGGAGAGGAGAGGAGAGGAGAGGAGAGGAGAGGAGAGGAGAGGAGAGGAGAGGAGAGGAGAGGAGAGGAGAGGAGAGGAGAGGAGGAGGAGAGGAGAGGAGGGAGGAGAGGAGAGGGAGGAGGGAGAGGAGAGGAGGAGGGAGAGGAGAGGAGAGGGAGGAGAGGAGAGGAGAGGAGAGGAGAGGAGAGGAGAGGAGAGGAGAGGAGAGGAGAGGAGGATCAGTGTCTTTTCTCGGGGCTGTGTTGTACCCCTGCAGTACAAACACCGTGACTCCTACAAACGTATCTCCTTTCACTGGTAGCTCAGCTGAAAACCAGCGTAGCAGAAAACACTTCTGCAAGGCACCTCTCTCAAGGAGAAGCCCAAAGTCTGCATTTCCCAGCATGAATGGCAGCGTTATTTTGCCTGTGTTAACAGAGACAGCAATTATTGTTGGCATGGGGCTTGTTGTAGCTCCTGCAGGATTTTCTCTGCTGCCTTTGATGGATTGTCAGCTGGGAGGCAGCAAACAGAGCAGACACTTGAGCATAAAGCCTGGCAGCAGAGGTGCTAAGAATAGAGATCCTGGGGCGGGTTTTGTGGCTGATCAGGAATCAGAGAATTTTCTGTCAGTACCTCCGTGCGTGATCACCGCCCCAGGGACCCTCCCCAGGGCTGGAGCTGTCCCAGCTCCCCACAGGGAGCCAGCCTCTCTCAGAGTTAGGGGAAAGTTCAGACTTTGGCTGCAAATGCTGTATTTTCTCTGGATCGATTGCCTTGCCAAGGCATGGAAATTTCAGAGTGTTTCACCACCGTGCAGTTGAAAGGAAAACTTTTCCTGCCTGCTCAGGCACAAGGATACAGGTACAGGCTGTTTCTTCAATGTTCTGGGCTGAAATATTGAGTGAGTGCAAGCTCCCAGAGCCTTCCAGTGCCCAGGCTCTCGATGGTTTTGAATCTGCAGAGTTTTTCTGCCCAGCCCAACTGCGAATGGAGCAGCACCAGCAGATGGTTCCATATGTGAATCAGGGCTGTTGCAATGCAAAATCTTGCTCCATGCAGAGAGGAGAAGTGCTAACTTCAAATGGAAGTTAATAGCAACGATACATGGAAAGAATTTATTAATTGGTATTTAATGATGCATTAGTATTTATTTAAAATTTTGCATAGGGATTGTAACCATAAACCGAGGCTTTAAGTAACTGTGCTGTAAAGAGAAGTGGAGGAAAAGCAGCAGCAGAGAGATTAAAAAATTAATGCCATGCGAAAGGAAATGAGTTCACCTGAGAAAGTCTCTTAAATAAAATATTTTCTGTTCTTTTTCATGCACTAGCACCTTATCTCCATCCAAGGCATGTAGTCATTCTGATAATGAAAGCTGCTGCCGTTTATCCCTGAGAACCACGGGGAGCTTCTATTCCTGCTCCTCCTGAGAGAGCAGACCTGGGGAGAAAGCCCAGGTCCTGTTTAATTTCGTGCACACTCAGCTCAGTTTCCTCCTTGATTTCCCAGCTCATTTCACTCAGCTTGTTTAAGCATTAAACAATTATGAAGGTCTTGGAAAGCCCTCAAGTTCCTTTCCCCCCAGTTCCTTCTTTCCCTGTGGTTAAGAGGACCCCCCTGCAGGGCCACCCACTCTGGGGCAGCTCTGAAATATCCCAAATTTTCAGTGAATGGACCCCAGGAGATGCTTATCACAGGCTGGGAACACACTGATCAAACCGAGCACTGGCACGAAACACAAAATCTTCATTAATTCTCAAATGAGTGAATCAATCCTTTCCAACTTCTCTCCTGAAATCATGAGGCTCCAGCCTCACAGGCAGCGTGTGGAGCTGGATGGTGCCCGTGCAGGATTCAGCGGGAATGAGATGCGGATGTACCTGGTGCTCAGCACAGCTGGGCAGGGGGAGGTGACACCCGGGCCAGACCCGCTGGTGGCACTGCCCCGTGCCCATCCCAGGCTGGGGGATGCTCCTGGGGGCCCTGCAGGGCACGCAGGGAGGGCTCTGTGTGGTTTGAAGGAAGCTGCACCACGTGGGGCTGCACAGAGCGGCGCATTAGCTCATCCCTCCTTCTGCAAAATTGATGCTGTGCCCATTTATCACCTCCCACATTCGCACTCAGCTCCTTCCATTTGCCTTTTCTTATTCCTCAGATGTGCATTTTGCACCATTCAAGAGATGCAGCGCTGGGGAAAATGAATAAACATTTCAGTAAATCCCAAGAGTTTCACTCACAGCCCTGAACCCGGGGGTGGAAGAGGAGCAGGAAAACGGGGGTCAGAGCCTCTGGCTGTGGAAAGTGACATCTCTGAGGATGGAGATGCTGTTTTCCTTTTGCCTAACAAGTGCAGGGATTTCTCTGCAGAAACCAATGGAGTTTGGTCAAAGTAAAAATGGAAACAGCCTGTCTGAGTTATAAATGGCACTTGCTGCCAGAAGGAGAAAAATCAGGAGTGAAGCTCCTGCCATGAGGAGCCAGCAGAAAGGAGTCTGTGAAGTGAGGAATGGGGAACAGCGATGGCTCTGCCATGACACAGATTTCACCTGTGGGATGTTTATTGAATAAAAATCCATTTCTTATCATCTCCTGGAACCCCAGCAGGTTTTTATGGAGCAGACCATTTCCAGCCCTGGCACAGCTGTCTGGCTGTTCCCAGCACCTGGAGTGGCTGCTGCCACACTGGGGTACAGGGTCCCTGAGCCAGGGGAATCCCCCTGGGAGGGCTGGCAGAGGTCACTCACACCTGCAGGGCAGCTGGGGAACGCTCTGGTGCTTTGTGTGGGACTGGGATGGAAGAACTTCCTTTGAACTGACATGGAGCAGGCTGCAAACCCCAGGGAGAGGGGACAACAAATACAGGGCAGGGGACAGAGCAGGGGATGCTCTCTGGGGTGGCCTTGAGCAGAGGATCTGGTCTGGGGGTTATTCCTGGGTGCTGCAGCTCCGGGGAAAGTTGGGTCCTCTCTGCTGAGGGCTGGCACCGTGGTGTGCAGAGAGGCAGGAAGGGTCCCTGGGGGTCCAGGGCAGCAGGACCGAGCTGCTCCTTCTTCCTCCTCCTCCTCCTCCTCCTCCTCCTCCTTCTCCTGCCACTGCTTGAGCTCTGCAAGGGAAATAATCAGCTCTGGAGGTATCTAAGGGCTGTCCTAATTGCTTTTAGAAAAAGGAGAACTGCCTTTCCAGGATGCAGGAATGGTTCCTTGTGCCTGCTCAAGGAAGAAATCTGCACCAGGTGGCACTGAAGGGATTTTAGGGAAGAAATGGATTTAGAAAAGACAAGTTCTGACTTTGACAGAGCTTCAGGTTAACAAAAAATAGCTGTTTACTCTTTTTTTAAAGGAAAGCCTGTTTAATTTGTGCTTCAATTATCTCCCCTCCTGTGAACATGCACAATTAGCAGCCTCAAGTCCATTCCCTACCACACTGCTTAATTATGGATGGAAGGTGTTGAGCTAATTAAAGAATGGCTGCAGTTACCTGCCAGAGCTGCCTCAGCAGCTGCATGTGTCCTGCTCCCCCAGCAGTGTGGAGGGGCCGTGGTGGCCATGGGCTGATGTCACAGCAGGACATGAGAAGAACACACAAACTCCAGTTGCACTGAGAACATCAGAAGGCTGAAGGCTCCATTGCAATTTCCTTGGTTCCTTTTATAGCATGCTTTACTAAAAAGGAATTCATTGGGCAGTGGGACTGATGCTTCTTCCCCTTGGCAAACAGCAGCTGAGGAAGATTGTTTTGAGAAAATCCACTGCCCACTTAGAAACGTTTTGGGAAAGCAGGGAAGAATGTTTTGGGGAAAGGAAACTTTTGGAAGTTTTCCCTTGGGAAAGGAGCTTGCAGGTTAGCAAGCTGAGAATCCCCTCAGAATTCCCTCAGAATCCTGAGCCCCCAGGCAGTGTGGGGGGCCCTGCAGAGCTGCTGCTCTCCTCCTGCCCTGGGCACTCAGACACAGCAGGGCTTTGCCTGGGGCTGAGGAATGGCATTCCATGTTCCAGATTGCCCCCAGGCTGTGCAGAGCCCAGCCCTGCTCCCCTGTGTCCCCACAGCCCCTGTGGCTGTCCCCAAACCCTGGGACACGTGGGCAGTGTCACCCTCACCCAAACCTGCCTCTTTTGAAACCAAAAGCAGCTGCACAGAGGGGGATCCTGCTCCAGGGTCACCACAAACTCCTGTGGGCTCTGAGGGGGAAATAACTGAGGTGGCAGCTCTGTTTGGTTTTGTTCCCCCTCCTCCTAATGAGTCGTTATTTATAATTTTGCCATCGGTAATTATGGTGTCTCTCAAAGTACATTGAGTATCAGGAGAAGAATTGTATTTTATTTTATCTGAGTAAAACAATGCAAGCCACATTCCTGTTCTGGCACTGAGGCAGTTGAGATCTTGCTCTGACAGGTTCCCGTGCACCTCAGAGGGGTTGTGTTCTTGCTGCTCCCCTTGATAATTTCACTGGGTGCCTCCCACCTCCATTTCCACAGCCATTCCCAGACTGGAAAGCTTTCCCTGCTCTCCTGGGACTGTGTCTGCCCTCCCAGGGAGGGAAAACCCCCAGAGCCAGGAGCCAGGGCCAAGCCAGGGCACAGGGGCATCAGTGGGAGGAGGTGTGAAAGGCACCATTGCTCTGGTGAAGCCATAGTGCAGTGAATTGCACTTAAATAAATGTATTCCATGAAAGGTTCCCAGTAATTTTGACTTTTGCTGTCTGTTCAGAGCTGGAGGGTTATAACGGGGTGCAGCCTGCACTGTCAGAGATGACTGTGCTGAAGGTTTGCCCATTTTATTACTGGATTCCTGCACTGGAAAGGAACTTTCTGAAGTGTTTTTGATACTTTGGGAAGAGGGGAAGGGAATTTGATGTGCCTGCAGAGCAGGCAGGGAGGAGGCTGTAACTCTTCCAATAACTCTTTTTTTTTTCCACCCTTCGGGCTCTTGAGCACGTGTCTTGTCTTCATTACCTCCAAATAAATGAAAGCAGTGATGAAAGCAGCAGTGGAATTCCTGTGATGGTTTGGAAGCTGCAGCCTCCAGGGCTCTGGCACAGCATGGTCTGAGGGGCTCTGCAGGGCTGGACCCCCCTGGGGTGCTCTGGTCCATGGGCTGCAGTACTGAACCAGCAAATCCAGAGTTGTAACCACTGCAGGAAATAATATTTTGCTTTAACGTATCTAAACACAGGAATAAGGGAGTGGAATGAGAGGATCTTTAAGGTCCCTTCCAACCCAAACCATTCTGGGATTCTAAGTCATACCTCAAATGGGGAAACCTTTGGGGAAGGGGTTAAAGGGATGGTCCCTGAGGTCCCGGCTGTGGCTGGATCTCTGCTGGGTTTCACTGGTGGGAACTGGAGTGAATGGAGGGTGTGGAGCCGTGGTCTCTGCGAGATGTGAGGGAGCCTCTGTTGCAGGAGCAGCTCGTAGCAACAGCCTCTCCAGGAGGGTTTATTTGAAGTTTTAGAGGTGGTTTTGTGTACCCACATGAGGGGCAGTGATGCTGGTATATTTGCATCCGTGTGAGATGTCTCCTGTTTTTAAAGCTGCTGACATTTCCATGGCTCCAGAACCCTCAGTGTAAATGGAAACTCCATTTCCAGGGCTGACTGGAATTAATACCGGGGGATGACCAGACATTTGCCTGCTACCAAAGCACGTCCTGCCCAGCCTTCAAAATGGCCCAGATATGGTAATCAGACATGAAAACAGAGCACGAAGGTGCTAAGATAAAATCGACCTGAGGGGGCCCACAAAGCTGCTTCTGTTTGGGGAAAAAACCCACCATTTAATCATCCTGTGGCAGTAAAAGTGGCATTTTTCAGTAATAGCTCTGAGCTGTGGTCTCCCTCCTCTGAAGGGAGGCAGAGCCTGCCTGAGGAACCCAACACAGTTGTTGTTCAGAGCTCTGGTTAATGCAGAGCTGTTAATTGTCTGACCATTAAATTACTTGGCTTCTACTTAGTCCCCACTGGGGACTAATTTTAAATTCAATTAGCACAGAATTTAAGGGATATAGTTGAGGGATTCCAGAAAGCTGCAGAGATATGAAATCGTGTTTGATAAGATGCAGCCGGGAAAGGGAAGCTTTTAATCTCCATTTCAAGCTTTTAAACCAGGAGAAACTCCAAAAGAGAAATTAAATTCTCTTTGAATACACGTGCACAAGTGAGTTTCCTTTATGTTAACGAACTGTTAATTCTACTTATTTTGTTCTTTCTGTCCAACTATTAATCAGCCAGAATGTGAGCCAACCAAGAAAGCCTTTGGGAGCTGCAGTCACAGGGGAGCGTTTGTAAGCTCACACATGGTTGGGTTCTTCAGGTACTGGCTGAGGCTTCAAAGTGTCCAACACCTTTTCATTATTTTCACTGCAGCAAAAGCAATGAGAAATCCCACGTGGTGCTTGGATGTCCATGGGGCTGTGCTGTCCATGGGGTTGTGGATGCTCTGTCCATGGGGCTGTGGGTCTGTCCATGGGTGCTGTGCTCTCCATGGGTGCTTTGTCCATGGCGCTGTGGGTGCTGTGGTGTCCGTGGGTGATCTGTCCATGGGGCTGTGGGTGCTCTGTGCTGTCCATGGGGCTGTGGGTGCTCTGTCCATGGGGCTGTGGGTGCTGTGCTGTCCATGGGTGCTCTGTCCATGGGGCTGTGGGTGCTGTGCTGTCCCTGGGTGCTGTGCTGCCCGTGGGTGCTCTGTCCATGGGGCTGTGGGTGCTGTGCTGTCACACAAAGCCTTTCCCCTCCTGCAGCAGCCCCTCAGCTGCCCCTTAGGAGCCGGGGTGCCAGACCCCAGTGCTGCTCCCAGGGACAGAGGAGCTCTGCGGGTGCCTGGCACAGGGCCTCAGTCCCTGCCCTGCTGCTCCTGCAGGACTCTGAGTGTTCACACCTCAGGGTAAATGTCGATAGACATCAAAGCACTGATCAGAACTGTGTGGGGGGAACTCATGACTGTCCTGGGATGGAGGATGGATGAACCTGTGCCTGGTGCAGCTCCTCATCCCTGGGCAATCAGCAGTGACAGTCCCTGCCCCATGGATGTGTCTGATTCTGATGCCTTTATTCTCCTCAACTTCTCCATATTACTTGTGCTGTCCACTTTTTTTTTTTTTTTCTATTTTCATGTCTGTGTGTATTTTTGGGAATAGAGCCCTATTTAAAAATAGTTTTAATAAAAAAATAGCTTTTAATAGAACATTAAAGAAAATCAAAAATCAAACTGCAGAATAATTACAATTCAATTTAAAACTTTTTAAAGGATGGGAAGTTTATTTTTCTTCACTTTTCTGGCACAAATCCATTCAGAAACAGAGCCTGACAACCCATCTTAATTTTGGATAATTACATTTTTGCAATTTCTAATTTGCTAATCTATAGTAATTCTCCTGCGATTTTTAAAAGGCAGAAGGGGGAGTATGGAAAGCTGATTTCTGATCAGACTTCTCCCTACTATAATTAAGTCCATCTGAAAAACCATAATTGATGCTTATATAGCTCCCCAATAGCATCTCTTGAATTGGAACACGCTGCATTGTAAACTGTGCTTTCTGCTCTGAAAAGATTGATTTGCAGCCACTACCAATCTGTTGCTAAGCACTCGGTGACGGCACACGCCAAAGTCCTCAAGGACAATACAGAACAGCCAGAATGTTTTTCTCAGTATCAAACCATTTTCCCCCTGTCTCCTGAAATATTGCATCAGTTGCTCCTTAATCAAAGCATAAAAAATGTTGCCAAGGCAATGCCAGAGCCGGTGCTGCCGCCGGCCGCAGCCAGAGTGGGCTGGGAGCTGCACATTTTGGGGCTTTCAGGAGAGCAGCACAGGCCTGGGGGGTTCTGGAGCTTTGGTTCAGCTCAGATGGGCTGGGCTGGGGGCTGCTGGGGGTTCACTGGTTTGGGTAATGGTGGAGACCAAGCACCCTCAGGCAGGTCCCTCTGGAAGGGTCAGGCACGTTGCTCTGGAAGGACCAGGCAGGTTCCTCTGGAAGAGCCAGGCTTTGGAACAGGCAGGCAGGTTCCTTTGTGAGAGTCAGGCTTTGGAAGGGCCAGGCAGGTTCCTTTGGAATAGCCAGGCAGGTTCTTTTGGAATAGCCAGGCAGGTTCCTTTGGAAGAGTCAAGCAGGTTCCTTTGGAAGGACCAGGCAGGTCCCTTTGGAAGGACCAGGCAGGTTCCTCTGGAGGGTCAGGCAGGTTCCTTTGGAACAGCCAGGCAGGTTCCTTTGGGAGGGCCAGGCAGGTTCCTTTGGAAGGACCAGGCAGGTTCCTTTGGAAGGGTCAGGCAGGTTCCTTTGGAAGGGCCAGGGAGGTTCCTCTGGAAGGACCAGGCAGGTTCCTTTGGAACAGCCAGGCAGGTTCCTTTGGAAGGAGTGTCTGTGCTCAGCAGCAATATCCACTCCAACCAGCCCAGAATCAGAGAATTCTTCCCCAGTCCTGCTGTTCCTTTGGGACCATGGGGAGAAACAGTGGGAATGTGCATCTGCAGCAGAGATGTGATTCTTGCACAGCAAAAAAAAACCCAAATAAAGCCCCAAACCAAATCATTGCGCCCATCCATCTGTGCATTTTATTGATGTACAGATGCCAACTGAAAACCAATCCTTAAAAAGAGACCCCAAACCGTTAGGTCAGGAAAGGCTCCAAGTGCTGAACTCTCTGCTTGCCTGTTCTACTTTGTTATGAGATTTTAATAAAAAGGCAGAGAAGAATGCCAGCTGAGCTGGCACATCTGACATTTTGATAACCTCGTCAATAAAAGTTATTTTATTGGCTTTAAGCAGCTGCAGAACTTTGCCTTATTGTTTAGCTGTCTATTCATTCTATTCTTGTCTTGTTGATAACAGTAAAAGGATGATGAGTAACGGTGGCAATCAATAGAAAGGCATGTTTCTTCCTCTATGACCATGAACTCAACTCTTCAAATTGCATCTTCAGATTCCAGGGTCTTTATTTCATCATAAATAGATACACAGGGGGGAAAAAATTTCTGAGTTTCTAGATGGTTTTATGAATGTTTGTTCCCAGGTTTTCAGTGTTCTGGACCAACCTGAATTCTTTCAGAGGCAAAGCACAGTATTTGTTCCAAGTGGGGGACAAGTTTTTAAGCTCCACAATGGTCTGATGGACAGGTGACCGCTGAGTGAACTTCCATCAGTGCTGCAGCCTCAGCCAGGCCCTGCTGGGGAGAGGGAAGAGCTCCTCCCTGGCCTCTTCTGGCTGAGTCCTGGAGAGCTGAGGGTGAATCTGTGGTTAAAATTATTACAGCTGCAAAAGTCAAAATGAAACTGAATGCTGCTCTCATCAACACTTAATTTAAGTCAGAGTGTTGAGTGTGTGAAACTGCAGCTGGGAGCACAGAAACAGAGATTGCTGAGCCACCAACAGATCCCAGCTTGGAGCATGCATGGTTATACAGGGGTAGATATATTTCCTGGGAATGCACATGGAATGGATCACACCAGAACCAAACCTGAATTATTGTTTAAAAGCTATCATCTTCTGCCTTCTGAAAATAATTTTCCCCCATAAAATTTCCTCAAGGGCCACACCAAACAGGACATTTTGACTGACACACATGAGCAGGGGCCAGCACTTGCCTGACATGAAAACATCAAGCAGGATGCTCTGAAGAGCCCCAGTGCAGGCTCAGCTCTGGGGCCGAGGAGCTGCTGAGGCTGCAGGTGGCTCCCCCTGCCCAGAGCCCTCCCCAGGGCCCCAAACATCCCTGGGTACCCCCGAATGCACAGAGGGGTGAACATCAGTCCCTGCAGGTGCCTGCCCTGCCCTGCCCTGCCCCTGCTGCATCTCTGGGCTTGGCTGTCCTCCCCTCTCAGCCGATGTTGGAAGCCCCAGCAGCAGCACCAGGGATGGATAAATAATAAATATTAAATAAATAAAGAGTCTGGCCCGTCCTGCTGGGGCTCCCCAGGAACGGAGCACAGGATCCCCCAGAGCTGGGAGCTGAGGCTGCAGCAGCAGAGGGGGAACAGCCTGGGAATGGTTCCTTTAGAAAAGTCTCCTTGGGAATGGTTCCTTTAGAAAACTCTGCTTGGGAATAGTTCCTTTAGAAAACTCTCTGTGCCCCAGGAGCCCTCCCCTCACTAGGAAGGGACTCAGGGGCTGGGAAGTGGGGCTGCAGGACCCACAGCCCGTGTGTGCAGCACCAGCTCTGGCACAGCTGGGGTAAATCCCAGAGTGAGATCTGGGCACCCCTGGTGTAAATCCCAGAGCCAGGGGCACACTGGGCACCCCTGGTGTAAATCCCACAGCCAGGACACCCTTGGGGTAAATCCCAGAGCCAGGGGCACACTGAGCACCCCTGGGGTAAATCCCAGAGCCAGGGGCACACTGAGCACCCCTGGGGTAAATCCCAGAGCCAGGGGCACACTGGGCACCCCTGGGGTAAATCCCAGAGCCAGGGCACCCCTGGTGTAAATCCCAGAGCCAGGGGCACACTGAGCACCCCTGGTGTAAATTCCAGAGCCAGGGGCACACTGGGCACCCCTGGGGTAAATCCCACAGCCAGGGCACCCCTGGTGTAAATCCCAGAGCCAGGGGCACACTGAGCACCCCTGGTGTAAATTCCAGAGCCAGGGGCACACTGGGCACACCTGGGGTAAATCCCAGAGCCAGGCACACCGGCACAGCCCAGGCTGAGGCACAGCAGGGCTCTGAGCTGCCCTGGTGCAGCCCCTGAGTCCCTTCCTGGGGGCAGCTCTGGGGTGCTGTGGTGGCAGAGGAGCTCGAGCACCACCACAATCCCTCCTTTAACGCAGCTCTTACCCTTGAAGGGACCAAACTTCCCCGTGGGCCACTGAAAATGATGGTTTCTGAGAAAAGATGATCACAATGCAGCTCCACAGGAACATAATCTTTCAGCTCATCCTTGGGGGAATTTTTTGTCCCTGTTTGTATGTAATTAGAAACTGAAAATACAGGCAGAAGGCTTGTTGTACATAAATTGACGTGCTCGGCTTCAGAAGCACATTTGAGTAGAACAAAAGGGACTGAAAAGACTAAAAACCATTCACCTTGTATGGAATCAGAGCAGAATGTACTCAATGAGAGGGAGAACCAACCAAACCAAACCAATGGGAAAGAAACCAACTGTTCCAACCTATACTACTGGGCCCTTTGGAATGTAACAATCTGGAAAGTGTCTTCTAGAATTAACCTATGGAACTTGATCTCTGTTGCTTTAATTTTTCCAATTTGCTCTGTTTTCCTCCTCCTGTAATACCAGGATAATATTTTTCCCTATTTTTATTTCCTTGAGTTAATTCTGAGAATTTTTCCGTGGTTATTTAATATTTGCTATTCAGACTGTGACAGTTCTGCCTGTAGTTGAAAAAACTCATGTTGTGTTGCCAAAAGCAGCAAGAGAAGCCAGGCTGCTTGTGTTAATATTTGCATTTGAAAGTGCAAAACTGAATTTTCTCTAGTACCAAACACTTCTCTCCTGGTAAAAGTGCTGGAGAAAAACATTTGCTGGGTAGAGGGAAAGATGCAAAAAATACTTATGGAGAATGCCACTTATTGAATGATATTTTCAAAATACAGAGTCCTTGGCAATGTCAGCAATCTGTGGAGCAGCTGAAGAAGTTATGTTGTGGTTCCATCCCCTAGAACAGTTTCCTATTTGCTTTTAAGGCCACATTCAGCTATTGGGAAGGAAAACCCCAACTCTGTGATGGCTTTGGGGACTCTGGGCCACCCCACGTTTATTGGGTTTGGCTTTTTGTTCCCATTCTCGCCAGGGGACAGTGAGATTTGATGTTCTGAAGGTGGCAGAAGGGCCCTGCAGCACACAGAGTGTCTGTCAGTCCCTCTCTGTGCCAACAGGCCCTGAGGGATGACACAGACCCACGGGTTTATTCCGTTTTTCCGAGAGGAACACAGGCTTCACTTTATTTAAATGTTCCCCTGGTGTTTTGGGGAGGTTTCTCCTGGCTGAGCTCGGCAGCAAACACAACCCACAGAGGGCAGGGAGGTTCCTGTGGGCACAGCCTGGCAGGATTGGGGGAGCACAGGGGGCTGAGGAGGGGTGCTGAGCCCCAAAACCTCCTCAGGGTCACCCCTCCCTGGGAGCCTTTCTGGTGTTGGAAATGAGAGTGAATTTGGGCAATCCTGGCAGTGTCTGTGCTGCTCCAAGGCCCTGTGGGGAGAGGACGGGGCTGCTCCCCTTCTCCTGCCCCTAGTGAGGGGTGAGGGCTGGGCTGCTCCTGCTTCCCCACCCGGGAACAGCAGCAGGAGGGGATCCCAGCAGGGCTGCGGCTGTGGGAGAAGGGGAAGAGCTGCGTGTACAAAGTGGAATCCAGCTGGAGGTGCTGGGCAGGGCCCGAGGCATCCCACAGAGAACGGGAACGCCGGCCCTTCGCTGCCTTTGGCCTGGGCTCTTAGCAGGGCTGCACCTATGGCCTCCCATCCCTTTGGGGCTCACCGAGCCTTCCCTCCCGGCTGCAGAGGGGGTGTGGAGGGTTTGGGGTGCAGGAGAACCCTGGAGCTCAGGGATGTGTGTCTGTACAAGCATTGGCTCCGAGGGCAGAATTCCCGCTGGGTCCCCAGCAGCCCCTGGAGCTGCGGGATGGGAGGCGCCGCTCCTGGGTTGGGCTGCCCTCAGGGCGGCCTGCAGCGCTGGGGATTGCTGGGACTGCTTTTGGAGCTGCTCCAGAGAACCTTTTCCCTTTCCCTTTCCCCTTCCCTTTCCCTTTCCCTTTCCCTTTCCCTTTCCCTTTCCCTTTCCCTTTCCCTTTCCCTTTCCCTTTCCCTTTCCCTTTCCCTTTCCCTTTCCCTTTTCCCTTGCTGCACGCAGAGGAGCAGAGCCCAGCCCAGCCCAGCCCAGCGCCGCCCCGGGGCCCTGCCCGTGCCCCGCCGGGGGTAGCGGCAGCGACCGCCGGGGTTTGGGGCCGCGGCACCGCCCGGGATTTGGGGCAGCGGCACCGCCGGGGTTTGGGACAGCGGCACCGCCGGGGTTTGGGGCAGCGGCACCGCCCGGGGTTTGGGGCCGCGGCACCGCCGGGGTTTGGGACAGCGGCACCGCCGGGGTTTGGGGCCGCTCTCCGTGCTGGGATCGAGCTCTGGGAGCTGCGAGTGCCGGGACAGCCGGGCCGGGGCCGGAGCCAGCAGATGGCACCCGGGAATGGCAGCGCAGGGCTGGGCATGGATCCCAGGGGCTGGGCATGGATCCCACATGGATCCCACAGGCTGTGCATGGATCCCACGGACTGTGCATGGATCCCACCTGCCCTGCCAGCCCTGCACAGAGCCCTGAGGAGCCTGGCCTGCATTGGAGCAGGAGGGGATGGAGTTTGCTGGTCCAGGCAATGCTCTGAGGGACCCTGGCACCTGTGTCTCCCTGCCCTGGCACCTGTGTCTCCCTGCCCTGGCACCTGTGTCCCTCTCACCCTGTCTATGCCTGCTCACCCTGTCTGTGCCTGTGTCACTCTGGCTGTGCCTGTGTACCCCTGGCTGTTCCTGGCTGTTCCTGAGTCACCCTGGCTGTGCCTGGCTGTGCCTGTGTCACTCTGGCTGTGCCTGTGTCACCCTGGCTGTGCCTGTGCCTGGTTGTTCCTGGCTGTGCCTGTGTCCCTCTGGCTGTCCCTGTGTCACTGCAGGGTTCCTGTGCCCACCTTCAGCTCCTCAGTGGCCTCTCCACCACGTCCCACCACTGGCAAAGGGGTTCTGCTGGCCTGCTCAGGGCCAGGATGTCCTTCTTAGCCTGGCCAGTGTGTCCCTGCTGCTTTGGGTGCTGCTCATTCTCTGGGCTGGGTTCTGGGGATCCCTCCACAGCGAGGGATCTGCCACAGGCAAGAGCCCAGAGAATTGGGCAGAGTCTGACAGAGAGAACACCAGATCCTCCCCAGGCTATCTCCAGATCCATCATAATTTTCCCCGAGTGTTTCTCACTGGGACTGGTAACATAATAATTGTTGCATGATTTGCTGAGATCCATGTTCTTTTTAAAAAATGTCGTTTATTTGACAAATGCTTCTTTGCACACTGTCACAATAACGAGAAGAAGAGACTTGCAGGATGAAACTGCTCTGAGCAGCATTGATTTAGTGATTAGTGTCATGTTCATCTTGGATTTTGTAATTCAGACTCATTAACCTGAAAATATTCTGGCAATTTTCTTCTCCTAGACTTGTTTGAAAGTACAAAAGCAGCCTCTGTTCATTTCCAAGAAATCCAAGAGCAACTGTCTCTTGTAAGGCACTGAACAAGGAGGGGGCAGGCTGAGAGTCACAAAATGGTATTTAAAGCATTAATTTTATCATTTGTTCCAAATCTTGATTCAAAGAATATTTATCTTCTTTGCTTCAGCAGTTTGGACAGAAACTGAATGGATCAGACTGAATCAGGGTGTTAGGAGAGCCCCAAACCCTTTAACCCCCCTGCTTGCTGCATTGGTGGCTGCAGGGGTCCCCGCTGGGGTTTGCTGCACTGAGAGGCTGCCCCAGTCCCCCTGGCTGGAAGGAAACTGCTCTGTGCTTTACAGGATTCTGGAGAAGTAATTCCAACTCCTTTTGCTCTCCTATCCCCCCCAGTCCCCTCTTTTGTGGCCAGGTTAAAAGCCTGTCTGTCCAAACAGTAACCCAGGATATTCCAGAATGTGGAATGGGTTCCTTTCAAGTGTCATCTGTGAGCAGAGCAGCGATTTGGCTCCCTGGACACTCTGGATCCTCAGCTGAGTCCTGGCAGCTCCTTGGTTTTGCATTGAGCAGCTGTGAATGTTTTTCCTGATGGAACAGTTTCCTACAAATGAGATCTTTAATTTGCAGATCCCTTTTAATATAATCGGGCTCTTTATTCAGGAGAGCAGATCTGATGAAACATCCCATTTCAGCGAGGGCAGTTTAGGCCAGACATCAGGAAAACCTTGCTAATGATTAAAATGGTGAGGCATGGCCTGGGCTGCCAGCAGAGCTTAAGGAAACTCCATCACGGGAAGTCTTTAAGAATAATTTTGGCAGCTTTTATCAGGAATGATTTAACTATAATTGATCTTGACTTGGAGCAAGAGAATGGACTGGATGACTTCTTTCTTGTTTTGCATGATTTCCAAGAAATTCTCAAAAAATAGAGTTGAATTTAGATGGTTCAGTATTACCAAATGTTCCTTCCCCTCTTTCTAGGGGAATTTTTTACTACATTTCAACTGAGCATGCAAATAGTTGAACACAATTTGTAATTTTGCACATGTCAAGGTCTGAACCTTCTGGGAATGTTGCTCCATCTCTCTAAATATTTAAATATTCAAATATTTTCCCTTCTCCTGTTGCTTGGTGGGTTTGTTGTGTTGCAAAGAGTGGCCTTGAGTTGGTGTTTCCTCAGAGAAGCCAAACGTGGGCATGGGGTTGGAAGGAAGAGCTGCAGCCACTGTGCAGAGCCAGGCTGAGCCAAACCCTTTAGTTCCACAAATAAGAACCAGAACAGAGAGGGCTTTAAGCAAATACTGCTCAAGTTAAGTTAAAGGGAGAGCTGAGCATTCAGAAAATTACTCAGTGAGCAGCAAGGAGGGGGCTCAGCCTTGGGCTGTTCTCTCAGGGCTGGTTTATTAACTCCTCGAGTGAAGTGACTAACAGCAAAACTGATGCACAGTGCTGATAATGTGCCTGACCTTAAAAACCTCCATGGAACATATCATATGCTCATTTTCTAATTTAAAAAGCAGTTATATTAGTCACTCTTTACATTTGCCTCTCCAGGCTCTATGGAGATAGCTAGATAGAGACAGAGATAGGGATAGAGACAGAGATAGAGTTATAGATGTCTCATTTTATGTGTTCAGAATGAGCATTTCAGCCTTGTATGAAGATGCCTCCAACAGAAGAGGTTCCACAGTGCTGAGGGTGCTGCCCCTTGTCTGGCTCAGGATGGGCAGAGGGGACTCAGCAATGTGGAAACAGCCCCTTCACACCCAAAATCTCCATGCACAGGCCCTGGGAGTGTTTGGGGTAACCAGATCACCTCAGATCACAACTGCTGCGTGTCATCTCTCAAACACGTCTGAGATTCCTTTCAGACATTTCACCTCATTCAAGCTGGAGTATTGCAGTGACAGAAATCTGCAGCCCTGCCAGCAGATACCCCAGTTCATATTCCCTGACAGAGGTGGGCCAAAGCTGCAGTTACTTTCCAAATCCCTGTGACTTTGCAAGTTGGAATTAGAATATTTAGGCGAACCACACAAGTGATTTTGGCTTCAGGATGTGCAAAGCTTGCCTGGTGAGCTTTAGCCAAATAAAACCACGCTGGGTTTTATTTCCCGGCAGCTTTTCCAGGTGAGGATGCTTTTCAGAAAATGAAACCCATTGACCCAGGCCAGGCCAAGCAAAGAGGGAAGAGTGTGTAAAGGTTAAAACCGTGTAACAGTGGAAGAGTTTTGCTCCACCCCTCTCCAGTTTCACTGAGTCCAGCAGAACTCACCCCTGGGCACTCCAGAACCTGCAGCCAGGAGCTCCTGAGAGCTCATTCCCCACCTCAGGCTGTCTCAGTCCTAAAAGGCTGTGAAACACCTCAGTGAGGTGAAATGTTCTGTACAAAACCATTTTCTCCTTTTTTTTTTTAGTGAATGGCTGCGTCCGGTTACTGCCATCCCTGGTTTGCCCCGGGGAGCAGGAGGACCAGCACCAAACACAGCTGGTACCTACAAATCAGGCTTCAAAGATGTTCATTGTGCATGAAGCTCAGTGGTTATCCAGCCAGAGCCAGCCTGGACGGGGCTTGGGGCACCCTGGGACAGTGGAAGGTGTCCCTGCCCGTGGCAGGGGTGGAATGAGTTGGACTTTAAGGTCCCTTCCCACCCAAACCACTCTGGGATTCTGTGATTTTCTGTATTCACAACACAGGTTAGGCATGGGGAAGCAGCTGATGAGGAAGGAGCTCTGCCTGGGTCTAATTTGGGTGTTTAATTACCTCAAATCCATTTTCCATGGATCCAATAGATCCATTTGATCCATTTTCTGATCCATTTTGGTATTTCCGGCCAAATCAACCTGGTTTTGGCACTCAAGTGCCCAGTCCCTCCTCCCCCAGCTTCAGAGCCTTGGAGAGTCCATCTTTGGAGGAAACCAAAGAATTGGCATCTCCTGTTGTTTTTCATTTATTATTTGCACACAGGTGACTCCTGCTCCCCCACCTGCTCTGGAGCTCTGTGTCCTGGCTGGAGGAGCTGAGCCCTGGGGGCACCAGGAGTGTTTCTGCTCCCTCCTCTCCGTGGCTTGGCTCCCTGTGAGCATCTCCTGAGCACCCCAGCAGGGCTCAGCTGTTCCTGCACACAGCAGCAGCAGCAGGACAGATCTGTGCAGGGTCTGCCCCAAGCTCCTGGCCTGGGAAGGGGCTGGGGGTCACTGTGGGTGACTCTGCTCCCTGCACTGCATGGTTTGCAGAATTACACTTCAGCCACTCCTTCTCTTCCCAGCTGCACAGAACTTCAACATGCTAAAAAACCTTTATGTCCCTTTATCTTTTTGTTAGACTGAACAAGAAAAGGAAAGGGGGAGTGAACATTTCAGTGCCCATTCCCAGGTGGAATGGGCAGGGGATGGGTTACCCAGGAGCTCAGGACATGTCAGGCCCTGCCTCTCCTGAGCTCTTTGGGCTCTGGCATCCCAGCAGAGCTCAGGCTCTCAGACATGGGGAGAGAAATGGTGAAAGCAGATGTGAGGGGGATTGAAACCTCCTGACTCACTGTTAATGGATTTCTCGGTCCTGGTATTTCAGCACTGTGTATTTCCCTCCTGGAATCCATCATGCTCCGTGTGTGTGTGACATCTCAGCTCCCAGCTGTAGAAATGATTGTGTGCTCACTGAGCCCCGTGGCTTTGGGTGAGAAATGGGCCACAGGGACAAAGAAAGTATTAAAGGACAAGTTCCTGTTCTCATTTACTGGTTAGTGGAGAGGGAAAGAATGGAACCCTACAGAGCCATGGACTGACCTCAGCTGGTCCATCCTGCTCAGTGGGATCAACCCCTGCAGGGTTTGCCCAAAGGAATTCCTGCCCTGCAGGGTCTGTGAGCCTCCAGCAGCTCCTTGGAACACTTGTGGCTGCAGGGGACAGGAGGGAGAAGTGCTGAGCTATTCCTCCCCTGAGCTGGGCTCAGAACTGCCCGGGCAGGCAGCATCCTGCAGGAATTCTCTCTTATATGGCTTTGCTTGGCTGAAAACTTCACGAGCCTGAGCGGAGTTTGGGTTTGTGATCGTATCCAAAGTGGGAGATGTTTTGCCAGGGGGTTGCTATGAAAATTGCTCCCAGCTCCATTGACTGCCTGTGCTGCCTCTGCAGCATCAATTCTATCCCTGGCTGACACCTTTGATTTTGGAATTGTCTCCATTTTCCAGAGAGAAGTATGTACATCAGCTATTTTTGGATAGCGTATATTTAATCTCCTGCAAGAAATGGAGCAAGTCACTTGTTCCTTATTTCCAGAGCCATTACATTTCTCTTGGTGACAGCTCCAAGGAACAGAAGTCCTTATCTTGGCTAATGTCTTCATTTGGGTGATCCAAAGACACGAAAGATTCCCTTCTGTGCCACTGTGGGGTAAATCCTGAGCAGCAGCACCCAGGTAAGGCAGCTCCTCCCTCATCCTGCTGAAAGGGAATGCTCAAAAGGAGCCAAGTCCTGGATGGTTCCTGAGTCTGCCTGGGAGCCAATTGAAAATTCTACGGGCTGTTCATCATCTTCTCTGGCCATTCTTTTCTTTTATGCCTAGCTGAGGATAAGCTGTGGTCTTTGCACCATGTAAAGTGTGTTTGGACTCCTTGCTGGAGTGAAAAACGAGCTGTTATCTGTGCCAGTACTGAGGATGGAGGGAGAAATCTGGGACAGCCTCAGGGGCTGCCAACGGAAACAACCCGTGGAAGATGTGACTGGTTTAATAGAAAACACAGCGAGCAGAGGCGCTCACTGAGAGCTGCTCGTGATGGAAAAGTGTCCAAAAGCTCCAGAGGGGCTGAAGGACACGGCCTGGGGGAGTCTCTGGGCTGTCCCCAGACTTGCTCTGTCTGTGGCTCTGTATTTTGGGCTTTGGGAATTCTGCTGCTAAGCTGCTGATTCCCATGAGAAACTGAGGTACAAGTTCTCATTCTCAAAACCAGTTTTTCATTGTTATTGTAAACATCCCTGTGGAGTGATTTTTCTCAGGGCTTTTCTCATGTTTTCTCAGAACAGTTTTCATAACTGTGTTCCACACCTTTGTTTGCTAAAGGAGAAGAGACACAGTCCTTCTCTGACCAGTCACTGCCCTTTCAGCGCTTGGTGATACAAAAGGGCAAAGATGAAATGGAGTAAAGCCTTCTGATCACCCAGATCTGTGTGTGTGTGCCTTCTTCATTCATTTCCCTGCTGTGACACTGTCCATGTGCATCAGGAGAGCTGAGGAAATCATGGGAGGGATCACACCCAGCCCCCAGCTCCCACTGGCTGGTTTGCTGTGCCTGGCACCACAGCCAGGAGATTCCTCAGCCATGGACACACAGAAAGGCCACCCAACAACGGGGCATTGTTGTCTGGGAGTTTTGATAGCAAATCGGTTTTTCCTCACCGGCACCAGCAGCCAAAGGATGGAAAAACACAGCAAGGAATGTTGTGCCATCCCTGAGGAAGTGCCATCACCTGTTCAGAGCTGTGTTCTCATGGGCAGTCACAGGAGGGGACACCAACACCGTGGAATGAGGAGGTGTTGGATAAACACCTCTGTGTTGCTAAATCCAGTTCAACTGAGTGCAAAGCATTGATAAAACAGATTTCTCCTTCTGACAGGACAGGTGGTCCTGCAAGGAACATGGAGCTGGACTCACCGATCCCTGTGGATCCCTTTCAAATCCAGCTATTCCATTATTTTACTTTCTGCCTAATTTCTCATTTCCTCTGTGGATTGAGTAGGAGCACCCAAACCACAGCCAGCTCCCTTTCCCTGCCTGGGGTTTGGCAGACAGGTGGGACAGGCTCCCTGAGCCTGGGCTGTGCCATGTCCTGTCTGCTGTGAGCAGCAGCTGGGAAACACAAGCAGAGTGTCCTCTGTGCTTCTCTGGTTACCCACAGCACAGAGCTGGAGGATGAAACCCTTGAGGAACACTTGGTGACCTCTGAGGCACAGGAAACACCCCAGGGCTGTTCAAACCAGCCACCACTCACACTGAGCATTCACCTGCCCGTGCCCTTTTGGTTGTGCCACCCCCTGCTCCTCCCACAGCTCCTGAGCCCCAGTTCATCCTCTCCTGTCCCAGCCCTCCCTCCAAGGCTTCCCCCTTTCCTCTCTTCCCATGCCAGAGCTGTTGGCTCCTCGGGGTTCCTGCTTTGGATCCATTTTCCAGCTGTCTGTGGATCACCAAACATTGGTGACACCAGAGGCTCAGGTGACTTTGCCTCAGGGACAGAGTGAATTCCAGCGCTGAGGGAAATCCGTGATTATCCTGTTGGTGCATTCAGAATCCATCAGAGCTGGATGCTGCTGTCCCTGGAGCCTGGCCCAGGTGGGAGGTGACAGATCCATCTCTGCAGGTGCTGCGGGAAGCAGCTCCCTTTACCTGCCCGGGCAGCTCTGCAGGCTCTGAGTGCCAGATGGTCCCCGTGGCCATCCCAAATCCTGGCTGCCACACCAGCACTGGTGATGGGCATTTTCTGTGTGCTCTGAATGCTTTGATCACAACAGCTCTGTAAACTGTGCTGCTGAAGCTGTTCACCTCTCACCTTTCCAGGTACTCTCAGTGTTGGGTCAGGAGCCCTGCCAGGCCCTGGGACAGTGTGAGGTTCATGCCCAAATATCAGCCCTTGTTTGCAGTGGCTGGACACCCTTCTCTGGGGTTTCTGTCACTGAAACATAATGCAAGGCACAAAAAAGTTCCTTTCTTGCCAAGAAATGATTCTGAAATTTCAGGGGAACAAAAGTTAATGGTCTGAATTTGTAATTCCCTCTCGTCTAAAAAGTTACAATTTATATGAACAATTTATATCAAAAGGAGTAAAGCATCACACACACACTTTTATAAAAGCCCCAGAGCTCCCAGAATTTGGAGCTGAGTGAATTTCTGATAATTCCACTCACATCACTTCTCCTGCTGCTTCACTGAGTTGTACCAAAGTTGAGGCTGGAGCAGCTCCTGCTCAGAGAACCAATTAGATCACAGACACTTTAATTGCTGCCTTGTGGAAGGGCTGTGGAAGGGTTTCACTGTCGGTCTGATCCTCAAGTGAAGAATTTTGGCCCAGTAATGAATGTTAAGTAGGAGAAAAGGCTGGCTCTGAAATAGGGATAATCTCCACAGGAAGAGAGGCCTGACCCCTGCCTGGCTCCTGCCTCAGACAATTATTTCTAGAGACAGAGACGAGCACAGTGCCCAGAGCACAGCAGGGAAATCACCCCATGGAAAGGGGCTGCAAGGCAGGAGCTGCCTGCATTGCCTGCTCCAGCCTCCAGCAGGGCTCAGGGTGACAAAGACATCACTGCTGGCCTCCAGCAGGGCTCAGGGTGACAAGGATATAGCAGGGCTCAGGGTGACAAGGACATAGCAGGACTCAAGGTGACAAGGACGTGGCTGCTGGCCTCCAGCAGGACTCAGGGTGACAAGGACATCACTGCTGGCCTCTAGAAGGACTCAGGGTGACAAGGACATGGCTGCTGGCCTCCAATAGGGCTCAGGGTGACAAGGACATCACTGCTGGCGTCCCACAGGACTCAGGGTGACAGGGATGTGGCTGCTGGCCTCCAGCAGCACTCAGGGTGACAAGGATATAGCAGGACTTAAGGTGACAAGGACGTGGCTGCTGGCCTCCAGCAGGACTCAGGGTGACAAGGATGTGGCTGCTGGCATCCCACAGGACTCAAGGTGGCAAGGATGTGGGTGCTGGCCTCCAGCAGGGCTCAGGGTGACAAGGACATAGCAGGACTCAGGGTGACAAGGATGTGGCTCCAGCCTCCAGCAGAACTCAGAATGACAAGGACATGGCTGCTGGCCTCCAGAAGGACTCAGGGTGACAAGGACATCACTGCTGGCCTCCAGCAGGACTCAAGGTGGCAAGGACGTGGGTGCTGGCCTCCAGAAACACTCAGGATGATGAGGATGTCACTGCTGGCCTCCAGAAGGACTCAGGGTGACAAGGACATAGCAGGGCTCAGGGTGACAAGGATGTAGCAGGACTCAGGGTGACAAGGACATTGCTGCACTCTGGTTGACAAGGATGTGGCTGCTCATCCCCGGTCACTGCCCATGCACAAAAGGTGTTTATCCAGGACAGAACTTGGAACAGCCCTGGCCACGGTTCCATCCTCAGGGAACTGCTGGAATTTACACAGAAAGGTCAAATTAATCGCATCGACATCTCCCAGTCTCTATTTTTACTTAATTAAAAAGAATCAGATACTAATTAGCATTCTTAATTGGGCTTATCAATCCCAAATGAGCCCAATGGAAACCAATAAAATCTAAGTTCAGGCCTTCATTACCAGAATGAGAAGTTGTTTATTTTTCTTACAAAATAAAGCAGCTCCTCAGAATTTCCATTGTCTTTGCTGGAAGGAAGAGCTGTCTGTGAATCCCCCAGGACGGTTTGGGGAACCTTTAGGTGTTTTCTCTTCACGAGTCTGAACTGGCACTTTTGGGTGCTTTTGGGGTGTTCTTTCCCATCCTATTTTATTAGCAAATACATTTTTCATATCTTTGCTGAAAAATGACTTCACAAATTAATTCCTTGTCAATTTTTATACTGAACAATATTTGTTTTTCAGGAAAAGCTGTTCTGCTTGTCCAGACAATGTTCAGGGTTCTTAAATAGATGTTTTATTCCCAAAGAAACGCTTCTATCTGTTCCTGTGTGGTGTAGCACAAGCTGTGCAATTACAGGACAGAGCTTCCCTTGTGAAACTATTAATCTTTAGTCGTGGTAAATGTCTTTTTTGACAGCAAACCCTGAGCCAGCTGTCTGTGTCCTACACACCACCGGCCACTCGTGCTCAGGTGTGCTTTGGGGCAGCTGGGGGAACAAATCCTCCTTTGGGTTCCTTTAGGAGACAAAGCTCTGGTTTAGCCATTTCTTACTGGGTTGTGCAATTCTACAGTGCAAGGAACTGTAATTGCAGATGGATTTGGAACAATGTGCAGCTGCAAGGCTTGGTTTGGTTCAACAAGTGCCACAAAAAGCGCTGAGCAAAGGAAAGCTGTGCCCTGTGCACGGGAATTGCTCTGGGTGAGCACTGAGCTGCCTCCTCTCCAGCAGCCTGGGCCAGGCAGCCCGTGGGTCACGTCCCCTCCATGCCAGCAGCTCCCTGTGACATCCCAAGGCTGAGGGCAGGAGGACAGAGATCCCCTTTCCATAGCAGGGCAGGGCTGGCATTGCCTGCAGGAAGAACACAGAGATGTCCAGAGGAGGAATATTACCTCACCCTGAGCACTCTGTCAGTGAACATCGATTGCCAGAGCTCTGGGGGCACAGAGGGCAAAGCCAAGGTCCCCAGTGCTCCACATGGAAACCCTGGGGCTGCTGGAAGTGCCACAGACACACACAGAAACCCCTGGGGCAGGGCTCTGGGGCTGCTGGAGGTGCCATGGACACACAGAAACCCCTGGGGCTGCTGGAAGTGCCATGGACACACAGAAACCCCTGGGGCAGGGCTCTGTGCCAGCCTGGCCCAGGGGTGCTGGCACGGGCTCTCTCACCATAGAGCTGTGCTAGCAGGAGCAGGAGTTTGTGAAAATCTGGAAGCAGAAATTCACTTTTATTTTCGTTGGAATCCTCTAAGTGTCTTTGACAACCACGGCCATGATGTTGTTTACACAAGCAGAGGTACCAATATATGAAGTATGGAAATATTGCCACAGTATAAACACAGAGCTGGGCTGAGCTGAGATCCTCTCCAGTATCGATGGGACGCTGCCATTCTCCTGACATATGGTAATGTTTTCTCCCAATAATCTGCAGAAGGAGTTCTGGGCCAACCACTCGTACACTCGAATTCCATAAAATATATAGCAGAATTTATAAAGTTATTAGAACAGAAATGGGTTTGGAGCTCTCGTTTCAGTGTACAATATGCGGCTTCAGCAGAAGAAATCTGTAAACAGATATTTTAGCTGAATACAAAACTCTCTTTAATATTTACTCTGACAATCTTAATGGTGGACCCCAGCCAATGTGCTTATGCAGCTCCGTGCCTGAAGGTTTCTACTTCAGCTTCACAGCTGAATGTTTTCCTGTGTGATGGACGATTATTTCAAACTGCTGCTCTCCCCAGCCCTCAAATCCAGACAGTTTTTGTTGTGAGCTGTAATTTCAGTGTCCAGGCCGATTCCACACGGATTTCACGTCAGTGTTTGTACATGAGGAGCAGAGCTGGAGGTTCCCTCTGCAAAAGTGACAGAAAAACAGGATCAGGTCCTTCAGGGTTCAGTTAAAGAGTCATAAATAAAACATTGATGTGCATTCTCTAAGTAATTATGTTTGCTACAACAACCAAACTGAAACACTATTCCAGAATCTTTATGGCAGTTAAAATTCAACGTTAAAATTGCTTTTTACAGTTGTTGCCTGGACACCCAGCACTGGATCCAGCCCGGGTAAAAGTCAAATGCAAACAGCTTTGTTTGGCTCTGAGTACTTGTTACTGTCTCCCAGACCCAAGGGATGCTTCAGGAGAGAGACACAAACAATTCCCCGGTAACTGCCTGTCGATGCAGAGCTAATCAATGCAATTAGCTGAACTTGGCTGAGTGATTAGTCTGGGCTTTGAGCAGACCCCTGTCACACGCTGTGTTTGCAACCCTCTGCCATCAGCAAAGTCACAACACCCACAGCTCCTGCCCATCCTTTGGTGCCGGTATTAAATTACCTCCCCTTCCATCTGCACAAGCCAGGCTGATATAAAATGATGTGAGAAGTGTGCAAAGAAATAGGATTTTAAAGGTAATTTAAACAGAGTACCCTGTGAACGGCCTAAGGAAATGCTGCTGAGCAGTGGGGAGCAGTGGTGTGATAATGGAATAGAGGCAAAATTATGGAAATTGCTGCTCATTGAGCATTTATTCTGAACATAACCTAGCACTCTGCCCATCTGCAGGAGGTGTAAAGCAGGGTTCAGAGTGGCTGGGGCACCTGCACTGCCCCTGTTGCTTTAGTGACTGATGGGGAATTTATACTGAGGCTGGAATTTCAGAAGGGTTCTCTTCCATTTGCTTGTTTATATTTAGTCTAAGTCTAAATAGAGAAGCAATCAAATGATGAGATTAACACAAATTTTGGTGCACTTTTACTGATTGCCACTGTAAGACCTTCTAATTATTCTGTGCCTCCAGTTTGGGCACACTGAAAAATCCGTGATTGTATTAATGGGGTTTTTTCTCCTCTCAGAACATTGTTCCCTGAACTTCTTCTCAGTTTCCTTCCAGTTCTCCAGCCTTTGGTGCTTGGGAGCCTTTGAGTGCCTGTGCTCAGTGCTGATAAAGGTGACACGAGGGACAGCAAGGGCACTGCATGAGGAACAATGGCCTGGTGAGGATGAGCCTCAGGTAAGTCACACATTCCCCTGTGCACAGCCTGCAGGAATCAGAAGGGAATAAAAACTCCCAATTATATCACGAATTCTCAGCTCTGCAACTAAACTGTCAGTAGCTGTGATTTGACTGTAAACATCAAACTGCTCTACGTGGAGGTTTTGCCTCCAGGCTGTTGTAGACCAGCTGTAATTTTGGGCATTTGGACGTGACAGATGAAGGGCTCAGGTGAGCCAAGGCAGGGGCACAGGTGGTCCTGGTGGCTGGGCTGGCCCAGGGGGGTGGCACAGAGCTGAGGACTTGGGAAAGGTGTCAGGAAAATGGGGCTCCAGGGGGTTCTCCCCTGGCATGACTGAATACAGTTGGTGTTCAGTAAATATCTTCATGTGTTTTATTCCAACCTCTGTAACCAAACCTAAACGAAATCAATACGACCTTGCCCAAGAACATGTATTTTGGTTTGGTTCCTAATTTTAACTTCTAGATAAAACTGAAGAGATTTGGCTTTTACCATCACTCCTCATTCCGAGCTGGCATCTGACCTCTGTGAATGAGAGCAGCCCTGGCTGCGCTCCAGGAGCTCCCTGATCTGGGCCAAGCTGAAACATCTGATTATTATTATGTGCCCTTATTGACACACTGGTTAGAGAGTCCCTGAGCTGAATTGGAAGAGACAGTTTTAATATCCTCTGCAGGAGAATTTTCCAGGAACAGAGGTGTGTGTTTAGGCCCAGTGAGGGCTCTGTGCATCATCCTGCAGCAGAGTCCCAGAGTTCTGCTGGGCTGGGAGGGCAGCCCTGGCTGAGGAGAGGTGCTCCATCACCCAGGGCATAACCCTGGGGTGGCTGTGGGCTCCTGCCAGGGCTGACATGGGCACAACAGCTCCCCTGACCACCACCCCCAGCTCCTGCTCGCTCAGCTGCCCGTGTTCCCCCTCTGTCCCCCAGGATGGAGGCACCAGCAGCCTGTGTGCAATATCAAACACAGCTCATGCTCCCAGACATCTGAGCTGGGAATGTATTAACTTATGATACTTTGGCTTTCATAAGTCTGAGGCTTTCTGATGTTTTGGGACTGTTGTCATCTTGATTTATTTTCTGGGCTTGAAAGGCTTGAACTTGGATATCCATCTTTAGGTATGTGCCTGTCTGCTCAGCACTTCCCTGAGTTGCTCTGGTATTTTATCTTCCTACAAGATTACTCTGCTGGAGTAAATGTAAGGATGGCAAAACCCTCTGGAGGCAGTTTGGGCTGGTTTATTTAGAAAGAAAAATGTGGCGGATTTTCAAAAACGCTGCCGTGGGAAAGAAGGGAACGGTCTCTCTTGTGGAAACCTCTGGCTCAGATGATCTGAAGGATGTGATCAATACCCTGTTCCCATGGCATCCTGCTCCCGCTGGAATCTGCCCTGCTGACAGTCTGGGATGTGGGAAATCTGACACTTGAACTGTTTTGTAAAAGTGTGGAGAGATCCACCCACCCCATTTCCACATGATCTGATCTGGAAGCAGGGCCGGGAGTGGTGACACAGCCAGGGGGGCACAGCCCCGCTGTCCCTGCGGGGTTCTGCTCCCCTCTCCCTCTGCCCCACGCTGGGGAAGGGGCTGAGCTGGGCACGGCCCTCTCCAGCCTCGCTCAGCCCCAGCTCAGCCTTCCCAGCCCTGCTCCGGGCACAGAGAAGGGTCTGGAACCTCTGGGCTGTGACAGAAGGAATGTTCTGGAAGCTCTGGGCTGTGGCACAGGGAAGGTTCTGGAAGCACTGGGCTGTGACAGAAGGACGGTTCTGGAAGCTCTGGGTTGTGGCACAGGGAAGGTTCTGGAATTGCTGGGCTGTGACAGAAGGAAGGTTCTGGAAGTGCTGGACTGTGGCTCAGAGAAAGTTCTGGAATCGCTGGGCTGTGGCTCAGAGAAAGTTCTGGAAGCTCTGGGCATTGAGCACTGACCCAGCACGGATGGGCTGCGGCTGCCGTCACTCGCAGGACAAGATTTAATCACAGACCTTAGGACCTGTTTGAATCTTTGCAACTGTCAGAACTGGTTTGATCCCTGTCTTCTTTGACCAACGAAGGCTGTAGAAAAAACTTTATTTCCTTGTCTTTTTTTCTGCCATCTGTTTGATGCTGCTCCAGCACCAAGTGATTCAGACAGCTCAGGCTGTGCAAGGGAAGGAGCCAGATCTCTCCTCTTGTCTTTGCAAAAGCATGTCGGGGTCAGTTCTTCAGCTTTGCAAAAATGCAGCTCAGGAACATTCCCGGGTTTCTTGTGCCAGGAGAGCTTTGTGGAAGTCACTTCAGAGAGCTGAGGGAACTTTTTTCTGAGATAAATCACCAGCACCACTTTGACAGCAAATATCCATCTTCAGCCCAGAGCACTTAATGGCCATGAGCTAATCTTCATCATAAATACCAGTTCCAATTTTGCTTCAAACAGGTGGAATGTCAAATGGTGAGTGTTGGCCAGCTGAAATTAGTTTGATCTTGATCAGAACTACAGTGGGAGCTCAGGCTCTGAGGGCAAACACAAAGATTAAGTGTCACCCTGCAGAAAAATGATGGATTTGCTGCAGGGGAAGAAAGAAACTGAACTCCTCATTTCCAAGACCCCTGGCTGGAATTATTCCGAGCAGACTTTGCCTGCTCTGAGCTCGAAGCACACAGGGGCTGAGCATTTGAGGCAGAGATGTGAATTTCAGACAGATGAGAGAGGGATTTGCAGCTGCAGGGAGGGAGATGGGGCGCCCCACTCCCCAGCCCTTGGTGCCACCGTGGGCTCTGTGGGCTGTGTCTCCTGCCCGCGGTGCTCCCGGGGGACACTCGGGGTCCCCAGGGCTGTGCCATGGGCTGTGGGACAGCAGCTCCCGGTGCCCAGCCGCGGGTGTGTCACAGCTGCTCCTGCAGCTCAGCCCCAGCTTTATGCCACCAGGTTTTTTATATCTTTGCCCCCAGTTCCCTGTGAACTCCTCCAAAATTGCCCGGCTCTGTTTCCTAGCCTTTTACCAGCTATTGGAACGGCTCTTTTTGATTACTAAAAAAGACTTCCGAGCTTCCCAAACATCGTCGTGCACTCAAAGCACAAAGGCAGGCGCAGGCTGTGCTAGGGGGACTTCACAGGCTGATTTCTTTGTGCCAGTGAATGGCTTTGAATGGAGCTGTAATTGAGCAGTGACTAATACCGAGCGCAGAGATCTCTTATTTAGATCTCGTGCATCACTTCTATAATAACGCTGAATAACATCACCAGCACTGTGTGGTGGCTTCTCCGAGGATTTCGGTTTGCTTATTGAAATTGCTGCCCCGATCCGTACGGGCTCGCAGGGAGGCGGAACGGCTGGGGAGATACAGCCCTGAAATCAGGGCTGAGCAACGTGAGGGACAGCCGGACAGAGGGACAGCGGGACAGCGGGACAGAGGGACAGAGGGACAGCGGGACAGAGGGATAGAGGGACACAGGGATAGAGGGACACAGGGACAGAGGGACAGCGGGACAGAGGGACAGCGGGACAGAGAGACAGAGAGACACAAGGACAGCGAGACAGAGGGACAGCGGGACACAGGGACAGAGGGGCACAGGGACAGAGGGACACAGAGACAGAGGGACAGAGGGACAGTGGGACACAGGAACACAGGGCCAGCGGGATGCTGCCCGAACAGGCAGCTGTGCCCCTGCCCTGCCAGCTGTGCCCAGCTGTGCGCCGCCAGCACCCCGGGCAGGCCCCCCCGGACCCCTGGAAGGGAAGGGGAGCAGGGAGGGCCAGCAGTGGGACAAAGCCACCCCCGGGCACGGGCAGCGTCGCCGCTCCGGGCATCCGCCACCGCACAGGGTGGCACGGGAGGGGAGCGGGCGCTGCTGCTCAGGATCAGAGCTCCAGAGACCCCCCTGAGCAGAGCCGGGGGCTCTCGGTTCCTGCAGATGTGTTGTTTATAAATACGTGCTGTACTTAGGAAAGTGCCGCTCAATTCACCAATAACGCCGGATTTATTTTTCCCAGTTGTCTCCAGTCTCTCACTCAGAGCCGTGCAGCCCATTGGCTGCCTGCGATGGTTTCTCAGGAAACTGGCAATTAAGGAGCAGGAAAAACGTCCGTGAGTCACAGATACTTATAAACAGCAGAGGGGATTGATTGGGCTGCAGCAGGAGCCCTCCCACAGTGCCGGGTCCCCGTCCCCAGCGCTGGCGGTGCCATGGCCGGGCTCGGGGCAGGGCTGGCTCCGAGGGGTGGCTGCTCCCCCGGTGCCATCAGGGGTGGCCCGGCTGTGTTTGTGTCCCCCCGCAGTGCTGGCACAGTGACTGTCCCCAACATCAGCGCCCTGTGCGGGACCCAGGCTGTCCTGCCCGGCTGCTGCTGCTGCTCACCCTTGAGCGAGGGGACAGAGGGACATTTGCGGTCCCTTGGCCATCACTGAGCCAAGGGCTTATGCGGTGTGCGGGAGCAGCGCTGGGCTCTGCCTGTGCCCCACCAGGCTGCCCTGGCACAGCTGGGGTGGAACTTTGGGGAGGGAGCTGGCCCGAAGAAACCTCGGCTCTGTCCTCTCTCCCGAGCCCTGGGGCCCCTCACAGCTCAGCACTCTGGACTTTATTTTTGGGTATGGTCTGAGGTGGCTCTGTGCTCCCCAGCTCTGGCAGTCCTGCCCGTGGGGTGCCCCCAGCACCCCCAGCACATCCGGGCCCCAGAGCCCTCCTCACACCCCTGGCACACCCAGCCCTTGCTCCAGCCACTCCTCCTCCTCCTGCCACCCTTCCTCCTGCTCTGGTGAGGGGCATGAGCCCAGCCAGGGGCCACCCAAACCAACACACCAAAAAGGAGAGAGAAAATAGAGATGTGAGGGCTGTGCAGAGCCTGCGAGGGGCAGGAGCCATGGAGGGCAGCCCACCCTCTGGGGTGGCTTTTGGCACCTGTTGGGGTGGCCATTCCACCTGTCAGGGGTGGCCTTTATCACCTGTCAGGGGTGGCCACTGGCACCTGTCAGGGCTGGCCACTGTCACCTGTCAGGGGTGGCCTTTGGCACCTCTCAGGGGTGGCCATTGTCACCTGTCAGGGGTCGCCACTGGCACCTGTCTGGGTGGCCATTGTCACCTCTCAGGAGTGGCCATTGTCACCTCTTGGGGTGGCCTTTGTCACCTGTCAGGGGTGGCCATTCCACCTGTCAGGGATGGCCATTGTCACCTGTCAGGGGTGGCCATTGTCACCTGTCAGGGGTGGCCATTCCACCTGTCAGGGGTGGCCATTGGCACCTGTCAGGGGTGGCCTTTGGTGCCTCTCAGGGGTGGCCACTGGTACCTGTCAGAGGTGGCCATTGGCATAGGTCAGGAGTGGCACCCACTGGGTGGGACCCTTGGCGCCCCTTGCTGGTGGCCACCAGCCCCATCGGGGTGGCCCCTGGCTCCTCCTGCTGCTGTGCTGGGCCGGTGGGCCCCCGTGTGCAGTGAGAGGGCGAGGCAGGAAGCAGCAAGGGCTTCTCAACAGCTCCTGTTCTATTTATTCCCTCTCCATTGGAAAAGCGATTCTGTCCTGAAATAATTCCTTGCTGTCATATGGGGAGTTGATGACAGAAGCAGAAATAGCTTCCCCACGGTAGTGCCTCATGGTGTGCCGCTCTGGCCGGTGCTGCAGACACAGCCCCGCTCTCTTCTCTCAGCTTTTATCCCCCAGTTCGACAGAAATATTCAGGAATTTTGGGAAATTTCTCCTTTTCATTCCGAGCCTGTCTCTCAGTGCCGCACCAAGCTTAACTCCTGTCAGCACTCCCATTATCGGCTTCGTACATTCTGACATACATTAGCCTGGAATTTAAAAATCTTCCTTCGTATTAAAGCTAATCTAGAATTTTGATTTAATAAATTGGATCATGCTCAAGGAAATCAGAGTGAAATATCAGCTTGTTAAGTTTCATATCACCAGCTCTCTGATAGGTATAATACAGCAATTTCTGGTGAATAAATTATCAAAAAGTTTTATGTGCTGTGTCTAATCTCAATTTCCATCAGATAGAAATTACCACCTACCTCCCAAAGGATGGATTTTTTTATTATTATTCTTCTGTACAACAGCAAAATTAATGCTGTTTGGGGTGGGAGTTGATGAAAAAGACACAGAGGGTGGTTCTTAGGGAATTATCTTATTAATGTTACTTCAGCCATCCAAATAAACATGAGGGATTCACTTGAGAGAGAGGCAGAGTCATCACTGCCTTGATTCACTGGATCAGCTCTGTCCCACTCCAAAGCCTCATCTCCATTATTTGGCACCAGCTCTCAGCCTTATCAGTTTTTAAATGCCCTCCTCTGCTCAGCACTTTGGAGATATTTTCCTGATATTTCGGGTTGTTTTCTCCACTGGCCCTTGTCGAGCTGCATCATTATTCCACATCTTAACGGCGCTCTAATCTTCCTCCTAATTACATGTAATGAGTATTTTGGAGTTGACAGAAGTACATCAAGACATAATAATAAAGAAAATTACTAAATTGAGTCTTCCAATTACATTCTATTAGCTCAGATGGTTGGCATCTAGAAGAAATAAAAATAGGCATTATTAAAATCCTTCAATTTTCCCTTGGTATTTTATCCCAACCCCACACGGTGCTTCCACAGTCACATCAACAACAGGTTCTCTGTCTACGCCAAAGCCTTGCAGAGGCACAGCAGAGCAGCCCTGGCTGTGCTGGAGAGGCCAGAACACAATGGGATCCCCCAGCTGGGAAGCCCTGGGCCCATGGAATGCCCCCTAAAATGTGGGGGTGCTGTAAAGGGTGACCTGGGGACAGGAGGAGTGGGGGCACCCAGCCCTGCATGGGTAAGCCCCAATTTTTTCCTGTTGCTTACTGAAGGAAGCAAATTTTGCTCATTCTCTGACTGGAGGGTGGAGGCTTTGCTCTTATTTTCTTGCCACATCTTGTATTATTTGTTTTTTTACCACATCTTGTATTATTTATGGCCTCTTTCCACAGCGCTGATTTTAGTATAAATAGAGGAAAGGTCTTAATTACCACAGCTCTTACAGGCACTGAGTCCTTCCGAGCTTTCTCACCTGGTGATGCAGCCGTGGGTCAGTGTAGGGTGAGCACTGCAGGACCCACCACTGGGACCTGGGCAAACTCTGCAGCATCTCCAGCCCGAATCCTTGATCATTGACATTCTCCTAGAATTTTCTGTGATGCACTGGGAATATGGAACTGACAAAAAGAAAAAAGGTCCCCTCAAAGCTGCAGGTGTTCAAATGCAATGAACCCAACCCAAGGCACAGCATTTGCACCCAAACTCTCTCAGTGGTTTGTGCTAAGGCTCCTCTGGTTGTGGGATCTCAATTCAAACACAACTCCTAGGGTTTGTGTCACCCCAGGGTTACCTTGTCCTCTTTCACAGCTTTTGCTGCTCTCCATGTGCATCCCACTACAAAGGGGTTGAAATTTTGGGAAAGCCCCTCCCAACAGAGAGAGAACAGCTGGAGAGGGAGATTTAAATATTTGTTCATGTCCATAAGCCTTTGTGTCTCCAGGACAGTCTCAGAGGTTCGTCCCTTCCTAGCCAGGGGAAAGGAGCTGCTCTCCCTGCTCCCCCCTCAGAGCGGCCTCAGCTACGGTTTGGAACGGGTTTGTCAAACCCAGGATGGAACAGGAGGCAGGATGCAGCTCTCCTGTGCTACAGTTTGGAACGGGTTTGTTAAACCCAGAATGAACAGGAGGTAGGATGCAGCTCTCCTGTGCTACAGTTTGGAACGGGTTTGTTAAACCCAGAATGAACAGGAGGTAGGATGCAGCTCTCCTGTGCTACGGTTTGGAACGGGTTTGTTAAACCCAGAATGGGACAGGAGGCAGGATGCAGCTCTCCCCTGTGCTACGGTTTGGAACGGGTTTGTCAAACCCAGGAAGGAGCAGGAGGCAGGATGCAGCTCTCTCCTGTGCTGTGGTACAGAAAACCACGCGGACACGACGAGCTCTGACCCCCTCAGCCGCCCCCGCCGCTCCCACCCGGAGCTGGCAGCTGAGCAGCTGAGCCCGCGTTGTTTTCCAGCTGTTCTCCTGCTCTTCCCCACAAAGAGCCGTGAGCTGTGCTTCCCATCGCCCGTCGCTGACATTGACACTCATCCCGGCAGCCTTGGGGTGGTTCAGAGCCTTTCCCACAGCCCGGGCTGGATGGAGGAACACGCTGCATCCATCGCAGGTGCTCCCTCGCGGAGAGCCATTGCGAGCGGCAGTGATCAGACTGAGGGATTGCCCATTAAGTGCTCGAGTGGTGGAAATGAAACCCGTGAACAGCTCGGCTGTTCCTCGGACAAACGGCCCCACTGCACCTCAACCCAGCTGATCTTTCCTAAAGACAATTATAGGGTGCAAATATTTATAAATCACCCTTTTCTTTTGTGCCCTTTGATACGTTAAACACACTGCCCGTGTTTCCAGTGAGGCCTGAACAAACTCTGCCCCTTTTCCATCGTTCCTGAGCAGGGACACAGGAGCTGCTGGGGCCTCAGGGGTGTCCTGGGCTGCCTGGGGGAGGCAGGGTCACATCCCCATGTTCCCACATCCCCACATCCCCACAACCCCCATCCCACATCCCCACATCCCCACATCCCATATCCCATATCCCATATCCCATATCCCACATCCCCAAATCCCATATCCCATATCCCATATCCCACATCCCATATTGCCCATCTCCATATCCCCACATCCCCACATCCCCCATCCCGAATCCCCAATCCCCACATCCCCATATTCCCACATAACCCCATCCCCACATCCCACATCCCCACATCCCCATATCCCATCCCCATATCCCATATCCCACATCCCACATCCCCCATCCCCAATCCCGCACCCCCACATCCCCAATCCTGCTCAGCCTCTGGGATGGGGGCTGCAGTCCCTGCCTTTCAGAGGATTAGGATAACATCCTAGAATTTTCTGTGATGCATGGGAATATGGCCCAGACAAAAAGAAAAAAGGTACCCTCAAAGCTGCAGGTGTTCAAATGCAATGAACCCAAATCATTTGCTGGTTCCAGTGCCACCAGTGCCGTCCTCCCCCTCCCTCTGCCCCCCCGGCACCGTCACTGTCCCCCAGCCCCTTTCGCTGCAGTTTCACCGCCTGTCACCCCTGGCTGTGGTGTGGCTTTGTGGGGTGAGGTGGCTTTGCCTCTCCCCACAGCACCAGTGCAATGTCACCGTTTGCAGGGACTGTCAGGAGGATGGGAGCTGGCTGTGGAACCCATCCCTGCTCGGCAGCGTGTGCAGCTGCTGCAGAAAGCCAAGGCCCCACAGAGAGACCCCAAACCCATCCCGTGGCTTTGGCAGTGCCCATCCTCTCCCTTCCCTTCCCTCCCAGCCCTGCTCCAGCGCCTCGGGGCCGGCAGCCAGGCCGGGGCTGGGGCTCGGCGCTGCCTCAGGCTCTGCTGGCCACATCAGACACGCCATGATTTATACATCCTGTCCCGAGGAATGGCTCCGGCAGAAGAAAAGCACCGATGGAAATTGCTGCTGTCACTTGTGCTTCCTGTTTATGAGGCGGGATTGGGTTACACAGATGTCAGCGGTGGCACCGCCAGCGCCGCATCTGCCCTGGCTCAGGTACGGGGAAAATGAGGGAACATGAGCTCTCAAATCACATTTTGGTGCCAATATCTTCCTCAGCAATAAGGGGAAGAAGAAAAACAATTTCAGGAAAAGGCAGTATATAAGGCACGGCGGCTCCTGGAGCAGAACAATTATTGCTGCTATAGAGGAACCTGTGATGCATCATCTGCTCCTTAACAACTCCTGTGAGACAGGAGGGTTATCGAGGGACTCGGGGGGCGAATCTCTAACCCCAATCTTTAATAAAGAGCTGGAAAGAAACCAGGAAATTATACACTTGTAGGGTTGATCTCAATGGTAAATGCGAGTCTACAGAAATTAATAAAGGATGAGGTCACCCAACAGCTGGAGGAGTTCGTGTTGGTTTGAAAAAGATACTCCAGATGGCTTTTCTAATTTATTTTTTAAAGGAATAAGGCCTTACCTGACAAAGCTGTGAGAACGTTCTCAGCAGCTGCCAGGGGGGATAAAGGTGAGATGGGCAGGGATGCAAGCACAGCTCGATATTCCTGCCTGGAACATCAGCACGGGAGGGGCACAGCTCAGAGCCACAGCAGGGTGTGCCCTGCTCCAGCACTGCCGTGGGGATTTACCCAGCCAGGGCCACTCACACAGCCCTGGTACAGTGAGAAAACCCTTCAGTCGTGCTTTGGGGAGAAACCCTCATTGCTCTCCCCATCCCTGCCCCGTGCAGCCAGCCCAGGCCGTGGTGGGCACAGCACTGGGACCCCGGGGGGTGTGGGCTGCTCTGGGGGCTCCTGGGCAGCCCTGAGGTGGTGTTTGGGGCACATTAGAGGGGCACGGGGCTGGGCTGGGGTTTGGGATTGGGAATGGAGGGCTTGGGAGGGACAGGAGGCTGCCTGGGACCTGCCTGGAACCCCCAAAGTCACTGCTTAATTCTGAGAATGGAGAGAAATTGCTTAAATAGAAGGTGCCTGAGCACATGGTTTCATTCCCTGTGATATCCCATGGGGTGTTCAGCAGGGAAGGAGAACTCCCAGCATGTGCAGGAACCTGATCTGCCCACAGGGAGAGCAGAGCTTTGCCCTGGGACCGTGGGCCTGAGCAGGGACACAGCCCCAGCTGGGGAAGGGTCTGGCAGCAGGGTGCACCTCTGTTCTGCAGCCTGACACTGAGCACATGCACTGGTGATGGGCAGCTTGGGAGATTGTGTTGGGAATTTCATGGCAGTGTTTCCTCAGCTGATGAGACTTTCCTCAGCTCTACTGCCAAGACTCATGCAATAGAGGAATTTATTTTGGTTTTACTACGATGTATCATTTTAACCTATTACTTCAGCCCCCAAATTGCAGTGGCAGCCCTGTGACGGGGAAGTGCAGCAGAAAGGAACCTGGGGAAAGCTTTCCCAGCTGGGTGGTCTGTCCCTCAGCCCTGTCAGCCCTGCAGCTCCCACATTTTCCACCGAGAACTCCTGGTGAACTTTTAGCCCTGAGCTAATCCTGAGCTGGTGTGAGCGAGCTCTGTGGATGAGGATGAGGTTTTACAACCCAGGGATTCTCTCACAGCGCTCTCCTGACCTTTCTCTGCTGGAGGAGCATCTGACTGCTCAGGGACAAAAGTGGGTCACACTCAGCCAGCTCCTCGCTCAGCTATTGAAAGGGATGTGATAAGTAAATAAACATTTCAGCACGGAGTGAACGAGCTGTTTCTGTGCTGAGGAATCATAGCAGCCCTGTGGTAACTGCAGGGGCTGTAATTAGTCAGCAGGAACCGCTGGGAAGCAGCACCTGCCCCTCTGTGTGCAGGCCCTGACACCTCTTGCCCACCCAGCCCTCAGCTTTGGGGTTGTTTTGCAGCTGGTTTCCGATGCCTTGTTAACTTCTGCATCACTCTGGTGTGTGGGGAATGGACTTTACCCTCTGGTTCAGCTGTTTGTGTGGCTCTGGGTGAGCTCTGAGCCACCAGCCCCACGCTCTGACGGATTCCCTGGGCCCTGCACACCAACACATTTACTAATCTATTTACTGATCCCTTCACCAACACATTTACTAATAGATTTACTAATTTATCAACTACATATTAGTAAACGTTCAGACTGATTAGCTGGAAACTTCCTTCTGTTGGGCTCTTTCTCAGTTCCAGAGTGCTCGAGCTGCACGTGGAGAGCTGGGGACCACCAGCCCAGGAGCCATCTTGGCCTGGGACACCTTTGGGTGTCCTTGTCACCCTTCCTGGACAAGAATTCACACTGTGACTGTGTTATGTCTTGTAATCAAAACCATAATTTTGGTCTTTCTTTGGTCTTTTGCTCCTAATGCCTGATAATGGGTATATGGGGGGGGGGGGGAAAGGAGAAAACCTCAACATTTGACCAGTCCCAGAGATTTCAAATCAGGGCAACTTTGAAGCTTATCCAAAGAAACTTATTCAAGATTTTTGTCATTTTCCTTTCCATTAAAAAGCTGACACACATGTGCATGTCTAAGTCCACCCATTGTCATCTTCCATGTCTTGGCCCTTTTTGGTTTCCTTTTATTTTTACCCCTGTTTTTATTCTTTCTCTCCTTTATTTAACAGTGACAATTCAAACCACCTTTCTTTTTAAAGGCATTGCCAGGTCAGTAAATCACAATACACACTATTTAAAGTTAGGCTGCACTGTGCACAGCCATAAACAGCCAATAAATAAATTTGTTGGCATCTAAAGGTGTCCTCTCCCAACAGACCTTCTAACAGTCATTTCCTGATTTTACTGCTGACTGACTTACCAAAGTCATCCTTTCTGTCCTTAGGAGAAAAGGAAGAAATACTAAAGAATCATTTATTTCCAGTGGCATCATCTATTCCTGCTAAATCAGTAGCAGGTCACGTTGGCTCAGGAAGAGCTCTCCTCATCCTCCCAGCCAAAATGAACCTTGGCTATGAAAAGCAGCATGGTTACCGTGTGATTGGGGACTGTTGTTAAAAATAAACAGGGAGCAGGGCAAGGTGGAGCCGGGGATGTGGCTCATCCCCCTCCGTGTGGCTGCAGGTGCCTTTTTATCCACCATCCCCGAGGAGATGGAACAAGGCAGGAATTATTGCAGCAATGTCCCCATCACTCTGAATAAAACATGAACAAAATTAGTTACTCTTGCCTCAGATTGAAGCAATTATTCCATGTCTCCTTGCACGAGGCCATGTGTAACCAATTGCCAGGCGCTGCAGACGGGGCTGTAAAGGATGGAGGAATAACAGCTGGGACTAATTGGAATTATGGGCGACTTGATTCACTCCATTTATTTATTTATTTGTGCGTGTGCAGGGAGGGGAGGGAAGTTTTCCCTCAGTGTGCAGCATATTTAAAGGGAAAAGAGCCGTGGCAAGGCTGCGGGTGAGCTTGGCTGGTTTAATTAACCTTTGCACACCTTTGCTGTTCTGTTTTCCAGTTTATCCCCTCGTTAACACCCCCTGGGTGCCCTGTCTGTCCCCCCCAGCCCCAAGGCCAGGCTGGCACTGCCAGCTTGTCCCACACCTGCTGGGGTGGGCACACGGGGCAGCGCTGGCGCTTCCAGCCTGGCACCCACTGGGCTGTTCTCAGGGAAAACTGTTCCTGGGGGAGCTGAAACTCCTGGAATCTTTATCCATCTGCATCTAGTTATTCATGGGTATAAGGAGGCAGCTCTGAGAATACTCAGGTAGCTCAGGCTGAAAGTTCTGGGTGCCTTGGTGCAGCCCCATGCCCAACAGGACTTTGGGAGGTTTGGGGGGATCCCATTCCCAGGGGAGCTCAGGAGAGAGGGAAAATGACTGAGGAGCTTTTGGGAAATGTCTCGAACCCAGCAGGTTCCTGCAGCCTATTTGGGTTCTGACTGAGGGATGTTTTCAGCCCAGACTGTGGTGTTTGTCTGCAGCCCCAGCCCGTGGGAGCCACGAGGGCCACGCTGGGCTCTGCCCACACCTGTGCCCTGGGGCCCATCACGGTGGGACAGGGGGGTCTGGGGTGTCTGGGGTGCCTGGGGTGTCTAGGACGTCCAGGGTTTCTGGTGTTTCTAGGGTGTCCGGGCTGTCTGGGATGTCTGGGGTGTCTGTGAATCAGTCCCCACAGTGTGAGAACAGCAGAACGGTGCTTGGCAGCCCTGGGGGAGTGCAGAGGCTGAATGTTTGCAGGATGTTTCGGAAATGCTGTAACCTTCTGGCTATAGATAGGAACAGAATCCACCGAGGCCATTGGGAGCGGAGCACAGCTCATTTCGGGACATTGTGGGTTAATCTGGTGGTTTTTCTGCCCTACTTTTTTTTTTTCTTAAGATGTGGCAGGATGCTGCTGAAAATGTGTAACTCAGAATGCTGGAAAGAATCCTGTGAATTGCAGTGAATAAATGCAGAGCAGGGAGTATAAAATATATGTGTTTTTTAATATTTTTTCATAGATTAAAAAGCCAATATGGTGGCTGAGATGAATTCTAAAAACTTTAATTAAAGCTGAAACAACAACGCTTTTCCTTCAGTTGCCGTAGCAGCAGAGAAAATGTAGGTAAACATCCTTCTTTCTGAAAAATGATCTTGTTCCTAGCAAAGCCCACCACCTCCTTTCCCAACAGGAATGTATCATCCTGCTGAACTGAACCATGAAATGACACCGGGCAAAGTCCTCGGAAGTCAACGTGAGGCTTTTTGCTGATCTTGCTGGACGCCGGATCAGGAGGTGGAAAATTATCTCATTTCATTAATTAGTTGGGAGAAAATTAATCATCTTGTGATGCATGAAATGTTGAATGCTGATTTCCCCTCTCCTGGGCTGCCTGTGCCAGGGCTTGGGGAGCCGTGGCTCCTGTAAGGCCACGCTCGGCTCAGCCTTGGCCGGGGTTGGGAGCCAACCTGGGCCTACAGAGACCAGAACTTTAACCCTGGCTCTGTTCCACGAGCCAGTGCAACCAGGGCACACCCAGTGCCTCTTACAGAAACCACACTGCACCAAACTGTAACACCAGGAACACCAATAACGGATTTACAGGTGGGGACAAGCACCGAGCATCGTCTGCTCATTTGGGCTCCATTGCTGGGGGGCTTCTCCCACTGCCCGTGTCCATGTCCCACCACAGAGCAGGGAGCAGGGCCAGAGGGAGGGGAGGGAGAGATGGAGGGATGGAGGGATGGATGGATGGATGATGGATGGGTGGATGATGGATGGATGATGGATGGATGGATGGATGATGGATGGATGATGGATGATGGATGGATGGATGATGGATGGATGGTGGATGGATGATGGATGATGGATGGATGGATGGATGGATGGTGGATGGATGGATGGATGGATGATGGATGGATGATGGATGATGGATGATGGATGGATGGATGGATGGTGGATGGATGATGGATGGATGGATGGATGGATGGATACATGGATGGTGGATGGATGGATGGATGGTGGATGATGGATGGATGGATGATGGATGGATGGATGGATGATGGATGGATGATGGATGATGGATGGTGAATGGATGGATGATGGATGGATGGATGATGGATGGATGGATGGATGATGGATGGATGATGGATGGATGGATGATGGATGGATGGATGGATGGATGATGGATGGATGGATGATGGATGGATGATGGATGATGGATGGTGAATGGATGGATGATGGATGGATGGATGATGGATGGATGGATGATGGATGATGGATGGATGGATGATGGATGGATGATGGATGGATGGATGGATAATGGATGGTGAATGGATGGATGGATGGATGGTGGATGATGGATGGATGGATGATGGATGGTGAATGGATGGATGATGGATGGATGGATGATGGATGGATGGATGATGGATGGATGGATGGATGATGGATGGATGGATGGATGGATGGATGGATGGATACATGGATGGTGGATGGATGGATGGATGGTGGATGATGGATGGATGGATGATGGATGGTGAATGGATGGATGATGGAGGGATGGATGGATGATGGATGGATGGATGGATGATGGATGGATGGATGATGGATGGATGATGGATGGATGATGGATGGATGGATCCCCCTGCAGAGCTGACACCCATCCCAGCAGGTGCCTCAGGCTGCCCCTCTCTCAGTTGTCCCCACTCTGGACACTTCCAGGGATGGGGATCCACAGCCTCTCTGGGCAGCCTGTGCCAGTACCCAAAACAGGAACTCCACTAAAAGTTTTACCAGCCTGTCCAGCATATTCAGGCCTGGCACGGGCATGGTGAGCCCTCGCCACCCTGAGAGTGCAGAGTAACTCACACCTGGATTTAAAGATGTTTTATTCTCTGTGGGGGAGACCTGAGCTCCTGCACGTCAGAATTAGAAACCACTACTGCCGAGTTTGACAAAAATCAACTCAACCTTGACTGTTCATAAACATGGCCTGACATTTCCCTCACTGCCTGTACACAGTGGGCAGGTTTTTAAAAGTCCAACCCTATATAAAGGCTCACTGTTATGAGAAATGATTTACATTGGTTCCTTTCCCAAATACATCAATTACAACCTCAATAAGAGCACACGGTGTTTGCATTTCCACTTCCCACCACGTGTTCCTGTGAGAGTGCACTGGAATAGCTGGAGCACTTTAATCCACCCACAGACCTTGGTATTCCCAGGCCCACGGGTCCCTCCCTATGGAAAATCCAGAGTTTCAAAATCAGTTTTCCTTTCCAAGAGGAGACAATACAAATAAAATTGTTCATATAATGCTAATGTCACCCAGGATGTTGGCAACTGGAATAGGATAACAGAGCCACAGAAAGGTTTGGGTGGGGAGAGACCTTAAATCCCATTCAGTGCCACCCCTGCCACTGTCCCAGGCTGCTCCAGCCTGGCCTTGGGCACTGCCAGGGATCCAGGGGCACCCACAGCTTCTCTGGGCAATAAAATACAATAATAATATAATAATTTAGCTTTAGGTTGCATTTCATATCAGCAGGTGAAATACCTATTTGCTCATTTTACCTTCAAGTCATGAAGAAACGAGCACTTAATTTACTTTCTTCATTTAGTTGTCAGCTCTATTCATTATAGATGCACATTTTCTAAGTTAAGTATCCGGATTTCATGTCTATATTATAATTGGGACTGGGGAAATGTAATGGGTACAGGTATCATTTAGCATTTCTATTCAAATGGCTCCTATTTTCAGACAGTGCTTCAGGAGGGGCATTTCCAGGAGCATCCGAGCTGCTGCATTTTCCTGCATCCCCTGTAATGGTGCTAAAAGACATTTGGCCTTCTGCCTTCCATGGGCAACAGAAACCTGGCTGGCCAAAGCAAAAAAACCCCTCAGGGCCCAGGTTTGTGTCCTGGCCTGGGAAATGGGAGTGGCTGGGGGTGGTGGAGCTGTGACTGCAAGGAGCAAGTCCCAAAGAGTCGTGGTGGAGGTGACTGGGTGGTGGTGACAGTGTGATGGTGGAGGTGACACTGTGGTGGTGGCAGTGGGTGTGATGGAGGTCACAGTGTGGTGGTGGAGGTGACAGGGTCATGGTGGAGGTGGCAGTGCGGAGGTAGAGGTGGCACTGGGAGGGTGGAGGTGCCACTGTGGAAGTGGCACTGGGGGGGTGGCAGTTGAAGGTGGAGGTGGCAGTGTGGAGGTGGCACAGATGAGTGAGGTGGTGTTCAGGTGAGTGAGATGCTGTCCAGAGGATGAGATGATGTTCAGAGGAGGGAGATGATGTTCAGAGGAGTGAGGTGGTGTTCAGGTGAGTGAGATGTGATTCAGAGGAGGGAGATGATGTTCAGGTGAATAAGATGATGTTCAGAGGAGGGAGATTGATGTTCAGAGGAATTGAGAGGATGGTCAGAGGAGTGAGAGGATGTTCAGGTGAGTGAGATGATGTTCAGGTGAATAAGACGATGTTCAGAAGAGTGAGATGAAGGTCAGAGGAGGGAGATGATGTTCAGGTAAATAAGATGATGCTCAGAGGAGGGAGATGATGCTCAGAGGAGGGAGATGCTTTTTAGAGGAGGGAGATGATGTTCAGAGGAGTGAGGGTGCTCAGAGGATGAAGATGATGTTCAGGTGAGTGAGATGATGTTCAGGTGAGTGAGATGATGTTCAAAGGAGTGAGGTGCTGTTCAGAGGAGGGAGATGATGTTCAGGTGAATAAGATGATGTTCAGAGGAGTGATGATGTTCAGGTAAATGAGATGATGCTGTCCAGGTGAGTGAGGTGCTGCTCAGGTGAGCCTTTGGGTGACGCAGCTTTGCTGATGTTCCATGAGCTGCCTGAGGAATGACTGTGCAGCCAGAGGCAGCGATCGTGCTTGAAGGGAAACGAGAACACACCCGGGGCTGGCTGAAGGATCACGGGGAAGGATCATGTTCTGTGTGGCACAAACCCCAGGGCTGCTGTCCCTCCCTGCCCAGCAGGCAGCAGCTTTGCTTTATACTCAGCTTCTGCGTGCAGCTCAATTACCACAAATGGTGCTGATAAGGAAGAGGGGATATCAAAGGAAAAACAGGATAACAGCCCTGAAAATTATGTAAATAAGTGATTGAGGAGCATGGTAGAGAGGAACTTTTTCCATTTGGGTATATTGAGTATTTTATTGTACTTGCGGAATCGCAGCCTCTCCTGGGGCTGTTCTAACGCTGTGGTTTGTATGTGCTACACTCAAGCCTAACCAGCTGTCTGCATGCCAGGGACATTTTTTTTCCCTTTATAAATGACAAGATTTTGATTTCACACCACAGTTATATCAATATCCTGGTCTCCCGAGAGCCTCTTAATGCGATGACAATCGCAATATTAGCTCAGGCTGTTAATCCCAGGGCTCCTGTATTTCAGCATCTCCCCAATCTCATCGGAATTATATTCTTTCAAGAATATATTGTTGTGTTTATCTTCATATGCATGCCATAAATAATGCTGATGAGCATCCCAGCCGTAGTCAGAAGTTTCCAGGGGAGCGTGAGGAGCTGTACGTGGTACATTTGGCATCCTGCACCCATCCAGGACAGGCTGTTTCACAGGCCAGCCCTGCTCGGTTTCCTCATGCAGATTTCTGTTCTTTCACTTTTATAGTGAGGAATTGCCTGGTGCTCTTTGCAGTCTCCAAAGGGAGCCTGAGGGGAAAATCCTCACCAACCCCTCAGGTGGGAATGGTTTGGTACCTCCCCGAGAATTCCTGGGCAAAGCAAAACTATCCCAGTGTTATAAAACTGGGATAAAACAGTCCCTTTGGTGCTGTGCTTGTTGTGGTTTGGGGTTTCTTCCACAAAAGTGAACATTTTGTATAAATTTGAGTCTGCCCAAGGTGGGTTTGTGCTGGGTGAGGCTGAGTCCAAGGCGTTCCTGCCTGCAGAAGGGTTGGTGTGCTCCCTTCTCACAGAAATGTGATTTTATCATTAACCAGATAAGGTGGTGTTGCCTGGAGCTCTATGAATAATCTCACCTCCCTTGCAGTGTCTTCTGTCTGGTATTTAATTAGCCTGATTTTTTAATGCTTCAGGCAGAGTATGGATCTGGCTGTAACTTCAGGAATAGTGTGTGTAACTCCAGGAATCACACTGCTGAGTCTGTTACGAGATGGTGCTGTGCCACAACTCCTCTGTGCTTCTGGGAATTTCACCTCGACCTCATGAATTAGGCAATACTTGGGGGAGAGTGGAGTAGATATTGCAGCGTGTTGGCAAATCAGAACCAACACACACAGCTGTCAGTTCGCTCTCTCTTCCTTTTCTGGCTTCCAGTCACTCACTCGTGGTTATTCAGCAGAAGAGAGGGGATGTCCCCAGGGGGAGCAGGGTGGGCAGGAGCTGGCACATCCCCTCTGTGCAGCCCGGGCTCCTCCCAGCCCTGCTTGGTGCCCTGGGTAACTCCTGGTGTGCTCCTCTCTCTTTCCCACTTATCATTTTCCAGGCTGGGTCCCTTTCCCATCCCCTGCAGGCTGGAGTGGCTCCCTGGCTGCTCCTCTCACCCCTCTGCTCATCCCCTGTCCCTGCAGGGACCCAGGGAAGGTCAGAGCCACTGTCCTGGCCAGACCCTGCCTCAGAGGGCTCAGTGTGTCTGTTCCAGGGCAGGAGTGTTCCCTGAAGGGTCTGCTCTTCGTGCTGGTAACGCTCCTGCAGAGCTGAAAATGACTTTATTATATATATATATATATATATATATATATATATATATGTTTAAAGAAGACAGAATAATTTCTCCCATACTACTGCCTGGGTCTGTCAGTAACTCAAAATATTTACCACGCCTGGGGCAATTGGAGCTTCCCAGGCCTTCCTCAGCTGGATGTGGGCAGCCCGGGTTCCCTCTCCTGGGCAGGAATTTCACAGTATTTACAGCTGTGCACTGGGAACAGGCTCTGGGTGCATCATCCCGAGCCCATGCAGAGGAAATGACTCCCATTCCATGTCTTTGCACAGAACAAAAACTGGAGACTGGAACACAGAACTCCATCTCAGACAGAACTGCTCCATCTCTCCAACACAGAACTGCATCTCCTCAGCTTAGAAAAAGGGATTGTTGCCTCCACCAGCGTGGTGATGCAGTAAAGCCTTTTGTCTGCAGGAAAAACCTACAGAAATACTTGCAAAGCTCTTCAGAAGTTCTGCAAGTGGCCCAGAGCTTGCTTTGTCAAAGAATTTAAACATGTAATCTTGACATGTAAATATTTCCAGAAATATTTCCTGAATAAATAAGATTCCTTCCAGGATGACCTCACCCCTTGGCAGCAGCGAGAGCTGTACTGTACATCTTCCAGAAGGATTCATCTGCTCTGCTGGGCCCTGCAGCTGCTGCCAGGAGCTTGGCATCTCTGCTGGGATGGGGCACGGGAGGCTGCAGTGTGTCACCCCTGTCGAGCTCGGCTCTGAAGTCTCCTTTTCTCTCCTAATCCCATCCTCCCTGCAGGTCTGCAGCCCCTCTGATCCCCACCATGTATAGTCAGATGTGGGGAGGCAGAGCTGAGCATCCCTGCCCTTTATGGGCCATAAATCATCGGGGTTTATGGTTTCTATAACTCAGCTGGCATTGCAGATAACCAGGGCTGGGAGTTGGGCTGCCTCCAGTTTGTGGGGCAGGTTCTGGGGGCTCTGCAGAGCTGTTCCCACTGACCCGACCTTCCAAACCTCGTGTGGGCTTTTCTCCTTGTTATTCTTGGAGTTCTCCTTCAGGGAAACATCTGTCCCTGCAGCCTGTGCCAGCTGCCACCTTGAGTGCTCACAGACCCTGAGGGACAGGGAACGTTTCCCCTGCAAACCTGGGGGGACAGCAGACAACAAATAAAGAAGTCAGTGCTCATCACTGCCCTCTCCTGCTCAGAGCTATTTCCCACTTCTATGGGAATTCCCCCGGCCCCTTCCTCCTGCCAGCCCATTTCCTCCGCGATTCTGGGATCCCCTCACACCCTGCCCTGTCCTTTACCTGTGTGCCTCCACCTCACCTCGCTCCCCTCCACATCTGCGACCTGCAGAGCTGAGCAGAGCACAAACTATTCCTGCCTGTTAAATCTTTATCCAGTGATCTCCAGCCACATTTCAGTTGCCCAGAGAGCTGCAAAGTCTCAGTTCCCCCTCTGTGGGAAGGGTGGTGAAGGAGCTCTGAGGGGAGCAGTTCTGCCCTCATAAAACACTGGGGTTTCTCTCTGCTTGTCTAAAGTTATAAAAGTGATAAAAACTCGACTCATTTCTTCAAGTTCGAGGAGAGCATAAAGAGTTTCCCAAAGGGTATCTCTTCAGAAAGGGGGGTTTTAAAATCAGTTTCATTTCTTGGCCAATTTGTTGCTCAGCCCTCACTGTGTTATCAAAATACTGTATGTGCAGGAGGGAGCAGGGCTGGCAGCAACACAAGAATGTCATTTTTTTGGAAAACTCTTAGGCTGAAATTTGTTTGCAATGCACGCTGAACACAACCAAATGCTGTTTGGGGAGGAAAAAAAGGGGAAAATATGTAAAATGTGCCTCCTGGACGGGCACAGGGATCCCAAAGAACAGCAGCTGGGGCTGCTCTGCCTTGGAGCTGCTGAGTGGGAGCTGCTGGGTCCCCACCCTGGGAGCCCTAGTGTGGCCCAGGTGACTCTGTGGTAGCCTGGGTGACTCTGTGGTGGCCCAGGTGGCTCTGTGGTAGCCTGGGTGACTCTGTGGTGGCCCAGGTGACTCTGTGGTGACTCTGGTGGCCCAGGTGACTCTGTGGTAGCCTGGGTGACTCTGTGGTGGCCCAGGTGACTCTGTGGTAGCCTGGGTGACTCTGTGGTGGCCCAGGTGACTCTGTGGTGACTCTGGTGGCCCAGGTGACTCTGTGGTGGCCCAGGTGACTCTGTGGTGGCCCAGGGACCAGTGCAGTTCATGTTTGGGGACAAAACCCCTCTGGGCAGGTGCTGGTGCAGCCCTGCAGGGGGTGGCACTGTCCAGGGTGGGCTGTGACACCGGGAACAGTGGCAGGGGACCCTGCCCTGCCCTGAGCACGCTCTGCTCATCCTCAGTGACTCCACACATGGATCTCATCATGTCTGAGGCCATCCATACATGAATATTTGCTGAAATATTGCTTGCTGAGCCCTGAAGTTGTGCCTGGTGCTCCTGCAGACCACGAGCACTGCTGGCCCCTCCAAGGACACGGGCTCTGACGTTTGTTTTCCACCTATGGCTCCGTGGCTTTTCCCCCTCTTGGCTAATTATTGCAGTTCTTTTTAAATGATGCATTTGGTATTGAACTATGGATTTTAAAAAGTTTTTATGCTTGTCTTAGCTGGAAATATGTTCTGGCCTGACTCGTAATTCCCTCTGCAGCCTTGTTGGAGTCAGGTAATATACCTCAAATATGAAGTCAATAAAATTGTACTGTAAGTCACTGCAGATTTAAAGATTCTTTTTTCTTTTTTTTTTTCCTTTTAATGAACAAGAATCCCAGGTAGCCAGAAATCATTTCAAAAAAATATTCCAAGCCCTAATTAAGGAAACAATTTAAGGCTATCTTGGGATTTACAAATGTGCCAGGGGCTTTGCCTGCACAGGGCTGGGGTGGGCAGGGAGCTGAGCACAGCCCCGGGAGGTGGCAGGGAGCGAGGGCACTGCTGGGACAGGCAACCCGTGCCGGGGGTTTTCCTGCAGCAGGAAAGCACAGGGGGAACATCCATCCATCCATCCATCCATCCATCCATCCATCCATCCATCCATCCCTGCTCCTGTGGCTGTCCCGGCTGGAGTCACATCGCGGGGCATTTGGGACCCCTGCAGGTATCGGCAAATCTGCAGCCAAGTGATGAAATCGTTCGGGGCAGCAGCAGGGAGGGGCCCGAGGTGCCCGGCGGGGTTTCAGCCCGGCTTCCTGCGCTGATGAAAGGTTCCACTCAATGTTCATGTCCTGTTCCCGGGCTGCCGGGAAAGGGCTGCGGCAAACCTGTGACCCCTGCGGGACCCGGGGCTGAGGGCACGGCCCTAGGGGACAGGGCAGGGACAGGGACAGGGATAGGGACAGGGACAGGGACAGGGACAGGGACAGGGACAGGGACAGGGACAGCACAGGGCTGCTGTGAGTGTGGCTGTTTAGCCAGGAAACAAACACACGTCCAGACTGGTGTGTAGAGATTTGTCTTGCTTGGGTTTTTTTTTTAATGGCCTTTTTTAGCTGCTTCTCCCAGCTCAGGGGCAGTGGGGATGGCTGTGCTGGCACCTGGAAATAGCATTCCTCTGGGGATACACCTTCCTGACAAACCATGGTGGGACGCTTTAGAAACAATATTTTTGTTTAACAATTAATTCCACCTAATTCAGAGTTCCTCAAGCACAGGTAAAGCCTTCCTAAGGAATGGAAGACATGGCTGGGGTTGGAAGCATCTGTTGTGTTACGTTTAACCTGGAAATATTGAATTTTGGGCACAATTTGAAATCATGTATTTTGCTTTAGAGATAACTTGGAAAGAATAATTCCAGTAAAAGGGTCTGTGGTTACAGCATCAGGTTTGTTTCTTCAGAGCTGATAACACTGACGGAGTCAGGGCTTATTCAGTCCCATAAAGCAAATGAGTGATTCACGGGCTGCATCTCTGCACAGCGACTCTATTTATATGATGCCAGAAATTATATAAATACTGTGTTATTCATACATCTGCATTCGCTCTGATGGCAAGGCAAGTATTTCTCCCCAGCACAGTCCTGTTCAGCAACTTCCTAATGCTCCAGAGATTATTTAGTCCAGAAAAAAAAGCTAAAATACACTTGAAATGGTCAACACCATATTGTCCACCCTGTCCTGTCACCCCCCACCCAGGGACAGGTGTGTCCCTGCAGCTGGCACTGCCAAGGGGTGGCACCTGCACCTCCTGCCAGCCTGAGAGAGAGCAGGGTCACAGCACTGAGCTCACAGGGTCCCAGCACTGAGCTCACAGGGTCACACAGCCCGGGGCTGGGCACGGGCAGGACAAAGGGCAGCCAGGGCCACACCTGGCAGAACCTGCACTGAAGGTACCAACCTCGGGGACAGGGATGGCATGGGGACAGGGATGGCATTGGGACATGGATGGCTTTGGGACATGGATGGCTTTGGGACAGGATGGAAAAGGGACAGAGGTGGCATTAGGATAGGGATGGCATTGGGACAGGGATGGCATAGAGACAGGATGGCATTGGGTAGGAATGGCATTGGGAGAGGATGGCATTGGGACATGGATGGCATTGGGACAGAGGTGGCATCAGGACAGGGATGGCATTGGGACAGGGTGGCATGGGGACAGGGATGGCCAGGGTACAGGATGGCATCAGGACAGGGATGGCATTGGGACAGGGTGGCATGGGGACATGGATGGCATCAGGACAGGGATGGCATTGGGACAGAGATGGCATGGGGACAGGGAGGGCATTGGGACAGTACGGCCGGGGTACAGGATGGCATTGGGACAGGGGTGGCATCCCACAGCCACTCTCTCCTCAGGATGCCGGGCAGTGTTGGGAGGACCAGCACAAGCCACCCCCCACCTATTTGCTCTCCATAGCTCCCAGCAACTCCAGAGAGGAGAAGAAAAGATCAAATCCTTTCCTTGGTGTTTTCCTGTTCTAGGGCTGGTGCACAAAATGTTCCCCGGGTTGTTTGTGAGGTATTTTTGTCACCGTGGAGTGTAAGAGGCAGCAGGAAATGCCCAGGGTGCCCCCACCCCGGGCAGCTCCAGGAGCTCATCCTGGGCAGTGCCGGGAGCTCATCCCCAGCGGTTCCGGGAGTTCATCCCGGGCAGATCCAGGAGCTCATCTCGGGCAGCGCCAGGAGCTCATCCCGGGCAGATCCAGGAGCTCATCCCGGGCAGTGCCAGGAGCTCATCCCGGGCAGTCCCAGGAGCTCATCCCGGGCAGTTCCAGGAGCTCATCCTGGGCAGATCCAGGAGCTCATCCTGGGCAGATCCAGGAGCTCATCCCGGGCAGTCCCAGGAGCTCATCCCGTGCAGTGCCAGGAGCTCATCCTGGGCAGTTCCAGGAGCTCATCCTGGGCAGATCCAGGAGCTCATCCCAGGCAGTGCCAGGAGCTCATCCCGGGCAGTGCCAGGAGCTCATCCCAGGCAGTGCCAGGAGCTCAGCCTGGGCAGATCCAGGAGCTCATCCCGGGCAGTTCCAGGAGCTCATCCCGGGCAGTGCCAGGAGCTCATCCCGGGCAGTGCCAGGAGCTCATCCCAGGCAGTTCCAGGAGCTCATCCCAGGCAGTACCAGGAGCTCATCCCAGGATGTTCCAGGAGCTCATCCCAGGAAGTTCCAGGAGCTCATCCCGGGCAGTGCCAGGAGCTCATCCCGGGCAGTTCCAGGATCTTGTCCCGGGCAGTTCCAGCTCCGGATGCGGCTCTGGCTGGGGCTGAGGGGGACCCCGGGACCTCCTTCCCCCCCGTGCCCCCTGCCTCAGCCCTTTGCTTTCTGTTCTCGACTCTCCAGGGGTTTGAAGGGGTTGGATTTGTTTCTTGGGATTTTCTGTGGGTGTTTGGGGGCTTTGGAGAATTTTTTGTTTGTTTATTTGGTTTGGGTTGGTTGGGTTTGAGGGGTTTTTTTGTTGATTTTTGGTGGATTTTTGTTGTTTGGTTTTGGTTTGGTTTTCGGTTTGGTGCTTGGTTGGTTGGTTGGGTGGTTTGGTGGAACTCTTGCCCACAGGAGTTTGGCCTCACCCAGGAGCTGGGGATGATGTCTCAGAGGGTACAAACGTTCTCTGGTTAACAGGCACAAGTGTCACCCCAGCAGAAGGGTTGGAAAGGCTCTGGGTAGTGACAGATTGTTTCTGGAAGCGTGGAAATGGCTGAGCAATGGGAATGGCAGGTTTTCCTGGAATTCTGGATGTTGTACAAAAACAGCTCTCTTCAGACCCAGCAGACAGAAGCAGAATAAAATAGGGGTTTTGAGTGGAAAACTGCCAATTATTCCAGATTGTTGTGATAGTTTAGTGATTCACACAAGACTTCAGTAGACTGCTAGGGAGAACTCCTCCAAATGCTCTGCAGGCTCCAGAGCCTGTTTGGGAATAACACACATTTGGAAATAACTCTTCCATGCAGTTTTCCTGCTTCCTGATGACTTTTGGTGTATCAGGATGGGCAGGGAGCTCCACAAGGCCACCAGCTCCACGGGTACCCCCAGGGGACAGCAGCAAGGCCCTGCAGGTGGGGTTGTGGACAGCCCAGGTGTGCTACTCACACCCAGGGCAGGGTGGGAGGAGTTTTACCTGCAGCTCTGTGGTTAAAGGAAGGTAGTAGGGGAAAAAGAAGCACAATATTGACTCATTTTTACCTTACCTAAACTTCTCACTGAAGTATGTAAGTGATAGAACGTGCATGTGGCATCCATTCTGTCATAAATGCCAAAAAAATTTCTGTGCAGTTTATAGAAACCACAACAGATCTTTAAAACAAATGATTTGGGGGGTTTTTTTTCTTCACCATTTTGCAGTGTTGGCAGTTTAAGGAATCTGAAAATTGAATCCATCCATCTGGCATTGGGAAAACAAACAACATATTTGTCCCTGTTCTCTCTTCACTCCAAAGCTTAAAGATGCGAAACACAACCAAGTAAATGTGACACGGGAGGGGAAGGGAGGGCTGAAATCGTTTACCCCTCAGGCTGTTAGCTCGAGCAGGTTCTGAAGACAAGATTTGGCTCATTTACCAGAATTCCTCCTTGCAACTGAGACATTTCAAGAATTATGGAAGATCTGAAAAGTGCAGAGTGCAGGAATTGATCTGCAGTGAGTGCAGAGGTCGGAGCTGTCCTCTCCATGCAGGGCTGTTCCCCTGGCAGGGACGCAGGGGACACAGGGGACACAGGGGACACAGGGTAGCCCCTGCTGCCCTTCAGTTCCACGGAGGCTTTCCCAAGCAAGGCCAAGCAGCAGCAGAGCTGCCCCCAGGAAATCCTTTGGAACACCATGACCTGGGGTGTCCTGGATGCCCCACAGCGATGCTCTCCCCCTCAGCACTCACCACTCTCCTCCAGCACGGCTCCTCAGCCATTTCAGGGGCTGATGGAGAGGTTCTACCATCATTTTTTTCTCCTTTTGGATGTGGGAGGAATGACAGAAGGAGAGTGATGGTGTCTCAGCAATGAGTCCCTCCACAAGTTGTGCTTATCAGGAAAATGCAACAAGCCACAGATTCTCCTCTTCCATGTGCAGAACAAAACAGTTTCAGAAATTCAGTTCCCCCTGAGGTGACAGCTCCCAGATTCCCTCAGGGATTTGTGCACTTGGCTGTCCCTGCTTCCAGAGGTGATTTCTTTAATTTCTCTGTTCTGGGCTCTCAGTTTAAGTCCATCAGGAAAGTTTTGGCTGTGGAGAGCAGGACCTGTGGCAGTGTGTGCCCTGAGCCTGGGAGCTGCAAACCTCATGGGCTGGGCTGAGGATGAAGCATCCTCTCAGGGTGAAGGATAACCCTGACACTGCCTCCCTCTAGGAGAAGGTGTTTTGGCCTTCCACAGAAGGAATCACATCGTTCACACACTGATTACGTTCCAAGGACAGCAGGTGGAAGCTGAGGCTGTCAATTTTCATTCCTGGGTTCAGGTCAGTCGGGAATGGATCACTGGGCACTCGCTAAATGAGAGAAACTGCAAAGAATTAATCTTTGTCAGAAAAGCATAAGCACACTTAAGCACACATAATGGCCACGTTATTTTCATTAAACTCCCTCCTCCCATCTATAACCTTGGTCACATAATCAGGAATGAAAATCATTATCTATTTCATTCACATCTGTTAGTAATTTTTTGAAACCTCCTTTTAATCTGATTAGAACTTCTCCTCTAAACCAAACAAATTCCAAACTCAAGGCTAAAATATCAGCTTAGCTTAGTAGTCCACATAATATTTTCATTTTCTCTTCCTAATTGAATTTGTACATTGATCCGTGTTACTGTTCCCCTGACCATTGTTATCAGCTGTGTCCCAAATGCCAAAGGTGTGTGGGGCACTGGGGAGGCACTGGCAGCTCGCTGCTTTTGCAGTTAATGCATCCCTGGCCCTGCCCAGGGACACCCTGTGTCTGCCCCCGCTCCCCTGCCCTCAGAACAATGAGGATTCTTCTCTGTAATTCACTGGGAATGTTGTCTGAAGGGTGAACTCTGGAGGACTGGCCTGGCTGAGTGCTGTGAGTGGATGCCCCATCCCTGGCAGTGTCCCAGGCCAGGCTGGACAGGGCTTGGGGCACCCTGGGACAGTGGGAAGTGTCCCTGCCATGGCAGGGGTGGCACTGGATGGGATTTAAGGTCCCTCCAACCCAAACCAGGCTGGGATTCTGGGATTCTAATTTCGAGGCAACACCCTGCCTGGCAGTGGCAGTACAGTGGAAAGAGAAGGCAACTCAAGGCATTTCCTCATCACCTCCTGGGTGTCCCCATTGTTTCACTTGGGGCTCAGCATCAGGACAACAGGGAACGTGCACAGGTAACATGCCCCCCTCTGCAGAGCTGGGCTTTCCTGCGTTCTCTGAGTTCTTTAGAGAGGTCTCTCAATAAAAACAGCCACCAGTCCCTCTGGGGCTGCTCCCACCTGGCACGGCCAGGCCTGAGCGCTCCCACCACTGGGCCAGGGCTGCCCAGACAGAAATAACCTGTGGGGTTTCACTTTCGCTCTGCTGAGGAGAACAGATGCTGCCAGGCAGTTTCACTTTGTAGAAATCCCTTAATAACAGCTCCAACCCCCCGTGGGAGCTGCTGCAGCTCTTTGGGAGGAGCAGGCAGAACCCCCGAGCCCCCGTGGCTCCAAGCCGGGAGCTGCCATGGAATTTGCTCCCATCTGGCCTCCAATTTTCTTGCCTCTATCTCAGCCCTCCGGGGGCTACAGGCGTAGCAGAGTTTTGGCAAGACCACGCTGTAAAGCTTTTATTTGCCTTTTGCAGTTGTTTCAGGTCCTGTTCCTTGTTAAGCAGTAATGGAAGAAGTCAAACACTGACCTTTGGTGTAAGCACAAAAGAGCCTTTTGGGGCACTGTAACAACCCCTGAGGACTCCTGCAGTTCTTCACAAGTCTTTATAGAAGTTACTGTTCATAATCTGCTCCTTCCTTCCTCTCTCATGATGACTGAGCTGTTTTAAATGAGTGTTTATTGGTTTGTTAGTAAATATTTCTCAGTCCCGTCCATTCATTGGGAGCCTCCTCTTACACTGCTCGTTTAGGGTGCAGGTGTCCCTGCCCATGGCAGGGGGTTGGATCAAAAATCATCTTTGCTGGCCCTCCCAGCCCAAATATGTCCAGGATTCTCTAATTCTCCAAACATTTCCTTCAGCTTTCCCAAAAGAAATGCACCTGTGAGCACTCAGAAAGCCCTGAGGAGGCTGATGCAGGTCCATGGCAGGGATGCTATCACACCCCAAGCCCTGGGTGATGTCAGACCCTCTCTTGCAGACAATGATGCAGCAAGGCTCAGTGCTGGACTGCTCAGAGCACCCTGAGAGCTCCTTCAGCCCCTGAGAGATGTGAGAAACCTTTGTAATAATTCCCAGCCAGTGCTGAGCCTGGAGTTCTCCCCATCTCTGCTAAGCCCATAAATCATCCCAGCTGAGGACTTCTGCCATCACGCAGCCCCTTGGGCTGTGACAGCAGGGGTGTGGCTGGCTCTCACCTGCAAATTAACCAGGAGTTCCACACCATACCTGAAAAACCAGAGAAGACTTGTTTCACAGGAGAAACACCTTTTTTTTAGGAAGTTTTGTGCTGATACTGGAGAGTCCAAACCTGCAGCTTCATTAGTGCCTCTAAGCCAATTAACCTCGCTCGTGCTCGTAGGGAGAAGTTTGCAAACTGAGGAGCTGAAATCCTGTGAGCCTGGACAAAAGCCCTGGTTCCTCCTGGCTGCTGCAGCTGAGGGTTTCTGTCTGCAGGGTGAGCCAGGCTCTTGTTCCTCTCAGCAGGAATCTCTGATTTCCTTGTGCTGACACCCACAGCAGAGCTGGGCCCGGCATCTGCCTTTGCTGGGGTTTTAATGAAAGGTCAGGCTCCTTCTCTGCTTTCTTGCCCCTTCCAGACAGCTTTCATGTCAGACAAATTGAGCTGCACAGGGGAAGAGAGAGGATCCTGTAAAGGGTCAAAGAGTGGTTAAAATGTAGAAGCAAAAGATAGGAAGAAATAGATCATTTCACAGCTAAGTGGAGTCCCACAGAGATCTCTGTCATTCCAAACACTCAGAAATTACTTGGAAAAGGAGAGGAGGTGGCAGGAGGTGGCAGGAAGTGACAAAGTTGGCTGCTGAAAATACATCATTCAAAGCAATAAAGCCAAAATTTCACTGTAAAGAGCTGCAGAAGTACCTGACCAGTGCCTGACCTGAGTGTGAGCAGGTGATCAAATGCCAGGCTGAATTTATAATGCACAGAAGTTTATAATGCACACAGGGGAAAGCAAGAAATACAAATGAGTGTGTGCCATGACAAGCTGTAAATTAGGTACTGCCACTGGAGATACAGAGCTCTTCTGAAACAAACTCCCTGCTGGCTGTCAGAAAAATCAGCTGGAATGTTCAGAATGATGAGGGAAGGGAGAGAGAAGAGCTCAGTGTGACCATGTCCTGTGTGCTGTGTGTACTGCTGGTCACCCCTCTCAGCAGGTCTGTCCTAGAGTGAAAAGGTGTAGAAAAGATCAAGAAACAGGATTAGAGCAAAACAACAGCTTTGGAGAGCACTCAATTCTGCTGGATCCCATGGTGCTCAGCCAGGGCTGAGGCTCCTGTCACTGTGCATCTGCCCCTCGGGAGCTCTGTGACATGGGGGTGACACGAGGGGTGACACAGGGTGTGACACAGGGTGTGACACGGAGTGTGACATGAGGTGTGACACGAGGGGTGACACTGGGTGTGACATGAGGTGTGACACGAGGTGTGACACGAGGTGTGACATGGGACACACGGCCCTACTGCTCCCACGCCCTGGGGGAACTGGAACCAGCCCCAAGCAGGGCACAGCCTGCAGGGGGAACAGGAGCTGCAGGGGGAACAGGAGCTGCAGGGGGGAACAGGAGCTGCAGGGGGAACAGGAGCTGTAGGAGGAACAGGAGCTGCAGGGGGGAACAGCAGCTGCAGGGGCAACAGGAGCTGCAGGGGAACAGGAGCTGCAGGGGAACAGGAGCTGCAGGGGAACAGGAGCTGCAGGGGAACAGGAGCTGCAGGGGGAACAGGAGCTGCAGGGGGGAACAGGAGCTGCAGGGGGGAACAGGAGCTGCAGGGGCAACAGGAGCTGCAGGGGGGAACAGGAGCTGCAGGGGCAACAGGAGCTGCAGGGGCAACAGGAGCTGCAGGGGCAACAGGAGCTGCATGGGGGGAACAGGAGCTGCAGGGGGGAACAGGAGCTGCAGGGGAACAGGAGCTGCAGGGGGGAACAGGAGCTGCAGGGGGGAACAGGAGCTGCAGGGGGGAACAGGAGCTGCAGGAGGGAACAGGAGCTGCAGGGGGAACAGGAGCTGCAGGAGGGAACAGGAGCTGCAGGGGGGAACAGGAGCTGCAGGGGCAACAGGAGCTGCAGGGGGGAACAGGAGCTGCAGGGGCAACAGGAGCTGCAGGGGGAACAGGAGCTGCAGGGGCAACAGGAGCTGCAGGGGCAACAGGAGCTGCAGGGGAACAGGAGCTGCATGGGGGAACAGGAGCTGCAGGGGGGAACAGGAGCTGCAGGGGAACAGGAGCTGCAGGGGGGAACAGGAGCTGCAGGGGGGAACAGGAGCTGCAGGGGAAACAGGAGCTGCAGGGGGGAACAGGAGCTGCATGGGGGGAACAGGAGCTGCAGGGGGGAACAGGAGCTGCAGGGGAACAGGAGCTGCAGGGGGGAACAGGAGCTGCAGGGGGAACAGGAGCTGCAGGGGGAAACAGGAGCTGCAGGGGCAACAGGAGCTGCATGGGGGGAACAGGAGCTGCAGGGGGGGACAGGAGCTGCATGGGGGGAACAGGAGCTGCAGGGGGAACAGGAGCTGCAGGGGAACAGGAGCTGCAGGGGGGAACAGGAGCTGCAGGAGAGAACAGGAGCTGCAGGGGGGAACAGGAGCTGCAGGGGGGAACAGGAGCTGCAGGGGGAACAGGAGCTGCAGGGGGAAACAGGAGCTGCAGGGGCAACAGGAGCTGCATGTGGGGAACAGGAGCTGCAGGGGGAACAGGAGCTGCAGGGGAACAGGAGCTGCAGGGGGGAACAGGAGCTGCAGGGGAACAGGAGCTGCAGGGGAACAGGAGCTGCAGGAGGGAACAGGAGCTGCAGGGGGGAACAGGAGCTGCAGGGGGGAACAGGAGCTGCAGGGGGGAACAGGAGCTGCAGGGGAACAGGAGCTGCAAGGGAACAGGAGCTGCAGGGGGGAACAGGAGCTGCAGGAGGGAACAGGAGCTGCAGGGGGGAACAGGAGCTGCAGGGCGGGACAGGAGCTGCATGGGGCTGGCTCCAGGCTATTTCTGAACAAAAAGTGGGAGAGGCCCTGCTCCTCGAAATATTTTAAGCGAGGCTGTTTCTGACAGAGCTGCTGCTTATTTACACTCAAGTGTTTCAGAGGCACTCACAAGTCTGGGTTTCGATGCTGCTGGCAATGCAGAAACTCTCAGGTGGCAAAATAACCACCTGTTCTGGAGAGCTTTGTGCTACCAGAATGTTTAGGCTGTCTCTAAACTCATCTTTAAATAAGATAAGACAATATGATTTCCTTTTTATTTGTTTTCTCTTTTCAGCACCAATTTCTGTGATGTCAGTCTGATGCCAAGCACAATCCCACAGAGGAAACATCTTGGTAAATCTTCTGGGTTTTTTTAATAAGATCTCCCAACTAAATCACAGCAAAACCCTCTTTGAAACAGCAGTCCTCTGAAAGTTATATCCATGTAAATACTGGAACAACAAAACACAGGGAGTAAAGAGGATGGAACCCAAAGGATAAGGAAATTAAACACTTTTCCCATAAGAAATTAAAAGATCAAGACCTTGCATCAAATTAAGTTCTACCATATTCCCTTCTTATCTCCAGAAAAAAGCATTTTAATTTTTATGTCCCAGCTCCTTACCTAACTTAACTCCCTTTGAATTCTCCAATCTGGGGTATGTGATATTTAGGAAAAGGTTAAAAAATCCTTTCTTCATGTGGTGCTCATACTGCAAGTCCAAGACTCCTTCCCCTTGGCCCCTGGGATTGCCCCAGGCTCTAATTTAGGACCCATCCAGGGTACTAAACATGTCAGAGTTTGGAATTATGGCTTCAGTTTGAAGAGGTACCAGATCTCTTGCTGTAAAGGCAGATGTTTTAAAAGGCACGTGGCATTTGATAAAACACGCTTTTAGTGGTAACATTTTGGTTTTGTTCATACCTTTACTTCCATATTTCACTCCTGAGTCCAAGCTGCAAACTCTGACAGTGTCACAGCTGAATTTGTTTCATTAGTGAAGCCAGCTGCACATAACCCTGCTTTATTGCTGGCAAGCCCTGGATTTATAGAGCCTGCTTTGAAATCACCAGCACAGGGTGGTAGGACTTGCTTTAGAGAAGAGTAGGTGTCAGGCTGCTGTGTGCTGCACTCCTGCATTGGATCTGCCGTGGTGAGGCATGAGGGAGAGCAGCTGCAGAGCCCCTGGGAATCCACAGCTGTGCCCACGCTGGTTCTGCCTTGGCACTGGTGTTAATTTGCCCCTCTGCAGCAGCAGCAGCACCACAACATTCCAAAAGAAACACAGGAACTCCCAACACTGCTCTGCATCCTTTCCACTTGCCTGGCTCCTCACACATGGCAACTCATGGAGCTGTCCCAGGAGCTGCTGAGCCAGGTCAGGCCTGCACTAATTCACCTGTCCAGGTAATTCCTCCCTGTCCCCAAGGACAGCAGAGATGGTCAGACTTTCACTGATTCACCTGTCCAGGTAACTCCTCCCTGTCCCCAAGGACAGCAGAGCCAGGTCAGATCTTCCCTGATTCACCTGTCCAGGTAACTCCTCCCTGTCCCCAAGGACAGCAGAGATGGTCAGACCTGCACTGATCCACCTGTCCAGGTAACTCCTCCCTGTCCCCAAGGACAGCTGAGCCAAGATGACCCCAGGAGGTCCCAGGCTGCTATCGGGTCTCAGTGACACAGGGAGCCCCTCCAACCCTCCTGCCCATGGAGGGGCTGCCTTGGCAATGCCTCAGAGCCCAGACTCCACCCAAACCTGTGTGCCACTGGCTGCTGGATTTCAGCAGGCATTGTGCTGCAGGAAAAAATACAGCTGCAATCAAAGGTGGTTCTCTTCTTGCAGGCATCCTGTAATTAGCTCAAGTTTTCTTTTTTCATAGAGAGGTCTTGATGCATAAACCAAAGGTTTCCTCTTCCTTGCATGTTGTTGCCAGATGTTTCTGCAAGGCTTCAAAACAACAAAGTTGTTTGTGTGTACTTGCACATGACTTCACCCCATGGTCACAAACTGCTCCTCCTCCTCATCAATTAACCCAATTAATTCCTCTGCCCTTCCCCCCTCCAGTTCTGGCCACTGCATTTCAGTGTCTGTCTGTCCCAGCACTTCAGAGTCCAGCCCTTTGCCACAGATCCCACAGAAATGGGTTGAGCTTCAAGGTCCCTTCCAACCCAGGCCATTCCATGATCCTCTAAGGGAAGGAGCAAAGGGGTTCAGGGTGAGCAGATCAATACATGCAAAGGGGAAGGAGCTGGGAAGGAGAATGGCACAGAGGAAGAACTACAGAGGGGTTCCTGTAGAAGTGAAGGACCTGGTGGGGAATCAAGGCACAAAATAGACAAAACCAGACATGGGCTATGATGGGAAATACAGGAAAAAACACGGTAAAAATAGAAAAAATACCAGGAGTCATTAGTGAGAGGAGGAGGTAGGAGGGCATGGCCCAGCCCCTCGGTGCCTCAGTCTGTGTCTGACCACAGCTAATGGCAAAAACACACTTGGAGAGAGCTCAGAGCCAGCAGCCTCCCCTGACAAACACAGGGAGGATGCTGTGGTGTCCTGCTGGTGGAGCAGCAGCTCCTGAGCTGTGGGAGCCACAGCTGGGGAACATCCTTATCCCATCCTGGCTTCCCTGCAAAGCTATTGACAGGCTGCAGGCACCGGCTGAGGGACTTTGATGTATGTTCAAGAATTAAACAGAATTACTCTCAAGCTGATAGGAAACAAAACCCAGCTCCTTACAAGGCAACCAAGATCTTAAAAGATTTGGCCTTGGGAAAGGCCTTAGACACTGGGCATGTCAGTGCCCTTCTGGGAGGGAGCAGATTGCAGAGGGAGGAGCAGTTCATCCTGTAAAACTCTGCTGTACATGAGCTGTCTGAGGCACAGCTACAGAACCGGCATTTCATAGGAAAAGGCAACACAACCCTGCTTTTGGAAGTACTTCCAAGCAGGCTTAAGCACTTTATGAGTTGTTATGTGTGGGCTCCACACAGCCTTTATTCCATGAGTGCAAGCTCTGATCTTTCCCCATGTGACTCCACACCGAGATGCTTCCTGTGCCCCTGGTTGTGCACTTTCCCTTCAGTCAGATGTGACAGGATCTGCTTATCTCCAGGTGCCCCCATTGTCCATGCTGACCCCGGGCAGATTTATGTCAGCATCTGGCAGCCACAGGGGTTCCTTTCGGCGCTTCAGATGTTCTTCCTGACCTTTGGAACGCTCTACACAAAGCTCAGAGTGGCTCCTGCTTCCATGAATTGCCTGATCTCCTCAATGAGAGCCGTAATTATGTTTTAATGATTTAATAATATTCTCCACTTCTATATTTTAAAGTCTATATTTAGTGTTTGTTAAGGTCAAGGCTCATTATCTCTGTAGTATTCTTAAATTGTGGCATAGGAATGTGCAGCCATTTATAGTTTTTTGAAATCTGTGGTATGACAATTGGCACCACTCTCCCTGTGGCTCCCCAAAATTTCTGGGGCTCTGGGCTCCCACCAGACCTGCACTTACTTGAAAAAAAAAGAATCACAAGTTTTTTAAAGCCTAACTTACTGGATGCATCTGTATAAACTGGCAAAGATGAGTTGTATTTAACTCTGACCATCATCACAGAACACATTTAAGTTGTTCTGTATTGGGTACACGTTAACATTGTAAAACAGCCAGAACACACAGCTTATCAACTTTTACATCAGTTTTATTTTTACAGTGTAGGAGTGTCCTAGGGAAGGCTTCTGTCTGAAGGAGGATGAGGGGAGGTGGTTTGTTGGCTTGTTCAGTCGCAGAGGAGAGCTGTGTGAGGAGGGTTTGTGCAGCACCAGGGGAGCCTCGGGCACAGGAGCATCCCCCGGTCCCTTCCCTGCCCGCGGGAGGCTGCGGCTCCTCCCGGTCGAGGAGCACCTGGAGAGGGAGAATCTGTAACGTTCTTTCCCAGTTTTATAGAGGCAGAAACCATCTGACATTTTAAATCTGCTCCATTCAATGGAAAACCTTTTACAGAGAACAGACGTCAGGGACAGAATCCGGTGCAGAGCCGGAGCGGCTGCAGCGCCGGGCTGAGCTGTGGGGACACCAAAGGAGCTGGCACCGAGCGCTGCTGCAGCCAGCCCCGAGGAGGAGCAAACAGCCCTGGAGAGGGGCCCGGCTGTGCCCGGGCAGGGCAGACCCCTCCTGCCCCTCCCCTGCCCCAATTCCCGCACGGAGAGCCGGGGCCGGGCGTGCTCCGGGCTGAGCCCCGGGCTGGGGCTGCCGAATGAATTCACACAACCACAGCACGCCTCGGATCCCAAAGGACCTTAAAAGTCACCTCATTCCACCCCTGCCATGGCAGGGACACCTTCCCCTGTCCCAGGCTGCTCCAACCCCAATGTCCAGCCCTGGGCACTGCCAGGGATCCAGGGGCAGACACAGCTGCTCTGGGAAATCCATTCCAGGGCCTGCCCACCCTCACAGGGAACAGCAAAATTCTGTGTAATAATCTAAAATTGGGTTCTTTAGGATCACGGATGACATTAAGATAAAGAATTATTCATTGGAGAAGGAGTGTCCTACCCATTACTGCACAAACCCAGCTGTAATTAAGCATCTGAACGGGGGTTTATAAACAGATGTTCTCATCTAAATGTCTTAGAAATAAACAGCTTTGTTATTCCTGTTTCCCCCAACTACAGCAGGAGGTACAGCTCTCCTCCAGGCTGATGTTCTCCCACATGTACCCTAATATTTGAGTTCCCCAAATTGCACGGGTAAGAGGGGTTCCCAAATGTGAGACAGTTTCTGTAACAGAACATTCACAAAGCAATAGTGTAAATTTCCCAGATGTAGTCCCAGCAGCAATTTTGGATTTTCATGCTTTGAGAGACACGGTTGCCTTTATTGAACAGGCAGGACCTCTGCAACAGCCCTGAACTGGTGACAGAGGTTTCACAGCCTCTGTGACACTCTGACTTCTGCTATTCCGGTTCCCCTCACATGGGAAGAAGCATTTCCTGAGATCTGTAAATCCATTGCATCATTCAAAACGCACCACAAGACAGTTTTGAGGGCTGCTTTAAACATATCTTTCAAAAATGGGGAAGAGCTGCAATTTTTTTAGAACCATTTTTTATAACTTGTAGGGAAAAAAAGTAATGTTAATGTAACATTGTGTGCATATGTTTTGCATTTTAAAAGTAAAATAACAGCTTCCAAAAGTCAATGTGGCCTGAAAAAAACTTATAACTGAAAAAAAAAAAAAAAAGGCATATAATGTGGTCTAAAATTTCTTCATCTTGTCCATCCCTTTGCCAAGGCAGGGTCATCTGGAGGTGACACAGGAATGTGTCCAGGTGGGTTTGGAATGTTCCCAGAGAGGGAAACTCCAGACCCTTCCCGGGTAGCTGTTCCAGTGCCTGCCACCCTCCATGGAAAGAAGTTCTTGTGTTGAGGTTGTGTTTGAGGTTGTTGTTCCTTGTCCTGTCTCTGGCACCACTGACAGGGTCTGGCCCCATCCTCTGCCAGCCCTCGGAGATGTTTGTGTGGATTGATGGGGTCCCCTCTCAGTCTCCTCTGGACTAACCCAGCCCAGCTCCCACAGTCCCCCCTCCATCAGAAAGATGCTTCAGACCCCTCAATATCTTCGTGGCCTCCACTGGACCCTCTCCAATAGCTCCTTGTCTCGCCCGTAGAGCAGAGCCCAGAGGTGGACACAGGCTCCAGCCATGCCTCGCCAGGGCCGAGCGGGAGCATCTCCCCCTGCCCTGCTCTGTCCTGTCCACTCTGCCCAGCTCTGCTCTGCCCTGTCCACTCTGCCCGTTCTGCCCTTGTCCACTCTGCCTATTCTGCCCTGTCTGTTCTGCCCAGCTCTGCCCTGCCCTGTCCATTCTGCCCGTTCTGCCCACTCTGCCCTGTCCAGCCTGCTCTGCCAAACCGTGCCCTGCCCTGTTCTGCCCTGTCCTGCCTACTTTGCTCTGCCCTGTCCACTCTGCCTTTCTGCCCTGCCTGCTCTGCCCTGTCCAGCTGTGCCCTACCCTGTCCATTCTGCCCGTTCTGCCCACTCTGCCCTGCCAAACCGTGCCCTGCCCTGTTCTGCCCTGTACTGCCTACTTTGCTCTGCCCTGTCCACTCTGCCCGTTCTGCCCTGCCTGCTCTGCCCTGTCCAGCTGTGCCCTATCCTGTCCACTCTGCCCAGCTCTGCTCTGTCCTGTCCTGCCCACTTTGCTCTGCCCTGTCCACTCTGCCCAGCTGTGCCCTGCCCTGCCCTGCCCAGCTCTGCTCTGTCCGCTCTGCCCTCCCAGCCTTGCCCTGCCCTGCCCGCTCTGCCCAGCAGTGCCCAGCCCGCTCGGGGCCCGGGCCCGGCTGCACTTTCCCGGCTCGACCAACAGGTCGCACCGTTCCCCCTCGGCTGGGGCTGGCCCCGGAGCCGGGCGGCGGCGAGGCCGGAGCCGGGCTGGGCACGGCACAGCCAAGGCGAGCCCAGCCGAGCCGGGGCGCGGAGCAGCTCCGGCCGCGGCCGCCCCTCGGCGAGCCGGCTGTCTCCACTCCCTCTCCACGTCGGGGAGGCGGAGGGAGGGAGGGAGAGAGGGAGGGGAAGGGGAGGCGCGGCCGCCGCCGTCCTCCATTTTGTGGCGGGGGCAGAACCGCCGAGCGCGGCGCTGCCCGGCGGAGGGACGGGGCGGGGAGCGTGGGGGGGGCGAGGTCCGCGGCGGCAATTAGCGCTAATTAACGGAGGGGGCGCCGCGGCGGCGGGCGGGGACGGGTCAGGGTCTGGGGCCCGCGGGAGGAGCAGCGGCAGCGGCCGGAGCGGCAGCAGCGGAGTGGCAGCGGGGGGAGCGGTGCTGCCGCCGCGGCCCCCGAGGGGCGGCTGTTGACCCCCCCCCGCCGGCTGCCGCCCCCACCCCGGGCCGCCATGGCCGTGGGCGGCTGAAGGAGCCCCAGCGCCCTCCCCCGGACGAGGTAAGAGCGGCGGGGGTCCCGGGGGGGCCGCGCTTCCCCCCCGGGGAACTTGGCGAAGGGGGGGGGGGCGCGGCGGCGGTCCCCGCAGGAATGCCCGGGGCGGGGGGAGCCGAGCCGAGCCGCCCCCAGAGGAGCCCGGGCTGGGACGGCAGCGGCGGCGGGGCCGCCCCGGCGGGGCGCGGGGACCCCCGGGCCGGGCCCCCCGGTGTCCGCGTCCCGGGGGAGCGGGGGGCGCGGGCGGGGAGCGCGGCCGAGCCCCGCGCGGGGCCGGTTCTGCACAAGTGGGTGTGCCAGGAGACGGCTCAACAGGTCCCGACACATTTCTCTGAAAACTGTACTTTGCAAAGGCGATTTTATTGCAACCCAGCGGTTTTAAGTATTTGCAGCGTTTTCCGCCCTTGGGCAGACTCTCGCAGCTGATTTTTGACACGTTTCCTACGCTGGATGATTCGCTGCCTTGTTTTTTTTTTGGGCGTTGGGGGAATTGTCAAATGAAATAACTACCTTTTCCCTCCCCTTCACGTTAAAAAGGAAGAAGGCAGCGCTGGAGGTAGATAGTTGTATTTTTTCCGGTCGCTGCTGGGTGTCCACCTTAAGCCGCGCTGCACTTCGGGGCTGCCCCGCTCCCCGGCCGGGCTGGCCGGGCTGCGGCTCCCGGGACGCGGCCCTGGGGCTCCGTTCCGCGGGCAGCGCTTACGGGACCCCCGGTACCCCCGCTGAGAGCTGCCCGGGGCTCCTGGCGAGGAGCCGCTCCCGGCCGGGACGAGCTCGCCCGGGCCACCTTAAGGTTTTACACGTGGGGCCTTTGAGTCGCTCGCAGCCTTAACTTTGCACTCAGAAATAGCGGCGGGGCCGCGGCTGCGAGCGCCGGGCTGTGCCGGTGTCCCTGTCCCTGCGGGAGGGGACAGCCCGGCGGTGGGGCACTGTGCCCCCGGACTGCGGCACTGCGGGCTGGCCCGGACACCGTGTCGAAAGTTTTGTCGGAAGAATTTACGGTGTTTCTCCAAACATTTATGCTCTCCGCTGAAAAAAAAAAAAAAAAAAAAAAAAAGACATGTAGCAAATACAAACATCTGAAACGAGGTTTGTTTTCAGTGTCGGGTGTGTTTGGAGAGTAACCGTGAACGGGTAGAGGTGCTGGCAGCTAATAAAAATCCCGCTTTATTTTTAGCTAGATTTTATTTATAAACTTGAGAACATATTTAAAGAATTATGCGGGGTTTACTGCGAGATGGGTGGGCGTTTAAGACTTATCCCGTGCGAAGGTGGCAAACGCTGTTTTGTGGTGGGGAGGTGAGTCCTGGGGAATGCCAAACCACGGAGGTGCCGCCTCTGAGAGCTCTGAACCTGCTCTGCAAGGGGAGAGCTGGCTGGGAAAGGTGCCAAATGTCCTTTTCCCCTGCTCAAGGTGTACTTAAATACCAGGAAAATTTACCTGGCAACGTTTGTAAACCGGGTCCTTTAATAATTCTTACACTTCCTTAGTGCGGGGATGGGTGACAGAGCTGGAGAGTGCGTGCTGAGATGTCATGTGCTGTAGCTTGGGTTGTGTGCAGGCAGACTTAGCCCTTCTTCCGCGTTTAGCAAAGCTTTAAAATACATGGTTCCTCCTCACCAGACAGAAAACAAAACCCAAAACCCCCTGAAAACAAGCTCAGTGTGTTTGAGAGACGTGGCACGTGTCTCAGAGCCTGGTGTGCCGTGCCTTCGCTCTCAGAGCAGCTGAGCCAGGCTCGCCAGGCGAAGGATTTAGGCTTTTTATTTTAAAGCTGTTATTAATGTGCCCTTGCTGTGCTGACTTTGACTGCTTCTCATCTTTTTATAGTTAATGGTAAAGTAATGGATTCCAAAGAATTGCTTAACCCGTCGGATCAAGACGAAACCAGGAAAAATGCACTCATCAGTACCAAAGGAGGGATCGTGATGGACTTCCATCCACCCTTCAGGGGTGGAGCTACTGTCCAAGCCCCTGTGTCTACATCCCCTCTCCCTGCATCTTGTCAGTCAGATTCCAGTCAGCAACCTGCTTTGGCTGACTTTCCAAAAGGATTAGGAAACAATGTGCCTCAGCCAGACCTTTCCAAGGCAGTGTCGCTCTCGATGGGACTGTACATGGGTGAAACAGACGCAAAAGTGATGGGAAACGACCTTGGATTTTCGCACCAGGGCCAAATCGGCATCTCTTCTGGAGAAACGGACTTCAGGCTCCTGGAGGAAAGTATCGCGAGCTTGAACAAGTCCTCGAGCCTGGCCGAGGACGCGAAGGGAACCGCGTCTTCTGAGGTGCCGCTCGAGCCGGATTTCCCAGGCATGGCCGGGCGCAGCGGCCCCACCGAGTCGGGAGCTGCGGTCCAGAGCCAGGTGGGCTCGAATGGTGGCAACCTGAAGTTGTTCTCTGAAGACCAAAGCACCCTGGATATCCTCCAGGATTTGGAATTGCCGCCGGTGTCGCCGGGCAAGGAGCCCAACGGGAGCCCGTGGCGGCTGGACCCGTTGCTGGATGAGGGCGGCTTGCTCTCCCCCATATCCGCCGACGACGCCTTTCTCCTGGAAGGAAGTCTCGGCGAAGACTGCAAGCCTCCCCTTTTATCTGACACTAAACCTAAAATTAATGACCGTGGTGACCTTTTACCCAGTTCCAAAATGCCGATGCCTCAAGTGAAAACAGAAAAGGAAGACTTCATTGAACTGTGTACTCCTGGCATCAAGCAGGAAAACATGGGCTCGCTCTACTGCCAGGCCAACTTCTCCGGGTCGAACCTGCTGGGTACGAAAGTCTCGGCCATCTCCATCCACGGAGTCAGCACCTCTGGGGGACAGATGTACCACTATGATTTAAATACTGCGTCTCTCTCGCAGCAGCAGGATCAGAAACCAATTTTTAATATCATTCCATCTCTTCCTGCCGGGTCAGAAAATTGGAATAGGTGCCAGGGATCGGGGGACGAGGCCTTGGCTCCGCTGGGAACGCTCAACCTCTCTGGCAGACCTGCTTTCTCTAATGGCTATTCAAGGTAATTAGTTTTTGTTGCTCTTGATTAAAACGCTACAAGTGTGTTTAGCACAACTCCATGCCTGCTGGTTTGTTGCTTGGGCTTTTTTTCCTTTTTTTCCCCTTTTCCATTTGGTATGTGTGGCCGATTAAACATCACTGGGGAATGTTTATCCTACAGTACAACAGCAGCTTTAAGCACCTACTCAATTATTGGAATTAAAGGGAAGAAAAGTGGAGGGGAGCTGGCATGCTCTAAAAAGTAAAACAAATAAAAATAAAACTTCCAAGGTACAGCCTAGAGGGAAAATTGAGCATGTGGTAGCAGGATCCATACACAGGCAGTATGGAAGGAAGTGTTTAAGTGTATACAAAAGCTCCTTCGTTCCCAGGGGTTAGAGGATCAATCACTGTGGGCTTTTTTTTCCTTCCTAGCATTACTTAAATGTTATGCACAAAAATAACTTGGTTGCTGGGTAAATTTCTAGCATTACATTTAAGCTGAATTCGAGTTTTCGCTGTGCTCGGTATCGCATTTACCTTACATGGACAACAAGATTCCGAGTGGGAAATACTCAGCCGCTTGTTCAATAACTGCCTTTAAAAGAGATAAGAATATTTGCAGTCGGACTTAAAACACACTTGGAATTTAACTCCTGAGCAGAACGGCAGGAGGGGGTGTGGGGAGCTGGTTCCTACCTGTGGCCGGTGCCTTGGTGGCTGTGTTTCCTCGAGTAATGCAGAGGTGCAGCTGTTGCAGGGAAGCGCTGCAGGAGGAGCAGCGTGGCTGGGGCAGCAGTGCAGGGCTGTGCCACAGGAGGGGTTCCCATTCCAGGGAATGTTGTGTTTAACAACTCCTTGCACGAGCAGCGTGTGGCCTCCACGGAGCAGGGGGATTTTGTGGGATGTGTTAGAAAATGGCCCTGCAAGTGCCTATACAGAAACCTGGGATTTGTAGGCTTTTGATGAAGGATCTGCTTTAACATTCTGGGTTTTATTGGATCCCCAGGGTGTTCCCGCCAGTCCCGGGGCTCCCCCTGCACAATATTTGCTCCATTTTCCCATGGTTGGAATGAAGTGTGAGATGATTTCTTCTTTGTTTCAGGAAGACAACTTTTAGCTTGCTTTCATTGTCAATTTTTTTCATAGATTTTGATTCCTGGTGTAAATGTTTTTTTTTTTTTTTTTCTTTAAAGTGTTTAAATCAATTTGTAATGTCTGAGATTCAGAAAAGAAAATCAAAATCTGTGCTAGATTCCACCTTGATATGTGAATATAGAGCGTGTCTTATAATTTATTTCAACAGAGTAGAAATGCTTCGTGCTAATCTTTTGCATAATTAGTTTAATTCTGTGTTGCGTTCAGTTTGTTTCGTGGGGATTTTTTGGGGAGTTTATTTCCTTCGCTCTCACTGTATCTTTAATGATAATCATAAACTCTGTGTCAAAGCAAGACGTGTTTCTGCATCGGGGAGGAGGATTTCGGGGCTGGTTAAATAAGCAGATTCCCCGGAGATAATGGCAATGTCACTTTTGAGGATGGTTCTGAGGAGGTGCAGCCGGGGCTGTGGTGTGCAGGGCTGTCACACCACCCGGGGTGGGTGACACGGAGGTGTCTGCCTGGCTCTGGGGAGCTCAGACACCCCCGTTCACTGTGAGCCCAGAGGGATGGAGAGCTCCTCTGGGCTGTGAGCGTGGGACAGCTGCTCCTGGAGGGGCAGGGGACCTGTGGGAGATGTTCTGGTGCTGTCTGAAGCACTTTGGGACAGGGCTGGGAATGTCCCCGAGCATCCTAGCCCCAGCTGCCTGCTCTGGTGCCCAGGGTTATCCACGCCGGGGCTTCAGCACTGACGGTCTTGCTTCCTGCAAGGTCATCTTATATTTTATTGCTTCCTTTTTGCCGTAAGATAATGGATTTTTTTTTTTCTTTATGGAATGTGTAAAGAATTTCGTGGTGGCTCCTAGTTGAGCTTTGCATAAAAATGCGTTACTCACAGCTTTGTGGAAGCTGTTCTTACTTCCCAAGGATTTTTATATACTTCAACTACAAAGTCTGGTTCTAAAAACAGCATTGTTTGGGTTTGCTTTATTATTTCTATTCTATAACATTCAGGCAATTCCATCTTCCTTTTACAGTGTTTGAGGTATTAATGAACCCTGGGTTTAAAGCAGGAATTTTCATTCTTCTTGAGCCTTGCCAGAAATATTTGGTCTAAACTGGGTTAGTTTAAGGTGATGTATTGTGGATTGGTTTGTTTTTCTTGCAGAAGACTTAACAAAATTGGCATTTGTTTTAGAAACAAAGGAAGGACTCTCTTGCCAGGTTCCCGTGGTCTGGGTTTTTTTAGGTACTAAATGTGAGAGGTGGAGGCTGGGATTTTGAGAAGCTTCAGGTTCCTGGAGGAAATACTTCTGGATGTTTGTAGAATTATTTGTCTACTAATAATGTGTTAATTGTAGACTGAACATAGGGGAAGAAAAGCTGCAGTTCAGCCCTGGTGTTCAGGTTGTATTTAATCTGTCTGGTTAATGGGAAACCTGGAATGTCCCTTTCTATCCACGTAGGCTGGAGTTGATGTCATGCCATTTCTGAGTGGTTTTGCTCCTCCAGGTAGCTCAGCATGCTGACTTTAATGAGACAAGTTATAATCAGGCCCAAGAAAACCAATCAATTGCAGTGAGCTGCAGGGGGGATCCAGGAGTTAACAAGCAGAATGCAAACTTTGGGAATTTGATTAATGGGAACAAATTGGCAGTAATCAATGAGCTGCTGGTGGTGGAAGAGCCAGCTGATGCTGGTGCTTGTGCTGAGCTGCTGAAACACTGAGCTGCAGCCCCCCAAACTCCAGATCCTGAGCAGCAGGCAGGCTCCAGCCAGCAGGGGATGGCTCCGCGGTCTACCCTCTGAGCGAGTGCAGTGAATGGAGAAGCTGGACAGAAAAAAAGGGAGAAAAAAGTAAACTAGCAGACAGTTTACCTTAGATTGTCCCTAATGGCAGTGAGACAGCAGCTGGAAGAGGAGCAGATCACACTGCAATGCTTCACTGAACAGTTGGAGGGTTTGCTGGTGTCCGTCTCTAATGGGATGTTCTGTGATTTATCACACAAACCCAGGGAAAACCGTTCCATTTCAAGGAAATGGCTTTAGCAACACACACTCGTGGGGCTCTTGCATGGTATATACATTAAATCTTTGCTCAACTCCTATTGCTCTGACTTCCTGGAGATGTGGCTTGTTGTGGGGGGAGTGAAGGATGCTGAGAACTAGCCCAGCAATGCAGGGTTTGCTCCTACAGCCAGAATTCACAGAAACCGGGCCCCACTGGCACTGTTAGGGCTTCTCTTATTACAATTGAATTCATTCCTAGTACTTAAGCTTGTGGGGGATAAGGATCATTAAGGAAGTTTAAGAAAGGGCAAGAGCTGAGAGAAGCCATTAAAGAGGAGGAGAGTCTGGAAGGAGGAAAAGTTTCGCTGGTCGGTCGCAGTCCAAAGCCTCGCTTCCAAAAGTTCCCCTTCTGCCCTTCCACCCTTAACTCTTTCACTGGGTTTCTTCTTGGGCTCAGGTGCTGTATGAGAAGGAAGGGGGAAAAAAAGGGGTTGTTTGCCAGCAGTGGTAAAGGTCAGTTGTCCGTTTGTCTTCCCGCTTTGTTTCCCTCGGCCGCTGGCCAAGGCTTGGCAGGGCTGGAGGCAGTGCTTTAAGTGCTGCCTGACTCAGCAGTGTGTAATGTATGGGACATCCGGAATCGGGGCTTTTTTAATAATTCTATTTTGATAGAAAACCCAGCGTGGTATTTGGAGTGCTCGGGGTTCCAGTAGTCTGTGTTGTGATTTGTCAGCTTAATGTAATACTGTACTTGGGGGTTTGACTCTGGAAGTACATGGCAAAAAAATCCAGTTGTTTTGGCAGAAAGGGATGAATCAGGAATGTCCTGCAGAATGTGCTCTAAAAGGTAACTAGACAAATGAGAGGTCATGGAAGATGTAATCCACTTTTCCCAGTTTTGGCTGATCCATCCATCTATCGAGCCCATAGCCAAGGAGGTTGTTGCAAGTCCAGTCCAAATGGTTAACTTCTGCAAATTCATTTCTCCCTACAATGATCTCTATTTTAAACTTAATTCTGGCTTATAAAACAACCTTATTTTTGTTGTCCATACCATTACTTTTTTTTAAATTTATCTCCGTGGTTAAACCCCTTGTGCTCTCCTGCTGCCAGTGAAGGCAAAGCTGTGGAATAAGTCCTTAAGGAATCAGTGCTACTCACGAATATTCTCAGAAATGTGAAATACAGATATTATCCAACTCCTACATTGTGTATTTACCATGCTAAAGATTATTTTTCCAGTGAGAGCACTTTATCTTGGGGGAAGCAAATTTCCCTTCTTTCTTTGATTTTTTGCTGCTCATTCTGGAAATGAACAAGTGGTGCATATTCTGTGTATGTATGTAACTGCAAACTGGAATTATTTCTGCACTTTAGAAGGTTCCCAAGTCCTCTTGTCTTCCTGGGTCCAGTTTTATAGCCACTGCTGAGTGTGGTGGTAACTTTCCTCCTCCCAAAGCCATTGCTTTGGGCTACCATTCATTTTTGGGGTGGTCGAAGCCTGCCCAAGGTGCTGCTGTAGTGTCACGTCTGCATCCTGTGAATGGGCCCCATGGCATCAGTCCTGAGGAAAACAACATCCCAATAAAATCCTGTTTGCAGTCCAAGTTACGAGCAATGGGAAAAGCTTTGTAGAGCCATAGTTAAAATTACCTTGGGTTTGTGCTATTGAAATAACTGCGAGTGTCACCTCTGGTGTAGAGAAATGAACTTGGAAGTGCCTTTGTAAAGTGATCAGCTTGGAACTCAGGAGCACAGAAGTGTGTGTGCAACAGGGAGGTTTCTGGGAAGAGCACTGGGATGTGCTGAGTGCTGTGCACCAGACCCAGCAGTTTGGGTTAAGCTCTCTTTGGTTTCCCAGCCTTTGTCTCCCAGAGTCTCAAGTATACACAGATTTTAATCTTATTTACTGAAGAATTAATGCGTGGCACTGTTGCATGTACAGATTATTGTTCTCATCCTGGGGATTTTCTGGCTGATTCACTGCAGTGTGAGATCCATTGATAACCATTTGTAGCAGCCACTGTAGTGTGAGATCCATTGATGTCCTTTTATAACACAGCCTTTGCTTAAATAGCCGAGGCCCTTGCAGGGCAGGAGTTAATCCTGTTCTCGGTGCTGGGTTCTGGAAATACTGGTCAGATGCTGTCTGTGGATGGCCTCATCCCCCTGGGACAGGAGTGAACCAGTACAGCTGGAATAGATGACACATGCAAAAAAAGAATAATTTCATCTCATTGTCTTGGCTCTGACTCCAGAGCAGCTCTTTTGGGCTATCTGTGGGGAAAAAAAGAAAACACAGTCGATGGTTTTTTGTCCATATGTGAGGGTGTGACCAGTTGTGGCCGTGGCATTGCTGGTGACCTACAGAGGGGTGTCAGCAGAGGGTCACCTGCACGGAGTGAGCTCCATCCATGGCTTGGAGCACTTGGTACCACAGACCTGGGGGACAGCTAGGACACTCTGGGCATGCAGCTCTTGCTGCCTGTGGGCAGGAGAACCAGCAGGTGTGGGCTGTCCCCTTGTATAACCACTCACTGTGTCCCCAGAAATGCAGGCTTGGGCTGGGAGGGCAGTTCAGCACAATTACTGTGTCTCTCCTGGGGGTTTTCCTCCTTACCTCACCTTCACTCCAAACAAGGTGTTGTGCCTGTGCCTCCCACGTCCTGGCCTGACTCAGCTCCCACAAACCTGTGCCGTGACATTTCCTGCTGGGATTCCATCCCTGGATGAAGCAGTGTCTCCCTGTGCTCAGGCCATGCCTGTAGTGCTTGAAATAGAACCATAAAACACCCTGACAAAGGATTTTCCTCCCTGTCCTGCCGGCTGTGTCACCTCCGTGTCCCAGAGGTGTCTGGCAGGGGCAGGAGGAGCAGCTGCATCTCCTCTGGCTCAGGGAGCCAGGCCTGGAGCTGGATTTTGGATTGCAGGGCTGGAGATGAGGTCAGGTTTTCTCACTGCTCGTGTGTGAGAGGCGAGTTCAGGCTCCAGAACACGCTGTTACTTACCCAGGATATCATGTAGAGTTCTATAATCCTGGTGCCTTAAATCAATTATCACCACAATTGTGTGGATTTCTGGAGGAAATTGTGCTCTTCAGAAGTTGTCTTGACATCATGTGTGGAAATGTTTCTGTACCAGCCCAGTGCCTTTTAAATCCAGCCAGTGCCAGTGGGTCACCATTAAACCTCCAGACTCCAGCTCTACCTGTGAAGCGCTCAGTCCGTGCTAAATCTTCCTAGAAAATTACAATCCTGATGTATTTTGGAAATTGATTTCCCACAGACTGCTGATACTTTGCTGTGGGGGTGCAATATCATACACAACTTCCCCTTTTTGTTCAAATATCTCTGTTTTTGTGAGATTGCAAAGACAAAAGTACTGTTGGGGAAGGAATTCTAAAATAATGTTCATGTCTTCCTTGAATTCAGTTCACTGCTACTGTAATTTAGTAAAGAAAACTACTTTCATATTGGATTTTACAGTAATACATTCTTCATACTATTTGTAATATGTTTGTACAGTTACTGTGTGTCAGAAAACAGCTGGAGATCATCAAATTTCTGCACCACGGTCACACAAGATTTAATATGAAACTTGTGAGCAGCAGGGCGCCATTTACTCTTGTGTTGCTTTATTCAGATACTTCTTATTTCTCGTTGCTTTTATTTGTGTAGCTGAGTTTAAAGTTAGCAAGTATTGCTCAGGATGGGACTTTTTATAAAGAAATGAGAGCACAATTGCGTAGTCTGCCTCAAAATACCACCTGGGAAACTCAGAAATGTGCTGTAGAATCATGGAGGAGTAAATCATGAAATATCAGTGAAGTCTGTCCTCTATTCAAGAAACAAATAATGGAAGTGATTTCACAGCTCCCTGGCTTGGTTTTCATTTTTCCAAGAAACCTGGGAAAGGTCCTGTTACTGTCCTTACCCAGAATATCCCTCGTGATGCACTTCAGGGTGCAGCAGGGGCTTCAGTCTTGTCTTATTAGGACCTGTGCAGGCAGGGGTGATTTGGGAGGGTTTTTGGTGTGTGTTCCTGTCCCTGAATGTTTGAATGCCTGTCCCTGAATGTTTGAATCCCTGTTCCTGCTGGCAGCTCTCCTGGAGAAGAGGGGCTGGCAGGTGGGTGCCCTCTTTGCTCACCAGTGGGCAGTGTCTGAGCTGCACCTCGCTGGTGAGGGGGATGTGAAAACAGAATATCTGGGGTTAGAAATCCTGGGAAATTTTTAGAAAATGAGGTTTTGGTCTTGGACAAGAATCCTCCAGCCATTCCACAGCTCCTTTCCAGCTGTGTGAATTGGGTATGACAGGAGGGCTTCCATGGATCTCCTCCTTCCCAGCTGGGCATGGGGAGGACATGGCTGGTGGTGTGTGTGCACCTGGCCTTGCTTTGGGCTTCAGCCCCTTGGCAGCTCTCCAAACCCTGTGTGGTGTCTCCTTGCCTTCCCCTGCCCTCACAGCCTGCTTTGAGAGCACCACTGTGAGCTTTGGGGGTTCTCAGGGATTTTTTATTGCCAAGCTCCAGCAGGTCCACTCTGCCCTGAGCCAGGTGTCTGGAATCTGTGACACAAAAGAGCAGCTGATGTGGTTTATTTCTGTTGTCAAGGCTTGGAGATCCTGCTCCAAGGTGTGGTGGTGTGTGGGGATGTGGTAATAGGGTCTGGGAGGGCTTGGCATGGCTGGGGAGCTGTGCCAGGGCTGTGCTGCCAGAGCATGTCCGACACCGCGGTGCCACCGGGCTCTGTGGGGCATGGCCAGGAGGGCAGGAGGTGCTGGGGATGCTGGGGTGGGCACTGGGAGCTGCAGGAGCCTCTGGGGGTGTGGGGTGGGCACTGGGAGCTGCAGGAGCCTCTGGGGGTGTGGGGTGGGCAGGGGAACTGCAGGAGCTGCAGGAGCCTCTCAGGGTGCTGGGTGGGCACTGGGAGCTGCAGGAGCCTCTCAGGGTGCTGGGGTGGGCACTGGGAGCTGCAGGAGCATCTCGGGGTGCTGGGGTGGTCAGGGGGAGCTGCAGGAGCTTCTGGGGGTGCTGGGTGGGCACCAGGAGCTTCAGGAGCTTCTGGGGGTGCTGGGTGGGCACCAGGAGCTTCAGGAGTCTCTAGAGGTGCTGGCAGCTGCTGGGCTCGGGCAGGCTGTGCCCAGCTGAGCAGTGCTGAGCTGAGCTGTGCTGAGCTGAGCCCAGCCTGTGGCTCATCCCCACACCTCAGAGAGCAGGGCTGTCGGTGTGGCTGTGCAGGAGGGCGATGTTCCCATGGATGTGCTGCCAGGAAAGGGCTGGGGCATCTCCCTCATCACTTAAAAATGAGGGGGAGTGAGAGTACAGCTGTAGTGCATTAAACTCTACATTTTGTTTGTGATTTCTGTAGCTTTTCGGTTGGTCAGATGCTGTAAATTCAGAACAATGTATTTTAAACCAACACACTTATCCACAGGCACGCTGTCTGCTGCTGTGTATATTTTGCTGTGTATATTCATTTTTTTTTCCTCTTGCTTATTTTTTTCCCCTCTAAGAGTTTGTTACCTTTCTGAAGCTGTAACTTCCCAAAGCCATCAGCAAAGGTTTTGAATAAATCCATGCTGAAAACGTGCATGTTCTGCATGCACATATGTGCATTCGTTGTGCAAGAATGCAGTCCAGGCTTGTTAACTTCAAAAACAAAAACCAAAACTAAATAAAGAGAAGAACTGGCAGACTTGACAGCTTCATGTGGATTTCAGTTTGCATGTGGATTTCAGTTTCCTACTACCCGGCTGTTGTTTTCTCTCTTGTATTTTTTTCTGTGTGTTACTTTTGCTGCCAAGGCCTTTGATGGTTTATTTTGCCTGTTGAATTTCTGTTAATCCTGTGTTCCATATGAATTGCTCCCAGATCAATTGTGCTGTCCCCATATAAGTGTAGTTATAATTAGACTTTTTCTTTTTATTTAGGACTCTGGATCTTGGTTCTCTTAAAACATGGACTAGATTAGAATATAAGCCAATATGAGAAAAACAGTCGTATCTGGAAACAGACTTTAAAAACAGCTTTAAAAATTAGAAATCTTAAACTTCGCATGCAGAATAATTTTTGGATGCTGAAGATGTATGGAATTCAATTTCACTTCACACCTTAATTTTAATTAGATAATGCATGTTTATTACATGTTTATTGAGCTAATAGCATACAGGGGGATGTACTGCCTGTTGGTAAGGATTGGCAGTGACCCCAGCCATGGCACTGGAGTGGCCTTTGGGGTTCCCCAGACCTGGCTTTTATTAAAAAGTCATTCCCAAACAGAACCATTTTGGTTGGAAAAGCCCTCCTGGACCATCGAGTCCAAGCTGTGCCCAGTCCCTGCCTTGTCACCAGCCCAGAGCTCTGAGTGTCACGTCCAAGTTGTTCTCAGTTCCTTACTGGGATTTCCAGACATGAATTAAAATGAGTTTGTGGAGGATGATCTTAGATCTTTGCCTTTTGATTAGTAAATGATGTAATCCCATTTGGGGGAAAAGGAAGGCTTGTAATGCTTTTGGGGGTATTTGCTTTGACCAAACAATCCTGATAAGCTTCAGGTTTAAAAGAAAGCTGAAGGTTAAATTTATGCTGTTACTTGAAGCAGCACAAAGTGTAGCCGTGATCCTGGATCACAGATAGATTCTCCCAGCTGGAATAGTGCTGCTGCTGCTGCTTTAATCCATATTTCAGCAAAGGCTTTTTCTCTGACCTACTTTGTCCCAGCCCAGCCCAGGCTTTTGAGAGGTCCCTTGGCTGCCCTGATTGTGGGGGAAGTTCTGCTGTAGGGTCTGAGTCCTGCTGTGGTTCCCTTGGTTTCATTTTCATGTTGCTTTATGAATTCAGCCCTTCCTGGACACGTGTTTCTGCTCAGCCCCGTGCATCTGCCATTTTCTGAACTGAAAAGGAAGCTTCTCTGACACCTTCTTTTTTAACAAAACCCATCTGACAAGTTCTGTGCTGACTTGGTTTCCGTAGCTGGAGAAGACAAGTCTGTTCTCATGCGCTGCCAGGTGATTTGCAAGTTCTGTGCATGATTTGATAAAAAATCTAGTGCTGAAACTCCCTCATCTAAAATGTAAGTGTTGTAAGAACCCGAGTGCCTGGAATTCTGTATTATGAGCAGCAGAGCATTCCTTTTTCAGCTCTTATTGAAGGGAGCAGTTAATATCAGGATGCCTGCACGACAACATCCTGAGTCATCGAGATACTTGACAGCTACTTTCCAACCAGAGCAACTGGTTTGACAAATGAGCTTGGACTTATTTTATCACTTTAAAGATAAATCTTTAAAGACTCTTTTAACACGTTAAAGGTTGGGACATCTGATATTTTATTAAATAACAATCTGGAGGTTTCTAAGTCCACTTATTTTTGTGGCTGAGCTTGCTCCGTGTTGCAGATCAAAGCCCGGCTGAGTCGCACGGCATACCAGTGGGGAGGAGGAAGTGACTGGGTTTCTATTCCTGGCTGACCCCAGCCTCGGAACCGAGGAAGAGCTTTAAAGGAAATGCAGCATTCAGCCCTCTGAATCTTTCCAAGTATTCATAAGTGCTACCAGCACTGGCTTCCTGCATGTGGCATTTCGAGGCGTGGACATCTTAAAACTGCCCTAATTTCAAAATGAAACAGGGGTCACAAGGGAAGCCCTGAACTTCATGGAAATAGCAAAACTTGCAATTCCAGATTTTCTCAAAAATATGCAAACCATCCTGTTCTTACGTGGCAGGGTGGGAGGTGGTGGAAGGAGGTGGGTGGGCAGGGATGGCTGGAGCCCAGTGGGGCTGGTGGCACATGGTCAGGGCCCCATCACCCTGGGCAGGGAGAGCTCCATGGGATCACTGCAGTGCCAGGCTGGCTTTGCCCAGCAGCCCTGGAGGAGCTGCCAGCCCTCTTAGATGTTGTCCCCAAGGAGCCAGCACCGTGGCAGGGCTGCAGGAGGACCCAGAGTTGCACAGCACCTCGAGCACTGTGGTTGGGAGCCCAGCTCTGGCCCTTGGCAGAGGTGGAGGCTGTAAACCTGTAAGGTCACGGAGCACGAGGAGGCTCTTGCGAAAGAGCTGTCCTTGCTCCTGGAAGGAAAACATCCCCTCATCCAGTGTCCTGCTCAGGGGTTGTTGGTGAGCTGGAAATCCAGTCAGCCTGAATAGATTGGAATTGCTTTTTCTCCTTCCTTTAAGACTTTGACAGGGTTCCTTGCCAGGGCCATTTCAAAAGACAGAACCCAGCAATCCCCCTGGATTTGGTGGTGGAACTGAAGAGCAGTGCTTTTGTGGGCTGCAGAGCTGGGCAGACACGGGGCAGGATCTGGGCTGGCTGCTGAGGCTGAGGAGTCGCCGCTGGTCCCTGCGGTCAGCGCTGGGCTGGGGAGGGAGTGTGCACAGAGATTTCTGGGTTAGCTGATCCTGAGCTATTTTGGGTGCTGAACGCCAGGCTGGGAAGCTCTGCAAGCACAGAGCTGAGCAGAGAGGGAGCTCCAGCTGGGAAATGTGAGGCTGTGAGCCTGGGGAATATTACCTGTGCATGGCTTGCACACGATGGAGCTCGGAGCTGGCAGCTGGGACTTAGGAAAGGTTCTGGGTTGTCACTGATCATCTTGGGCCACCCTGAGCTCAGTGTGCAGGTGTGAGGGTGTTTGTCACCAGGGAGTGTGGAGGAGGAGCTGTGGCTGTGCTTGGTGAGCCTGGTGGGCTCTCATCCCAGCACTGCTCCTGAGCAGGCTCCAGGAGTTCCTGACAGGCTACCAGAGACCTTCTGTGCATGGCTTTGGCTCCAGTGCTTGAGAAATTGTCCCCAGATGCCAGCAGATAAACAGCCCAAATGGAGGGGGACAGTGGCAAATCCGGGGTGGTTGTGCTGATGTCTCCCATCAACACTTTTTCCTTTCCTCGTTGTGATACTGAGGTATTCACGTGTGTGTATTCCCCCACCCCATGTGTTAAGTTCCATATTTCATCTTTAAAATTTCAAACAAATCAAGGTGATTATAGGAAACAGGCTCTTCCAGATGCTGGCTGGGGAGATTCCTGAGGGCTTGAAAGCCATCCTTCACTTCTTTCATGCTGTAGTCGTCGTTCCAGAGACATCTAGGAAATTAAAATCTTCTATTATAAAGATGGGTTACTCTGTCACACATATTACCATTAGTTTCTCTGCTCTCCCTGTTGTCGCCACACATTTAGATTGCTGTACCAGCACTCAGAAATGTTCTTTTCCCCGTGCCACCAAAACCAGCTAGACCCAGTTTGGCAAAAATCAGTTTCTTTCTTTAGTTTAACTGCAATGAGATTGTAGTAAATAGAATAAATACCAATTTAATAGAATTAATACAAATTTGTAACTTAAATGTAATCTTTCCAAGTGTTTTCTACAAACACAGCAAGAAAGAACTTTAATTGCTCAAGAAAAATGAGAACTTGACCATGTTCTAGCCCTTCCAGCAGTTTATTTTTTGTTATTTTCTAACTGCCAAGGATAGAACTCGGTGCTCTCCTCTCTCTAATCACTCTTTCCCAGGGAAGGTGATTATGTTTGTCGTTGCTGTGTTAACAATGTGCTGTGCTACTCCAGACACCTCGTTTGGAAGGTGCATTAAATCCGAGGGTTTCCAAGGTGAGAAATTGGGCTGCTGGGAAGGAGCTGCCTCTGCTTTGGGTGTGTTTGGAGGCGGCTGTGGTTGGGGTCTGGAGGGGCAGGGCTGATCCCAGGGCACAGATCCCTCCTCAGACACTCTCCGTGTGTGCAGTACATTGTGTTACTGCTGTACATTTCCCAGGGTGATGATGAACCTCTCACAGTTTTCCCAGAATTGTAGTTTTAGTGAATAAAGCTGTTCTCGATGCTGGAGTGGGGAATGGTGTTGGGAATCCTATGCATATTTCTGCCCTGAGGGGGTTTCTAATTCTTTCCAGTAGAAAGTCATCGTGCACATACTGCAGGGCATTAATTGCTTGGACTTAGCCTCGCACAACATGTGAAAATTAACAGTAATACAAACAAGCTGACAATGAGACGCTGTGCTGGGAGATGTTGTGTTGAAATGACAATTATTGGCTTCTCCAGCCTGTATTTTGAAGACCTTTTTGTGCCTGTGAGACCAGGCTGGGAGCAGCTAATGGCTCCATCCTCCGTGGCTGCTGCTCTGCTCCAGGGTATATTGCTTTGCTCTTATTTCTGGAGCTCAGGCAGGCAGGGCTTTCAGATCACTTCAAAAGCAATATTTCTCTGGTTTAAGTCACTCTTCAGGCAGTGGTGTCCGTGCTGTAGGATGCTGGTTTGTGCACAGAAGTGGAAGAGCGGAGCTGTGTCACTGCACACTGGAAGAGCTGTTCCATTGTTCTCACTGCCCTGGACTACCTGAGCATTCCTTTTCACAGCCAGTCTCCTGGCCTGAGCACTTGAATTTCTGTGGACTCTTTGGAGCTGTTCAAACCAAACCTGTTGGTTTGTTGCTGTTATTTTCCATTCATGGAAAAACTGCAGAATGTTATTACTTTCCTCTTTTTGCAGGTGTCTGAGTTGTCATCTGCCTTTACTAATGCCTTTGCAGCATTATACTCACTAAGCTGCTGCAGTTTGGAGAGGGGCTGTGTCTGTTACCATCCTTCATCTCAAAAATTGGAGTCAAATATTTGATTATAATGTTTTAGCACTCCGACACTGACACTTTCACCTTTTATTTTGGATCACTGAGTTGGTGAAGTCTCTACTTTCTTTTATTATTATTGCTGGCATGGTAAAGACAGGATCATAAAATGGCTTGGGTTGGGAGGGACCTTAAATCCCACCCAGTGCCACCCCTGCCATGGGCAGGGACATCTTCCACTGTTCCAGTTTGCTCCAAGCCCCAGTGTCCAGCCTGGCCTGAGACACTTCTGGGATCTAGGGGCAGCCACAGCTTTTCCAGGCACCCTGTGCCAGGGCCTCACCCAAAATTTCATCTAACCCTTCCCTCTGTGAGTGTAAAGCCTTTCCCCAGGCCCCTGTAAAAAAAGGAAAATGCCTTTTATTTCCTTCTAAGTAACCTTTTGCCAGTCCAAATTTCAGCTTTCAGGCTAGTCAGTCTGGATTGTGCAATTGCCTTTGATAAATAAGCAGTGTCTGGTTTGCATTTGACAGGACAGGCATGTTGGAATTCACTTGGTGAAGCCTTTTGGCCAGTGAAAACTGCTTCTGCATCCTAGTGATGCCTTTTTCGGTTAAATCACCAGCTGTGGTTATATCACTTACCGTATGCAAGTAACATTTTAAATTTTCTCTTATGAAACTTGTATTTACCAAGATTAGAAGGTGCATATAGGAGGTCTATATTTGATGTTTAATATTTTTAGAGAAGTAGCGTGCCTGTTTTGTCTTAGAGGAGACATGCAAATATAAGACAAACAGTTTGAGTCACAGGTTTGAAGGCTGTTGGTCAGTCCCAGCCTGTGAGACAAGATTAGAGTGTCTGGTAGTGAGAGATGGTCGAGGAGCGAGTCTTTTTCTTAACAAACCACGGGGTTTGTAACTGTCCACGTAAAGGCAGGGGAGAACTGAGCCGCTGTCCCCTGCCAGCTCCTTATCAGCTCTGCTGCAGCCTGTGCTGCTGGAATCACAGAGCAGGATTAGCTGGTGGCTGGATGCAGCCCAGCAGCACCTGCTGCTGTGGGCAGGAGGGACCAGACACCTTCTGCCTCTCCCTGCACAGCCACGGAGCCCTGCAGGCTGGCCAGCACCAGGGTCTGTGTGCCCCATGGAACCCAGCACCAGGGTCTGTGTGCTGGCTGTGCCCCATGGAACCCAGCACCAGGACCCCTGTGCTGGCTGTGCCCCATGGAACCCAGCACCAGGACCCCTGTGCTGGCTGTGCCTCATGGAACCCAGCACCAGGATCCCTGTGCTGGCTGTGCCCCATGGAACCCAGCACCAGGGTCTGTGTGCTGGCTGTGCCCCATGGAACCCAGCACCAGGGTCTGTGTGCTGGCTGTGCCCCATGGAACCCAGCAGCAGGGTCTGTGTGCTGGCTGTGCCCCATGGAACCCAGCACCAGGGTCTGTGTGCTGGCTGTGCCTCATGGAACCCAGCACCAGGACCCCTGTGCTGGCTGTGCCTCATGGAACCCAGCACCAGGATCCCTGTTCTGGCTGTGCCCCATGGAACCCAGCACCAGGACCCCTGTGCTGGCTGTGCCTCATGGAACCCAGCACCAGGATCCCTGTGCTGGCTGTGCCCCATGGAACCCAGCACAAGGATCCCTGTGCTGGCTGTGCCTCATGGAACCCAGCACCAGGATCCCTGTGCTGGCTGTGCCCCATGGAACCAAGCACCAGGGTCTGTGTGCTGGCTGTGCCCCATGGAACCCAGCAGCAGGGTCTGTGTGCTGGCTGTGCCCCATGGAACCCAGCAGCAGGGTCTGTGTGCTGGCTGTGCCTCATGGAACCCAGCAGCAGGGTCTGTGTGCTGGCTGTGCCCCATGGAACCCAGCACCAGGGTCTGTGTGCTGGCTGTGCCTCATGGAACCCAGCACCAGGGTCTGTGTGCTGGCTGTGCCCCATGGAACCCAGCACCAGGGTCTGTGTGCTGGCTGTGCCCCATGGAACCCAGCACCAGGATCCCTGTTCTGGCTGTGCCCCATGGAACCCAGCACCAGGATCCCTGTGCTGGCTGTGCCCCATGGAACCCAGCACCAGGATCCCTGTGCTGGCTGTGCCCCATGGAGCCCAGCACCAGGGTCTGTGTGCTGGCTGTGCCCCATGGAACCCAGCACCAGGATCCCTGTGCTGGCTGTGCCCCATGGAACCCAGCAGCAGGATCTGTGTGCTGGCTGTGCCTGCTGAAGCCCAACACCAGGATCCCTGTGCTGGCTGTGCCCCATGGAACCCAGCACCAGGATCTGTGTGCTGGCTGTGCCCCATGGAACCCAGCACCAGGACCCCTGTGCTGGCTGTGCCCCATGGAACCCAGCACCAGGATCTGTGTGCTGGCTGTGCCTGCTGAAGCCCAACACCAGGATCCCTGTGCTGGCTGTGCCCCATGGAACCCAGCACCAGGGTCTGTGTGCTGGCTGTGCCCCATGGAGCCCAGCACCAGGATCCCTGTTCTGGCTGTGCCCCATGGAGCCCAGCACCAGGATCTGTGTGCTGGCCGTGCTTCCTGGAACCCAGGCTGGGTTTATGCATTAAGCTGGTGTTGGGCTCAGCCTGCCAGCGTGGGGGTGCTGGGGGCAGAGCCCCTGCTGTCTGTGGAGCTCCCAGGGCTGAACAGCCTCAGGGAGTGTTCTGCAGCAGCTGCTCCTGCAGCGCTCAGGGTCAGCACGGGGCTCAGGCCCAAAGCTTTATGCTTTATGTGACTGCAAAGGAAGAGAAACTGTTTGGAAAAGCCACTGCTCCCTGTTCATAAGGGTCAGAGGCACTTCCCAAAGCCATGCCAAGGCTCCAGCTCCCCCTGGCACAAGGCTGGTGAAGCTGGGACCTGGATACCAGGACTGTGGCTCCCAAATGTCACGGGTGGTGAAGGTGATGTGACAGTGTTCTGTGCACACTATAGACCTTGGCTTTTGGAATATTTGCCAGCCTCCATCAGCAGGGTTTTTCACTTGAGTCACAGGATTAAACTTAGTCTTAAATACCTGAGAGCTCTTGGAAGGAAGCAAACATCTGTGTTGTGTGTCTGCTTCAGGTTTGATGTGCTCTGTAGTTGTGCTTGCTCGAGGAGTACGGAATCCTGAAAGCTGGAGTTTTACATGGGGGCATGAACATAGTAACATTAATTCTCTCTAATAATATAATTCCTGCTTGTATCTAAATGCTCTTGCCAGTTTGATACATAGGAGTTTTAATTTGATACTGGCTTCTTTATTCACTGTATATATTCAGAAGTGAGTGTAGTAGCCATCACCAGTGAGTATTTTCGTTGTTGTCTGCTTTGTTCTTCTTTCCTCTCTGACCAGAAAACTTGGTCCTTTTTTGGATTCATGGATGCACTCTGGACTTATCAGTGGTTAGACAACAAGTAAACACGTACTGTACACGGGCTGCTGGCCAGCTGGCCCTGGCAGCCGGCAGCTCGGGACTTGCTTTCAGCCCCAGAAGAATGCCTGTTTGCTTGGTCATTTCCTTTCCTTTCAAATACAAAAAATAAAACTTTTTTTTCTCCAATTAAATTGCTTTCCTGGCCTAAATATTGAAATTAGGGAGAGCGCTCCTCAGATATTGGGGCTTGGGCAACTTGGAAGATTTGAGTTTGCATAGAAGCCCTTAAGAAACAGTCATGGACGTGCTGGGCTGGGAAGTGACTGGGCTTCAAATTCATCTTTTTCCCCTTTCTTTGTGGGGGAGTTTCACATGATTTTCTCTCCCTGGCTGTGGCCTGCATTGTCTGTGGCAGCTGTGCCTGCCCCCAGGGAGGTGTTGGGGCACACAGAACCCTCCAGGGGCAGTGCCCTGACCATGGGCTGTGTCCCTGAGGCTGGGCTTCCTCTGCTTGGAAAATCCCTTTTCACAAGGGTGTTTTCTGCATGTTTTCAACTCCAGGGTGGGGGAGGCAGCTCAGAACATGACCTGAAGCACCCTGGGACATACCTGGCCACAGTACCCTGGTGTTTTGCACTCCTGTGACTAGTTATCCTCCAATATTTCAGTGATTACGTTTCTGTAATGTGGGGTTAAAAATGTCTATGCTGTAAGCTGGAGAATAATTAGACTGAATGCATGCCTGTAATTGATCTTTTTGCTGGTTATTATAAAGATCTGCCAGGAAATTTGCTTCTATTCCTGCATCCCCTTCCTTCTCCCCTCAAAGTGTGCTCAGAAACTCCAAAACAGAATCCTTCTGGGAAAGCCTCAGTATATGAATCAAGGCTCATGGTTGTGGCTCGCTTCTTTGACCAGAGGAGGATTTTTTCAAGGGCACCAACACCATGTGTGTATTATTCCCTCCAGCTCATGGGTTCTTCAGCCTGGGATAATGTATGGGCAGGTTTGGCAGGGGCTGCCCAGGGAGGTTTGGAGTGCCCAGCCCTGGAGGTGCCCAAGGAGGGGCTGCAAGTGGCACTCAGAGCTCTGGGCTGGGGACAGGGTGGGGATTTGGCACAGCTTGGATTGATGACCTTGGAGGTCTTTCCCAGTTCAAATGATTCTGTGATTTTGATGGCATCCTTTCACCAGTGTTAGATACACCAAGGAATTATCATTGGATGTTGGAGTAGATCTGCTTTTGCAGAGAACTTCACAGTACTCATTTCTTACACAGCAGTCTTAGATATCATCTCTCTTCTTGGCTCTAGTTTGAGGTCAAAAAGAAATCAGAGGGTGCCTTGGCAATGGGATTGAAAGAGCAGCACAGCTGATCTTGGGGTTAATTTACTTATCCCACAGAACCCTATTTCCAACTTAACTTTATCTCTTCCCCTGATCTCTTGTCTCTGTCCACGTAGTGCTGTTTTGCAATAGCAATTGCATTTCTGGCAACTTCTGGGCTGGTTTTGCCTCCTTGGGGTGCCAGAGCTGCCTCGGCACAGGCGCAGTCGCCCCTGCCCGTGGTACAATGCTGAGGGGGAAGGTCTGGGTTGGAACATATGGCTCTGTCTTCTGAGCTTCTCGAGAGGCTGCAGAAAGTCTAAGGAGAGATCCAACATTCTGTATCTTGGGAAATCAGAATAGCGGAGGCTTGCAGGAGAGTGAAGGCTGATGATAGGAGCCACCTTCTTTTCCAGCTGCCTCCAGTAAATGTCAAGTAGAATGCTTATTTTACACACCAAGGGTGTTGGGGAGCTTGCCTTTAAAAAGTGTGTGAAAACATTCTTTTCATATTGTAATTCAGGACTGAATTTAAAGGCTGGTTTTGAAAGCAATAATATTTAGTGGAAACTGGTTTTGAGTATTTTGAATGGGTTTTTTTTCCTTATTAATTTTCCATTTGAGCACTTTAAAGCCTATCAAGTCCATTTCCCGTCTCCATCATCACATTGAGATTACTTGGTGGTTTCTCTGATCTTCTCAAGGCCTTGCTTTCTGTAAATGACAGTCCCTGTGATATTTATAAAACTGGTTTTTACGTGGTGGCGTTATTAAAAAATGTCGAGCAGAAAAAGTGAGTCTGGGAGGAATGCATTTGGTTATTTCTGACTTTGCAGCACTCTTGGGTGGCTCTCACTGGGGGAAGGAGGAGGCTGGTACTGAGCAGGAGAGCAGTAACCGTGGTTTATTCCATGTCTTGGGAGTACATTCCTGCCTGCAGTTAGACTGTAATGAGTCCTTGTGTGCAGTCCCTGCAGGGCTTAAGGCATCTGAGCACGTTACATTCCCATAAAACACTGAATATCTGGAGAATATCTGCCTGTACACGTAGGCCTGTGCAGGTGAGCACAGCCACAGGTACTCCCCTCAGGGCTGGTCCTTAACCCCCTGCAGGAACAGTGGGCTGCATCCTGGAGCTGCCATTTCTCACCTGGAGTTAGCAGTGAGCCGTGGAATTTGGTCCTTGCTTCATCAAAGTCCATAAAATATTTCAAGTTTTTCTTACAAAGCTTAGAAACACTACCAGGTCATGGTTTGAGGCTCAGCCTAATCGTGTGATTTAGTTGGTAATTTCCTTTCAAATACAAAAATGAAAACTTTTATCCTCCAGTTAAATTGCTTTGCTGGCCTAAATATTAAAATTAGGGAAAGATCTCCTCAGATAATTGGGGCTTGGACAATTTGGAAGGAAGCTTTTGAGGTTTTTGAGAAAAGGTCGTGCAGATCACAGAATCCCAGAGTCACTGAGGTGGGAAAAGACCCCCAACACTGTGGAGTCCAAACTGTGCCCAGTCCCCACCCTGTCCCCAGCCTGGAGCACCCAGTGCCACCTCCAGGGATGGGGACTCCAAACATCCCTGGGCAGCTCCTTCCAAACCCATACATGATCCCAGGCTGAGGAATCCAGGAGCTGGGAGGAATAATGTTTTCTTTTTCTTTTCTTTGTGCATCAGTTTAAGCCCATTTTCTCTCCCTGATTGAAATCAAAAGTGCTGCTTTGTTCTTTAGCTCTTCTGCACATACATTTCTCAGCCCAGAACAGATTTTCTGAGAAAAGACAGATTCTCTTAATTGTCAGCCCTTAAGTGAAAGCTGAAGGAGAAGTGCCAGATGCTGCAGGATTTGTGATTGAAGTTGCAAGAATAAGCCATCCAGGGAAACACTTATCATTGTCTCCTTGGAAAGGCCAACCTGCTTCTCTCCAGCACTGACTCCAACTGAGGTGAGGAGCTGCAGCCTTTTACCTGTATCTGGCATTTCCTTATGGATTTTTGCAGGGGAAAATGAGGTTAAATTGTGACTTTTCCACACTTCTTGACTCGCCACAGCTTCGGAAATACTGAGAAGTAGCAGCAGTAATGGAAGTTGGTGGGTCTGCTCTTGTCATGTTATCGTTTACTGTATTTCTCTCATGGTGCTTCCTGGCTTTTTCTTCCAGAACCAGCTATAGGTTCCACATACAGAGTAGGGGTAAGAGGAAAATCTGTGTTACAGGTAGGAAAAGCTGTAGATAGTGATGGCGTGTTCAGCATCATGAGTAAGAAAATACAAAACTTAAGACATTCCTTCCTGTCAGTTGGATGATAATTTATATTCAGGCGTTGGTTAATAACATCTAAATTCAGCTGTGCTGAGGACTCAAATTTAAGAGCATAATTATCCATACTTCAGTTTTCTCCATGAGGCAGTGGGGAGGAGAAACAGCCTTGGATTGTTCTTTGCTGTTCAGTGTTTCTCTGTATTGCCAGGTAAGTGTTCATTATAGCCATACTTCGAAAATTATTACCTCTTTTGGTTCCTGAAGTGAGATGAAATTATTTTGAGGGGCAAAATTGACCCTAGAGTTTTCTTTATTTTATTCTTAGGATGTGTTAGTTCTTTTCATTTTCTGTGGTGGTAGTTTATTTGTTAATAGTCTCAATCATACTTTACAGATTCATCGTTGAGACACTGAAATGTTATGACTGTATCCATCCTGCATGATCCAGATATTGTCTTAACTTTTAACCTGGTTTGTCTCTGAGCCAGATCCTTTATTACCTTGCCACGAGTAGATTGGATGGTGGAAGCTTCCCTAGGCAGGATGGAGAGGAAAAGCCCCATGTGAGGTGGGATGACTCCATAAAAACCAGGAGCTCCTTTTCTCCTGGGAGGGGCAGTGGGATGACTCCATAAAAGCGGATGCTCCGGGGAAAGGAGTGGGATGACTCCATAAAACCAAGAGCTCCTTTTTTCCCAGGAGGGGCCAGCACAGCTCATTCCTGTGTGCCACCCTGCTGGGTCCATGCAGCCACCAACCTGTGCCAGGTGAATCCCTGTCCCAGCAGGGCTTTACCTGCGGGTTTAGGCAGAGCCCTCTCAACACAAGGAGTTAATTGTGCAGGCAGAGCTGGGTTTGTTCCTGTTGCAGACGTGTTTCTCAGTGTGACCTTTGTTTAATGTTTCTCAGACAGAACGTGTAAGTGACATAAGAGCAGTTAAGACATTGTCGGACACATTTTAGCCTGGATATACAACAAGGCTTTGGTCGTACATGTATTTATTGCACCTTAAAAATACTCCTGGGGTAGCTGCACCTTCTGGGGGCTGTTTAGACCTGGGTGGGAGCACTGTGCTGGGGAGCCAGGCTGGTCCCAGCCTCTGCTTTCGGAGCCCTGGCTGTGCTGATGTGTCTGGAGTCTCACGTGCTGCTTTGCTCTGAACCACTGTTAAAAATAAGGAAAGATTAACCACTTTGCTGTTTGCTAAAGATTGTTTGTTTCGGGGTTAATTTCTCTAAAGGTCCATGAATATGAGAGAAGCTTTCCTAGGGTAGGAAAGCTTTTGTCTGAGGGAACCTCATCCCAGCATTGGAGTTTGCTGAGCCATTGGATCAGTGTCTCTCAAAGATGCTGCAGCAGTTGGAGTTACTGCACTGTTAAAGCAATACAGAAATGCCTGTTTAAACCAGTATGTTGTGTTTTAGATAAAAGCATCTCCATGTGCTTTTCATTTGAAAACTGAAGGCTTTTTTCTGTCTGTCAGCATCCCCTGTTATTTAGAGTATAATGCTTGTTTGGTGTGTGTGATTGCACCTGTGTGGGGTCTGCACCCTGGGAGGTTCAGTGCTTTGTTTCTCTGGTCCTTGCTGCTGAAAAAGCTGATTTCTTCTCAGTAATCTCTGATTGAAATGGATCTTTTATTTCTCCTTTGCTTTATGTTAATATTTTTAAAAGGTGGGATTGTTGGATTGACTGATCATCTGACAGGTTGAAGGAATTGGCTGTTGAGCTTTCATTTTTTTCCTAACCTATCCTGCATCTGGCTTTGTCAGATTTTTGTGTCTGATAGGCTCTTTTGGGTGCCCATAGCTTTGAAATCCTTCCTAGCTGCAGCTCAAAAAGCATTTTTTGGTATTTTTATATTGTTTGATTTCATCAATAGTATGGGAAACTGATGCCATACCTGTTCTCTCACCTCCTGTGTAATTATGCTTATGTAAGGAGATAAGGACTTAGGGACTAATACATACTCTTAAAACTGAATTGAACACGTGCTTTCTTCAGGTGCTGAGTAGAGTGAGCTCACCTTCCAAACCCAGCGTGCAGTGAATTATGCCTCTCCCACATTTCAGCAGTAAACATTCAGTAATTTTTCCATAAGGAATACTGTATCACTCTTACTGGAAGTCTTTAGATGACTTCAAAACCTGTTGCAGCTCTGAGTGCAATATATACTGCATTGAGTAAATCTTGAGTAATGACCATAATTTAAATGTTTGATCTGTGCTGTTGTGACATATTCTAATTCAGGAAAAGAAAAGAATTTCCCAGCAGGAAAGTTTTTAATACTTTTCAGGAAGAATGTTGGAATTGCTGCTGTTGGGCACTTGCAGTAAGTTCAGCCCTGAGGACACAGGAGGTGCTCTTGGAGAAGAGGGATGGTGTGGAGGACTCAGGGTCTGTCTGTCTGTCTCTGTCATGGTGGTTGTGTGAGAGAGGTAAACAGCCCATTAATGAAGTTTACAGATGGAGTTTAATTGGGAGGGGTTCCCAGAGCTGCTCAGGAAGAGAAAATACACAGAGGCAGAGACGAACAATGTGGCCAGGAAACAGTGCGAGGTTCAGTGAGGAAGGAATAGAGCTTCCTTCAGCTGACAGGGAGGGGAGAGGACAGAGGAAAGTGGATAAAATAATACCAGAAGCCCAGGAGAGAGAAAGAAGGCAAGAGCTAAAAGTGTCATGGGGGGAAAAAACGCACACCACAAAGGAGCCCAAAGCCCCAAGGTGAGAATTGCCTGTAAAGGCCGGGTGTGGGCAGCAGGAGGGATGTGGTGAAACATCTTTATAGTCTTGACTGTGTGACATGGTTGCCAAGTGGAAATAAAAGCAGGTAATAACCTACTGTGTGTGCATGTTATAGCAGAAATTGTATCAGTAATTGCTTAACAGTGTTGACAAAAGTAATTACAGCACTCTACTGGATAATTCAATAAAGTTGACTTTAAAATGCCTTGGAAATGACATACAATACACACGTCATACAGGTCTGGGCTGCTACTCCTTGCTTGGCCTTCTGAGAGTATGACACGAGTTTCTGTGGCTGATTTTGTGTCAATAAACAAACCTACGACGTGCTTTTCTTCCTGTTCATGTGGGGAAGAGTGGTTTCGTATTTGTTCTTTGCTTCCACTGTGTCAGAGGCCAGTTAAAGTGAAGTGAAATTGTGTTCTGAAGAGTGGTAAAAGTGGTTGTAAGAGTTTGAGAAATGCTTTTTAAACAGATTTGCTCAGTTTTTAGCTCTGTTACGTAGACACACAGTTCTGGATATGAAAGATAAAATGCACCAAGAGCTAAATGTAAAACAGGAAAGAAAAGCTTTTTGTTGGGTTTGAGGGGAGGCCTTGGCCTCTCCCTCAGGGCCCTGAGCCATCATCGTGCTCGTCTGTCAGCAACTCTCTGATTTTTAAGTCACCAGGAATTTTGAATTTGCTGCTTGTCTTTGCTGCAAGAATTCCTGTTCCCTCTGTAAGGTGGTAAAAAAGAATCTCTGCCCTTTCAAGTGACGTTAGTGCTCATGACTAAATGGGGAACATAATCCACACGAGTTGGCGCTGCACCTCAGCTCGGGCCCATGGTGCTGACAGCAGCTTGCAGTTATCATCCTTGTGACTAAGATCTCAAAATCATCACAAGTATTTTTGTCTTCCAGCAAAGTACCCAGGATATGATGTTTTTATTGGGTTTTTGTTTGTTTTTCATGCTCTTGGAAGCCATCACGAAAGCTGAATCCATCCTGGCGGGTTTATTGTAGCAAAACCCAGTCTCCCTTCCCACTGCACTTCTCATTAAAGCCAGCTCAGGCTCCTCATTTCTTTAGCTGCTGATGAAAATAAGTGGCTATATCAATGATTCGCCTCTCAGGGGATCAAAAAGTACTAAACACACACCTGAAATTGGAGTGGAAACACAGTGAGTTTAGCAAACAGTTTGAACAGCAGGAATGAACCTTCAGTACGAACTCCTGTTGGTAAATGCAAATTATCTGTGTAACGAGTTCATTTCATGTCACATCCATGTGGAAACAAACCAGTACAGTTTATGGGCATCTCTTCTGCCAAACAGTCCTGACGCAGTAACTTCTGGGGGTTAAATCTTTTCATTTCCAGTTGTAGTTTGAGCATTGGTTGAAACAAATGACCAGTGTGCCCATTGACCATCCAAAATTTCAGGAATATGCTCATGTTAAAAATACAGTTCTCATTTGCTGGTTGATTTATTTTGGGGAAAAAAAGTTTGCTTTCCTTCCTACAGATATTTGGAATATAACAGACATGTTTTAAACCACGAGGTAGATTTTGACTTTTTAGCAGTTTCTGCTAAAAGCAAATGTCATTTAAGGAGAGTATTTTTCTTGCTTATGGGGCTTGTTTAAACTCTGTTTTGGCCGCCTTCTTTTTGGTCCATTGGTGTTTTTTGAGCTTCTGGACTCCTGTTCAAAGTTTAAAGAACAATAACCAGTCAAATGTAAAATAATGTCAATTGAACCAACCGATGACTCAACAGTCAACCAAGTCATCCTGGCCCTGCACCAAATGGACCGAGGCCAAAACCTAAAGTTGGCACCGGTCCCCGTCCCTCTTCTCCATAGATTTGCACTGAAGCAGAGCCCAGGGTGCAACATGTTGCCTAATATTCCATAATGAAGTGCTGCACGTGTAAATGCGTGCCTCCCATTGAGAAAGCCCATGCAGGGGGAGGAGCCGTCGTGCTCAGGGATGGGAAACAGGGAAACAGGGTTTGTGCTCCGAGGAATTCAACAGCCTCAGTTCCTTCAGTACCACTTCCCCTCTGAACACAGCTTCCTGGAAGGGCTGGAGGAGAATGAAGGATAAAACATTTCTTTCTGCTCCTCTTGCCCTCTCTTCATCTTTGGCTTCTCCTCTTCTTCTTCCTGCTCAGAGTTAAGGTGTTCCTTCTACTCTGTTATTTGTGTTTGAGTTAGGTTACTTGTAGTTTCTTTCTTTATATTTCTTCTGATTTTTGTTGTTGTAAAGCAGGAATTAACTCTGCAGTGCAGCTAAAAGCATGAACTGGTGAATAAGTCTGTGTGTCCACATTGATACAACTCCAGGTCCAGACCACTGTTAGATGTTCCACTGGCAGCAGGAGAGTCTTGATTTTATTGTGTTTTTTCAGAATAGAAGAAATGAATTTCCTAATTAGAAGTCTAAATTTATTTCTGTCTTGATGATTATTTGTGGAAGGACTGTATTGCAGCTTTGAGGCTTTCCAGCCTGGAGAAGGCTCCAAGGGACATTGAAACCCCTTCCAGGGCCTGAAGGGGCTCCAAAAGAGCTGGAAAAGGACTTTGGACAGGGAATTACAGGACAAGGGGGAATGGCTTCCCACTGCCAGAGAGCAGGGTTAGATGGGATTTTGAGGATGGGGAGGCCCTGGCATAGGTACCCAGAGCAGCTGTGGCTGCCCCTGGATCCCTGGCAGTGCCCAAGGCCAGGTTGGACAGGGCTTGAAGCAGCCTGGGACAGTGGAAGGTGTCCCTGCCATGGCAGGGGGTCTTTAAGATCCTTTCCAATCCAGACCATTCTAGGATTCTATGATTCCACTGTAGTTTAGTTTAATCTTTTACTGCCTTTCTTTCTGTGTCATTAATATTTTTCCATGTATGTTCGAATCAGCTTTCCAGATGTCTCTCTCCTTTCCTAGCAGCTTCATTTTGGCTGCCTGCATGCAGTCCTGTGATTGACACGAGCACTGGACACAGCTCACGCTGAGGTCATTAATGGAACAAGTCCTGTTTAATATTTTAAGTTCAGTTCCTCTGGTACAACATTAATGTGTGCTGGAATAAGGGGTCAGGTCTGATATATACTGACTGCGGAGGATGAGCCAAAATGCTGTGGCTGCTCTGAGCTCATGGATCTCTTGTGATCACCACAGAATATCTCAGTGCAGTTCTGCTGCTGTTGAATTCCAAGTGCTGGCCCGTGGATTTGGTGTGTTAAAGGGTCAGTGTTAAGACAACACATTTTTGGGCAGTATCTTGGCTCTTGGTTAGTTTGCAAGGTTCAGAAAACTAAAAACCTGCTTCCCAGACAGGTAAAGCAGCACTGAGGCTGCTGAGATCTGAAACAGAACCCCAGAATCCACAGAAGTTGGAAAAGACTTTTAATGTTACTGAGTCCAACCTGTGCTTGATCCCCACATTGTCCCCAGCCCAGAGCACCAAGTGCTACCTCCAGTCCTGCCTTAGACACCTCCAGGGATGGGAACTCCACTCTTTCCATGGAGAAATTCCTCCTGGTGTCCAACCTGAGCCTCCCCTGGCACAGCTTCAGGCCATTTCCTGTCATCCTGTCCCTGTTCCCTGGGAGCAGATGCCAAATCCCACCTGGCTGTCCCCTCTGTCAGGGAGTTGTGCAGAGCCAGAAGGTCCCCCCTGGGCCTCCTTTTCTCCAGGCTGACACATTTCCTGAGATGCACTGAAAATAATAAAAAACCCCTCTAATTCTACTGAGACTTTTGCACTTTATTGTGCATTATTTTTGCAGCTGTCCTGGTGCTGGCTCACCTCAGTCTGTGAGCACCGAGCGTGTCCCTGTGCCTGCAATGTGTCCAGTCTGTGAAAGGCAGGATTGAGATGATCCACAGGCTGTAAATACAGCTGGATCAAATGGCTATTTTGTCATCCAGCAAAGCATAAACAACTTGTATGGCCCGGGATAATTTGACTCCGTATTTTTATGTAAAGTTTGTATTTAAGTATAGAGGTACTGGCTTCTGTCTGGGTCTCTTTTTGCTGCCTCTTTATTTAGGGAAGGAAGGGTGCACAATGAAATTAAAAAAGGAGCACAAAGCTTTGGAAAAGTATGCCTAAACTGATTCATACAGAAATGAATTCTACCCTTGAAGGTAAGACATTTTGGCTGCTTTACTGAAGCGCTGTAATAAATATAAAAGTTTAGAACATATAATTTAATTATCATATTCTGGCCATAAATGCTTTAGGTCTGTAGTACATTTGAAATCCCAAGAGCTCTGGCTGAGGTTGCAGCTGCAACATCAATTACCATTTATCCATTCCAAGAAGGCTTTGCCTGTGCCCTTGAAACCTTTAGGTTCTGGAGAGGCTCCAGCGGGAGCGCGGCCGCTCCGCTCTGCGCGCGGCTGCTCCGACGTCGCTCCCAGGGATGCCAAGATGGGAGCGGGCGCCATTTCACAGCGGGGCCAGGGCGCCTCTGGAGCTGCCAGCAGCTCCTTGGTGCCTCCAGAGAGCTCAGAGTGCCCTCAGTGGGATGCTCCTCAGGGTTTGGGAACAGCCGTGGAGAGGGCTGGAGGCGCCGCTGGCCGTGGGGAGCTGGCGCTGCCAGAATGGTTTGTTCCCAGTGTTGTGTTGGGAATGTGCAGATTCCTGTTCTGCTTCCGTGCCGTTGGTGTTTGCCAGCAGTGTTTGTTTGACTGTACAAACCCACAGATCCTGCAGCCAGCTTTAGTTGCATGAGGGGATGGTAAAAGGTGTGTTCTGCAGGTGGGGTTGATCCCGAAACTTTGCTGCTTGAGGTATCTCTCGTATTTTAAATTTTTCCGTTAGAACCCTGGCAGTCCCCTAGCAACATTTACTGTGGCAGGGTCGGGAGGAGGGACAGTTCCTGCCCCTCTGACTGCACACCAGGAGTTTCTCTGCCATGAGTTTCTGGCTCTGGTAATGAAGGAAATTTGGCCCTGGCCTTCCGGAGTGACACATCCCTCACGGTGGCATTATCTTTGCCGTGTCACAGACATGTTGCACGAAATGAGACCGTTAGTTCAAAATCTGATTTCCTGGCTTATCAGGGGTTTTTTAATACAGTGTTTATCTGGGTGTGCGATAAAGGAAACCGTGTTAATCGGCCTGGTTCTCAGAGCAGCTGGAAACCAGAAATGCTGGGGGCTTTTATTTACAGTTAAATACTCCAAGTAGATTTTTCATTTGTTACGGCATCACTGAGGACATGCTTGTCATCAAGACCAGCACTCCTACCAAAACCATCCAGGTCTCCATTTTAAACAGAAAATAGGAAAGAGAACTGGAGAATAGGTGGATCTGTAGGAAGTTACATGGAGGAAGGATTTGTGGCTTTGTGAGAAGTCAACACCCCAGGACAGCTTGGCTTGCCTTGGGGTCTGTCACCGTGTGGTTTGTGCCTGTGGCAGTGGCTCTGTGCCCCCTCTGTGGCACTCAGCCAGCCAGGGCTGGCTCTGTGTATGCAGAGTTCAGACAGCCTGGGAGGAAAACCTGGGTTCTTACCAATTTTCAGTCTCTTCAAAATGAAGTGAAAACATTTCAAGAGACAGAAGAAACCAATGGTTCAGGTTCTCAGCAAAATGCCTTTCTGGAATTATTTCCAATTGGCAAACACAGTTCTATTTTAATAGTCATGACAAGTCTAGTGTCAACAGCCTTGGATTAAAATATTTTCCTGCTTGAACTGAAAACTACTTCCCTGCCTAAGAGGATATAAAAATAATTAATAGTTTCTGTAGTTAATGAAGAAATAAATAAACAATTCAAAAAATGTAATCAGGCAGTGTCCACAGCCTGGTGTTTACATTGTTCTCATTGCTGGAAGATAAGGAGGAGGCCCAGATGGCAATGACATTGAAAATGATTTCTTTACTCTTAGCATGGTGATACCACTTACACCAGTGAGTAACTTGCTTTTAGGAATGTATTCCCAGTAGTTGGTTCAGTTGAGCTGCAGAGCCAGGATGTGTGGTGGGCCATGTTTTGGTGTCTGGGTGTGTCAGGAGTGAACTCCTCTTTGGACAGACTGTGAGCCAGGCTGACCATCCCTTCCGTGCACTGATGAACAGAGGTGCAGGCTGTAGGCTGGAAATGTCAGTAATTTTGGTTCTGAAGGTGTTCCCCTTGTCATTGTCACATTAGACTTGTTTTTCATAGGATCAGAGAATCATGCAATGGTTTTTGGTTGGGAGGGACCTTAAGGATCATCCTGTCCCACCTCTGCCGTGGACAGGACACCTCCCATTGTCCCAGGCTTCTCCAAGCCCCAATGTCCATCCTGGCCTTGGGCACTGCCAGGGATCCAGGGGCAGCCACAGCTGCTCTGGGAAATCCATTCCAGGGCCTCTCCACCCTCACAGGGAAGGATTTCTCCACAATATCTAACCTAAACCTACTCTTGAAAGTTCAATACTTCCGTGATTTTAATTTAATAACACAAAATAACAGGAGGGTGGTATATTTTTTAAATTAGATTACAGTGTTGGTAGGTTCAGCACACGGCTGTGCCCATTCTGTGTGTTGGAGAGGTTTTCTGGTCTTCACAGTAAAGAGAAAAAGAAGAGAGACAAGCGAATGTTCTCCTCAGCAGTGCCCACCTGCACTGGGAGGATATTTCTTCACAGAGTGAATCCCTCCTCCCCTGCATCTGCTCCACGTCCGTGGCTGGTAGCAGGGCCAGAGCCCAGTGCTCCCAGTCCGTGTGTCCCTCTCTGTGTCCCTGTCCATGTGTCCCTGTCTGTGTGTCCATGTCCATGTGTCCCTCTCTGTGTCCTTGTCCGTGTGTCCCTCTCTGTGTCCCCGTCCATGTGTCCCTGTCCGTGTGTCCCTGTCCATGTGTCCCTGTCCATGTGTCGCTGTCCATGTGTCCCTCTCTGTGTCCCTGTCCGTGTGTCCCTGTCCATATGTCCCTGTCCGTGTGTCCGTGTCCATATGTCCCTGTCTGTGTCCCTGTCCGTGTGTCCCTGTCCATATGTCTCTGTCCATGTGTCCCTCTCTGTGTCCCTGTCCGTGTGTCCCTCTCTGTGTCCCTGTCCGTGTGTCCCTGTCCGTGTGTCCCTGTCCATGTGTCCCTGTCCGTGTGTCCCTGTCCGTGTGTCCCTGTCTGTGTCCCTGTCTGTGTGTCCCTGTCCATGTGTCCTGTCCGTGTGTCCCTGTCTGTGTGTCCCTGTCCATGTGTCCCTCTCTGTGTCCTTGTCTGTGTGTCCCTCTCTGTGTCCCTGTCCGTGTGTCCCTGTCCATGTGTCCGTGTCTGTGTGTCCCTCTCTGTGTCCCTCTCTGTGTCCCTGTCTGTGTGTCCCTGTGTCCCTGTCCGTGTGTCTCTGTCTGTGTGTCCCTCTCTGTGTCCCTCCCTGTGTGTCCCTGTCTGTGTGTCCCTCTCTGTGTCCCTGTCCGTGTGTCCCTGTGTCCCTGTCTGTGTGTCCCTGTGTCCCTGCCTCTGTGTCCCTCTCTGTGTCCCTGTCCATGTGTGTCTCTATCCGTGTGTCCCTCTCTGTGTCCCTGTCCGTGTGTCCTTGTCTGTGTGTCCCTGTCCATGTGTCCCTGTGTCCCTGCCCGTGTGTCCCTCTCTGTGTCCCTCCCTGTGTGTCCCTGTCCGTCCCTGTCCGTGTGTCCCTGTCCATGTGTCCCTGTCCGTGTGTCCCTGTCTGTGTGTCCCTGTCCGTATGTCCCTGTCCATGTCCCTGTCCGTGTGTCCCTGTGTGTCCCTGTCCATGTGTCCCTGTGTCCCTGTCCATGTGTCCCTCTCTGTGTCCCTGTCCGTGTGTCCCTGTCCGTGTGTCCCTGTCCATATGTCCCTGTCCGTGTGTCCCTGTCCGTGTGTCCCTGTGTCCCTGCTGTCCAGGCTGGTCTGTGTGTCCCCCAGCAGGCCCCCAGGACAGGAGCCCTCCCCAGAGGCGTTACCACACCTGGCCGTGCTGCAGGTGACCCTTGAGCCGGGGTTGAAGTCTCTGGTGAATGATTAACACTGAAATGGCTTTAGTTAAACAGCTTGATTTCTGCAGAGCTCATTGCTGGGCTGGCATCTTCGTTAAGCCTTTCCATTTTGCCCCCTTCATTAACATTTCCTATTTTACCCCCTTCATTAACATTTCCCATTTTGCCCCCATGTGTTCCCTTGACTGGAGATGATAAACACATCCATGCAAATAAATAAAATCAGATTATATATGAATAGTTTCTGGAAAATACATGGGAATGTACTAAGTTTAGTGCCCCCTACCAATACCTTGCCTCCCAAAATGAAGTTTAATCAAAGTTTTTACAGATGAAAACCTGAAACTTGTGAGGTTTTTTCCTCTCTCATCTATGCTGCTTGATTTTTTCTTTCATCTAGATAAGACTCATAGTTTATTAGGGTTTTGTTGAGCTGAAAGCAATTTCTGTAAATACTGAAAAGTATTATATTATCTCAGAGTATTATTTCCCTGCCTTACCTCTTCCTTAGGAAGTGGTCATTTGCCTTTTAGTGTGTATAACTTTATAGGTGAGAGATTGATATTCAAATAAATGTCAGCCAGGTTAGCTGTGGCTGCTGCAGGAGCCCTGCTGCCCTGCAATCCCTCCGGTGGTGTTTTACAAGCGGGGCTGGCTGGCAGCTCTCCACACGGTTAGTAAATATTGCCCTTATCTGATACAGCCAGGCTGGGAAGATATGCCTGCAGCCCGGATTAGATTGCTGGCTACTGCTTTATTAATCAATGTAATCATTTATTTTTAGTTTTCTAAGTCATATCATCTGTTTTCTTTCTCATATTACATTTTCTGTGGTGCTGGTACAGAAAATGAGCCCTGTTTAAAAATTAAAGGTGACTGAAAAGTTTCAGTGGAATATGTTTGGCACTGTCATGGTTTCCCTGACAGCTGATGAATGTTTCCTTAAAAATGCTTTTGTCAGAAATTTGAGAGGTTGAAAGAGTTTTATTTTTGTATCTAAATTAGCTGTCTTCAAAACTATACATAGAAAGATGTTTCCATCTTTTTCTGGTTTTAATAATTTTAATGAAGCAAAGTTCTCGAGTTATATATTCCTTGTTTAAACTCATAGCTCTCAGCCTGTACTTCAGTGCTTAATCTGAGATATTTAGTCTTAGAAAAGGAGCTACTGGGCCTAAACCTTTAGAGAAAATAAGGCATTTTAGATTAGCCAGACAATGATTACTGCTTGTAGGGGGGTATTGCTTGGTTTTGAGGTAAGTGTTGGGGTTTTTTAATTGGTTTTTTTGCATATGACAGTCTAAAAGTAGAGAAACAAATTTCTTTCTCTGAATATATCAGTAAGCTGGGGAGAGAAGGAAAAAAAACCAGAACAAGAAAGTAATATGTGTATCACATGAAAGAAAGCAAAGCTTTGAGGTCAGAATTACTTGTCTGATGATTAGACAGGAAAGCTTTTGAGAGAGCAAAGAGCCAAGGACGGTTCTCAAGCCTGAGGTTCTCCTCTGGTCTCTGGGCTCCTTCTGAAATCTCCATGGAGCAGCAGAGCTGGCCAGAGCCAGGAGTAGATGTGTGAATCCTCAGCTTCCTTCCCCATGAGATCTGTGCTCCTGCAGCCCCACAGCCTGAGCTGCAGCAGTGCCCAGAGGGGCCGGGATGTGCAGAGCCCCTCCATCCTCCCAGAACTGTTCCTAGAGGTCTGTGCACTTGAGGAAGGCAGCCCTGCCGGGCACAGGGCAGGACGAGGCTGTAATTAAAGATGGATGTTCCTGCGGACATCAAATAGGTGGGACTGGCTTGAATTACATTCTGCCACGGCTTGGATGCTGAGGGCTGGGTTGTGCAACCAGAGGGGTTTATTAGAGCTCGCCGCTCTTTAAAAGAACACAGATTAATTGGAAAAGCCAGAAAAGCTGTGTGTGGCTGCTGAGCAGGGATGCAGCCCATGAGTGAGCGCTGCTCCAGCTGACAGACACGTTGTGGGGGCTGGCAGCCTCGTGGCACAGCCACGGAGGAGACGTGTTGAGCATTCCACGGATGCTTGCTGAACGCCGAGGAGCAATGTGACAGATTTGAGTTCTTTTCCAAGTTCTGGAGAGAAGCATTCTTCCTTTTGGGAAAAGAGGGGCCTTTTTCTTCCTTTTTCCTCAAGTTTGAGTCATTCTCCTCCATTCCTGCTGCCAGCCTTTCCTGCTGAGGGTTTTGCACCACCCTTGTTCTGGTCTTTCTCTGCTGTCCTCGTGCCACTGCTCTTCAGCACGTTGAAGGTGTAGTTCCTGTCTGGTGTTTTCTCCTCTGCTCTGAGACCCAGCTCAGCTTCTCCCCAGCTCAGACACTGGTTTTGGGTGGGGTCTACACATCCCTGAGGTCTTTGCCTGCCTGTGCTGTCTCATTTTTTCCCCCCAACGCAAGTAATTTTCACTCCTCTCTGCCCTCTGATTCCATTTTTGTCAAAGTGAGAACTTCATTGACACATTTATTCTGGTTTGACTTTGATCCTTCTGTATTTGAGTGGGAGGATCCTGCTCCTTGTCTTTTGATTGCCTCACTCCGTATAGGGAGGAACAAACACAATGGCCAAGTCCTTTGGATTGTGGTGGGCCATTTCTCAGGTGCTCTCTGGGGATGGGACATATGGACCTGTGCAAAAGCAGAGCTCCCAGGTGCTGGGATGTCTTCATTTGGGATGGAATTTTAAGGTTTGCGTGAGCGTGTTGGAGCTGTGGTTTTTTTAAATGTGTGACCAAATCTGGTCAGACTTCCTTGAGGAGAGGAAAAGGAATTTTCCATGCAAAAGCCATCCCACATACAAATGTTAAGCCCACATCAGGGAACGTGGATGATCTGGAGAGTTTCCAAGAAGAGGCACCAAAACCTTAAATAAAAGTGTCATTTTTCTAGCTTCATCTGGAGAGAGGCTGGAACCCTGGTGAACAGGATTTTCTGTGAAAATCAGTTTAAAGTGAAGCAGGCAGTATAGAAATCATATTTTAGGAGTTTCAAATTTAGTTGGAAATTATAGAATAGATGGGGTTGGAAGGGTCCTCTGGAGATCATCCAGTCCAACCCCCTGCCAAGGCAGGGTCACCCGGAGCAGGGGACACAGGAACGTGTCCAGGTGGGTTTGGGATGTGTCCAGAGAGGGAGACTCCATGACTCCTGGACAGCTGTTCCAGTCTCTCCCACCCACCATGGAAGGAAGTTCTTCCTCGTGTGGAGGTGGATGAACTCAGCAAGCTGGGCCTTTCCAGGGCTGTGGGGCAGTGCAGGGGTTGGGGCTGCAGCTCTGTAGGATCAGCCCCTGAGCTCTGGCCCAGCACTGCTGGGTCAGCCCTGAGGATTAGGAGCAGTTCCAAGGTGATTATGATGGATTGTTTGTTGTTCTCAGAGGGATTTGGGTTTTTTTCTTAACAAAGAAACCCTTCGTTTGTAGCTGGGCTGGGTGTTTACATCCCCATCGTGAAATGAGGAATATTTCTCACTCTTCTAAACTGCTGGGGTGAAACGATCACTTGTTACTATGAATATTTGTTACTATATGGCCCAATTTGCACAGCTTCTTGCATAACAGTATCCCAGTAGAAAAGCTGGTGGTGGTGCTGGGAAGGGAGCCCTTGTGCAGACTGCAGGGAATGTGGCAGTAATGGAAACAATATGGACTAAGAACGTGTTTTAAGAGTCAATTTTAAAGGCTGGGATAATTGTGCAAGAAACTTGGCTTCAGAAACGTGTAAGGGAAGGAATCTTGATGCAGCCAAATAGGCCGTGAAAAATCTGTACAGCTTTACTTTGGGTCTTACAGAAGTCCTTGTTTAACTGTTTCTGGTGTGCTCTGTGGGCAGAACTGTCCCACCAAGGGTGGGGACAAGCTGTCCTGGCAGGTACAATCCCTGCATTGACCTCTATCTAATTAAAGGTATTTTTCTGCTTTGTTGCAGCCCTGGAATGAGATCAGATGTAAGCTCTTCTCCATCCACAACCTCAGCAACTACGGGACCACCTCCCAAGCTCTGCCTGGTGTGCTCTGATGAGGCCTCCGGGTGCCACTACGGTGTCCTGACGTGTGGCAGCTGCAAAGTGTTCTTCAAAAGGGCAGTGGAAGGTAGGACCTGCTTGGATGAGTTTGATGCTTATAAATACAAAATCCCCACGCATATCATCCATTTTCAAACCCAGCATCCATGGGTTTGCTAGAATCCTGCTGAACATCCCATCCATTAGATCACTGATCTTGTCGTAGTAAATCACATTGATAATGGTGCATTATCCAAAGCATGGATTCCATTCACGATGATAAAATGCTCCCATTCACTCCGTGTAAAACAATTTATTGTTGTTGTCTTGGCTTTTGTCTCTTTCATTTTCTTTCACTGTTGTTTTTGTTTATTTGTCCCATTTTTATACCGATATTTGTATTTATGCAATAGATTTGTAAAGTTTGTGATATTTTGATTTAAGGTTAGTTGGTTTGTGTAGAAAACTTACATGGAACTCAGTAAATCTGTTTTGTGTGAGGTTATTGTAGTTTTATGGTTCTTCCTGTAAACAGTGTTGGTTGAATTGCATCCATGTCCCTGGGTGTTATTTGCAGGGACACTGGGTACCAGGGACGTGTGTGGGTTTGGATCACTGAGATTTCTCTCCAGTTGTGATCAGAGAAAATCTTTCTGGAAAACAGAGATGATGGAAAACTGTGAATAAGGACTGTGTGATTTTTGGGTGCATCAGTAGCCATTTTGTAATGGATTAGGTTGTACCTCAAGATCTGACTCTGGTTCAGTATCACATGCAGGAAAACTGGGGCATATTCCCAGTGTTTCTGGGAAGATGGTGACTCCTCAGGTCTGAAGAACATTGTTCTTGTGCTGGCCCTCAGGGTTTCCTGTCTTGTGCCTTCCTCGTGCAACCCTCACTGAACCAGGCTCTTTCTGCTGACATTTGTGCAAGCTGGGGTCACTGGAGGAGAGGAAGGGCTGTTTGACAAAGACAAGACACCATTCAGTCCTCAGAAGCAGAATTTTCCCCCAATTCCTGGCTCACCAGGTGCCTTGGGCAGCTCTGTGGAAGGGCAAGTCAAGTTCATGTCATGGCTTCTGCTGGTCACAAAGGGCTGCTGGCTCTGTGGGAGCTGAAGTACAGCAAGGCAGTATCAGCTCAAGTGAAAGCAAATAATCACCTGTACCTTTGATTAAAACATGGCCACCGGAGATCCCTCAGAAGACAGTTTGTAAGGCAGCTGGACGTGTGCCATAGCCATGGGTTTGCCTGTTCTCAAGCTTAAATAAATCACAAAAGTATTGATACAGGAAGGAGTCACTCCAGTGATTCCTTTTTGTTTTCACACACCTTAAATCGACTGTCTTGATACTAAAAATATAATCTGGCTTGTTGCAATCAGTTCCTCAGGTTCCACCCCTGCTTCCATTTTGATTGTGCCACAAATTATCCCACTTTTCACAGAATCCCAGAATGATTAAAATTGGAAAAGACCTCCAAGATCATCAAGTCCAGCCATTGATGGATCACTACCATGTCAGCTGGGCTGTGGCACCAAGAGCTGAGCACCCTAAGCCCTTGTATTAGATGACATGGATGTTTGCAGGGCTGCTTCCAGGATCCGTTAGTCCCAGTCTTCACGTTAAGGAACAAATAATTTGCTTTTGTCTTTTATAGGCATTTTTCTTATTGGGAACACATGTAAAAAGAATTTGTTTCTGCAATATCCTTTTTATTAGTGGCTGCCAGGCACCTGTTAGTGTTCAGATCAAGCTGACTCTGCACACTCATTATCCGGCCTTTAGCCAAAGCCCTTTTTTCCACCTTTGCCTCCAGGCCTGTGTACTGTGGCAGAAATAGTCACAGAAACTGGAAGTGTCGGTGTCTAGGAAGTCAATATAAACCACATTTTTTCAGCAAAGAGTAGAACCAGAGGAGAAGAGGAAGGGTGAAGGTGGGACAGCAGCTGTTGATTTCTGTGTAGTTCTTCAGGCAGACAGGCCTTTCTTCAGGAGCCCAGGCTGGCCAGAGATAGCTTTTTCTAGTTCTGGTTTCATGGTGTTTCAGAGCCCAGAGCCCTCATGACGAGTTCCTGCAGCCCCAGCCCTGCTCAGCTCCCAACACTTGACCCAATGTACCACCCTGGATCCTCACTGCTCTCCCCACCTCCGCTCACCTCGCCGCAGCTCCTCACACCTCCCTCCCTGCAGACTCCCAGCACCTCTCCCTCCTGCTCTGCTCCAAATTGCCCTTCTTTGTCAGCAGCTTTCATTCCATCCTCCAAAGTCTTTTGTCTACAATTCCCAACCTTTTCCTAGACTGCTGTGCTCAGATGGGCACAGAGCTGTTGGTGTCACAGTGCGTCAGAGCCCCGATGCCAGCGGGGGCTGTGGGCAGCTTAGGGATGGGGATGGGATTGACCAGCTCCTGAAAAATGCCCCTGTGTGCCCCAGAACACCCTGGAAACACCTGCATTGGCTCACTCCTGGTTTTTACCAGAGTGTTTTTGGCGTATGTGGGTTTGAGCAGCAGAGAGAACTGAGGCACGTTCCTTTGGCCTCTGGCACATCCCTGGGCAGCAGGCAGACGTGGAGCACCAACTTCCCTTCATTTTCCCCCAAAATTACCACGTGACAAGAGGGCTTTGCTATAACATAATACAAAGAAATAGTGTAGCTTGGTCCTAGAAAAGCAAGAGGAGGTGAGCAGTAAATACCAGAAACCAAGCATTCGTGGAGAGGAAGCTCTTTGTTAGGAATAAAACAGAGCAGCTCAGGAATCCCTCACCTGAAGTGTCTGTATTGATGTGTGAATCTGTGGTCTCATCATGGAGGGGCATGGAACTGTTGTCTCTACTCCACTGCCGTGCTGGGCATCAGTTCATGTTCCGTGTGTGTTTCCATGTATTAGGATGCTAATGGCAACCAGAATGCCGAGTGGAGGATCTGTTGTCTGAATTAATTACACACAAAGCTGGCACAGGGGTCAGCAAGGCTCCTCTTCCCCAAGTGGAAGAGGTGGGGGGGGTCATTCAGAAAAACATTCCTTGGAATATCAACTTAAGAACACTTCACAGAAGTTTGGCCAAAGCCATAGGAATGAGCTCTGCATGCCCATAATTTTCACAGCTGACTTGTAAGAAATTCCTTCTCCAAGCTGTTTTCCTGTGAGAAAACTCTTGGACTCTGTTGCTAATAACTCAGTTTTGGAAAATCTGTTTGTTTCTCACAATATTGTACTTGTCAGTACTTTGCAATACAGTGTAAAAGCCCAGGCTGCAGCTTTCTGCCTTCTGGAAAAACATGCTCCTTGACCCCTATCTGGGAGAAGGGTCTATTCTTTGGTAATACCTTTCCCTAAATAAGTTACAGTCAGACATTCATTCACATAACTCATATAATTAAGGATAGATACTTCTTAGCTCTAAACAGCTAAGAAATACAGTTATTTTAATTTATGTACTTCAACTTGTCATGTTTTTTCAGGGCCAGTTTTGCTCTGAATCTGTGAATCCATAAAAGTGTCAGACAATTAGGTTTGTCTGGGTCAGGCTGTAAGTTACAGGATGGTTTCATGACTGTCCAGCTGATGAAGCTGTGTCTGTGCTCTGCAGAAATGTTTACAAGTGTTTTCTCAGAATGTGTTTGTGCACATTATTTATGTCTCTTGTCAGACTATTTAGATAAATGGGAAACGTGCTGTAGAAGGCAGCTTTGGTAAATGCAAGGGGAAATAGTTTTAAAAATAGAAGTTGCCTAGTGTTAACAAATAGAAAATAATATTTCTATCTAAATGTGTTGGCTTTGAGGTCTAAACATGAGAAATGGGTTTGGATATGAGAGGTCAGGTGCATACAGATGCTTTTGCAGGACACACAGTGCAGGCAGTGAAGGTTTTCTGTGGCCCTCACTGTCAGTGAAGGAAAGGCTGAGCGGGGTCTCTGGCTGGGGAGCTGATGTCTGTCCGTGTCTGTCTGTCCCAGGGCAGCACAATTACCTGTGTGCCGGCAGGAACGACTGCATCATCGACAAGATCCGCAGGAAGAACTGCCCCGCGTGCCGCTACCGCAAGTGTCTGCAGGCAGGGATGAACCTGGAAGGTAACACAGCCCTGGGGCTGCTGGGGGAGCTGGGGCTGTGCTGCATTTCATGGGCACTGTAACAGGGACAGCAGGGGCTGTGCTGGGGCTCCTGTCTGTGCTCACGTGCTGTCTCTGTATGGTCAGCACAAGTGAGTCCTGCACAGCAACACGGGGTGGTTTTTATTCTTCTCAGCACATACATCTCATGGCTGGTTTAGAGACAACAGAACTCTTGGAGAACACCATGAGGGAGGTGGAACACCTGGAGGGAGGTGGAACACCTGGAGAGGGAGGTGAAACACCATGAGGGAGGTGGAACACCATGAGGGAGGTGGAACACCTGGAGGGAGGTGGAACACCTGAAGGGAGGTGGAACACCTGGAGGGAGGTGGAACACCTGGAGGGAGGTGGAACACCTGGAGAGGGAGGTGGAACACCTGGAGGGAGGTGGAACACCTGGAGGGAGGTGGAACACCTGGAGAGGGAGGTGGAACACCTGGAGACAGGTGGAACACCTGGAGGGAGGTGGAACACCTGGAGGGAGGTGGAACACCTAGAGGGAGGTGGAACACCTGGAGGCAGGTGGAACACTTGGAGGCAGGTGGAACACCTTGGAGGGAGGTGGAACACCTGGAGGGAGGTGGAACACCTGGAGGGAGGTGGAACACCTTGGAGGGAGGTGGAACACCTGAAGGGAGGTGGAACACTTGGAGGCAGGTGGAACACCTGGAGGCAGGTGGAACACCTGGAAGGAGATGTAGTTTCGCTGTCGAAGCAGTCACGACATAAAGCAGATCACACATACAGTCTTAAGTGGCAACTGTTTATTACCGAACATGGCTGATTTTTTATACACTTTTTAGTTGTTTTTGCTTCTTCTACTTTCACAATTGGCTACAATAAATCAACATAACACTATTGGTGAAAAGTTACAGTGACTTCTAAAAATACTTCATCTAGCTGGGAGCTTCTGTCTTTATCTTTCTTCTACTCTCTTCTCACTCTTTTAGCTCACAGGCCCGCTGTTAGCCCTTCCACAGTGTAACACCTGGAGGGAGGTGTCACACCAGTAGGAGGGTGTGCTGAGTGACCTGACACTGAGACATGGGAATGGGGATTGCATCTTCCAGCTGAAGAGAATTGAAATACTTTTGGATACTTCTTAACTGTCAAAATTTCTCTAGAAAACGTTGGTTGAATTTAACAGATCACCACATCGTTGTTCTCTGCTGAGTCCTGAGTGACTCGTGAGAATCTGAAGGCCACATCAACCAGAGATTTAGCAGCAGTTGTAAAATGGCATAAAACACTTTTATTAATGTCAGCTTCATTTTATGTTTGCTATTTTTCCCTGAGCAGCAGAGATTAACACAGCACTTACTAGTGCCGTTATCCTGGTGGTACTTGTATAATCAAAATTGTCAGATAAAATAAAAATGTCAAAAATGTATTTGTCAGCTCCAAGGATGAACAGAATTTCATTTCAGTCAGTGATAATATCCTTGGTGAGGTGTAAGTGATAAGTTAAAGAGATCAATGAAGCACAGACGGGCGTCTGTGTTAGCACATCCTTCCTCTTCTGCTCCCAGCCTCCCTGAGGAGGACACAGCAGCACTTTCCTGGGCTGCAGGGGCTGGAGCTGCCCTTCCAGGCACATCCCCTCCCCAGGGGAGGCTGGGATGATGCTGGTCCATTTGTTGAGCTGTTGTCATTGTCTGTGTGCAGGGGGGGAGCTACAGCCAAAACCTACAGTAGTGGGTTCTGAAATAAATCCCTGGAGGACAGGGATGGTCAGTGAGTGTTTCCCAGGAGTTGGGTTTAGGTTTTGGACACTCCCAGTGAGCTGGACCTCATCCTTCAGAGGTCAGAGCAGGACAGGCCTCTTGCCTGCTCCTGGTGTCTGTGGGGACAGGTCACTGCCCTGCCAGTGTGCCTGGGGGCAAGAACATTTAACAGGCAGCTAAAATAATGCCAAACCCCACAGGTTTGGTTTTGAGGTGGAGAAGAATGCATTTTGGTTAAGGTTGATTTCTGTTTTTTCTCTTCACAGTTGTTTTCAAAACACATCTGTGATATTCATATATTTATCTATGTGAAAAAGTGCTCTGACAGTAAGGAATAGTTCTTTAACAGTCAATTTAGTACTCCCATTGTAAACTTTTCCCTCCTGCATCACTTGCAGTGGGCACCAGTATTGCTGTCCCTGGCTCTAGGACACGGAATCAGAGAATTGTGGAGAGCTTTGGGCTGGGAAGGTGCTCAGAGCTCCTCCAGTGCCACCGTGCCCTGTGCAGCCTGGCCCTTTCTGCAGCACAGAAAATGCAGGGGATGACGTCGGGCTCTTGTCACTTCTCCACATGTAGGCTAGAGCCCTTCCAGCCTGGTTTGTCTGAATTTTGGCACAGAGAATCCTAGAGAATAGTGAGGTTTTGGAGGATGGATTTTGTTATGTAAGTTGTTGGAGAAGGTGGGGAGAGGGAAGCTTTTATGGCTGAGAGGGAAAAGGAATCTAGAAACTCAGCAGCACAAAATGGAAGAACCCAGGTAGTGTGAAAGGGTGAAAAACCCTGAAAACAAGGGTTTTTGGGGCAGTTCTGAACAGATGGAGAAGTAGTCGTGCAGAAAAGCAAACTGGGAGGCAGCATGAAGTGCAGAGGAGACTAAAATCCAGTTTCTTTTATCTTGTCTATTTTAGGGTCACAGTTTAGGAATGAGTGTTGTTTAAAAGAGAATTAAATTTGCATGTTTTTTAGACAGTAATTTCTTTTTGAAAAGTCCCCAGCTGCACCCTCAATGCATAGGCAATGGTTACAGCAAACCAGTGAATGGCCAGAGGAGATCCCAGAATCCAGCCCATCAGTGCTTGGGCCCCTTGCACTCACCTGACTTTTTCCAGGAGCCTGCCCCATTTTGGGTATCTCATTTTCCAGTACCTACTGTGGATTTCACTGTTAGGTATTGGGTACAAAACTAATTTATTTTTAAATTAATGCTTTCATTCATTCTATCATGCAATATTTTAATTGAATTGTTCTTGTCCTGAGTTAAAAGTGGCCCTTTCTAGTCACTTGATAATTTTCTCTTTGTCTTTTTTACCATAAAATCATTAAGGTTGGAAAAGACTTCAAGTCCATCAGCCATCCCTTTGGTCCTGCACAGAATCCTTTTCTGGAACTTTCTTTTTTCTATTGCATGTTTTTTGAGGCGTAGGGGACTGGAAAAACATCAAACTATCAAGCTGCAGGTAGCAGAGATTTACGCAGCACAATGATGATATTTTCTTCTCCAGCCTTTATTTCCTTGAGTTCTCATTTCCGCTCCCACCGTTAATTGGTGTTCCTTGGCACCCTTTCTCCGTGTGATGTGCTGCAAGAAAAGATTTATTGTTAGGTTTTATGCCTGTAAAAAACAGTCTCATAATTCTTCTGGCTTTTCGTGCCTCGTTTTACAGTTAAACTTGGCAACTAATTAGTTTTTTCTGCAGTCTTCGCTTGGAACTTAATTCAATTTTTGAATTTTAGTTCTTTCTAATCCTTTGCCCTGCTCTGCCTGCAGTGGTTCCCTGCCAGGTGAGGAGGGCAGTGCTGGTGCCCGTGGCTGCCCGGGGTGGTGGCAGGTCCCTCGCCCACCTGGCTCAGGTGCTCGGGCCATCTGCCCCCGGGCAGGGAGGAGGAAGCCTCTGCAGCCTGGTGGATGCCAGACTGCAGGAGGTTGGGGCTTGGGAGGTTTTGTTTGGAACAGAAAATCTTGGATGCTTTTCTCTCCGTGCTGAGTTTATCTGTGGGGGTTATCTCCTGTAACGTGCCTTGAGGAGCTGGCTTTAAATTAGTGGTCTTTTTATTATTTGAAAATTAATTGCAAAGAAATGCATTATCTCAACTTTCTTTTTTGTGAGGTACAGCTATATATCTAAGTCAGGACTGGTAACAGCCTAATAAAAATTCTTGCATAATAATTTGTCTTATCAGATATGTTTATTTTGATTATAATTTTATCAGGCTTTCTGGGCTGGAAATGCTCCATCCAGGTGTCTGCAGGAAGCTGAAGGCATGTGCTTCTAAATTTAAGTCAAAGCAGTTCATTTGCTCTTCAGAACACGGATAATGGGGTAGAAAAATGCCACAATATGAAAGGATTTTGAAGCAGCCATTTCAAAATTGAGACGAGAATAACAAGAAACTCTTTGCTCCAAGGAAACAACTGTTGCTATTCCCTCATGGCAGGCTTGGCACATGTGGCCAGTCCACAAAACTTTGGGAAAATGCAGTTTATACAAGGTCTGCAGAGGATTCCTTGTCTCTGGCAGTTGTTTTCTGAAGGCTCCGTTGCAGCCAGAGGGAGAAGCAGGTTCAGGAGCGGGGTTTGTGTGCTGGCACTGCAGGGTTGGTGCTTTTTGGGTGCTCAGGGATCCTGAACAGGTCAGGAGGAGCTTGGAATGCACAACCACGTTACGTGATGCTTTTATGGGCTACAGATTTATCTGGGAAGTTCCAGAGCAGAAATCAATTAATTATCTGGGCAGGCAGGGAGGGAGCTGGGCTCATTCGGTCTGCGTTGAACAACGAGTTCCGTGTGGCCGCCTGCATCCAGGAGAGCCAGAGCCAAGCAGGAGACTCCATTAGGGACAAGATGCTAATAAAATTGTTGCTCCAACTTTTTGTAGTTTACAGTTAACATCTCTGTGTGATGTTTTATTTATTTGGCCAACGAGTTTTATGGTTTAATTACGCAGCAGTGATTTATATGCAAGAGAGCTGGCAAGAGAAAAAGTTCCTCCTGCCCAGCATTTAAAAAAAAACCCTGTTTTCTCTGGCTTGAGAGATCCAGTAACTTCTTACCCATTAAATATATTTTTTCCTTTCTTTTGCCTAGTTTCTATGCTTGGTATTAAAAAGAACTTTTAAAGTGTGCAGTGCTGCAGATATTTCCAGTGACGGTATTGAGCCTTGTATTTTAGAGTCAGCCTTGTATTTTAGGGTCAGCCTTGTATTTTAGGGTCAGCCTTGTAAGGTACCTGCAGACATCACTGAACATTTTTAAGCATTGGCATAAACGTGACTTTTATTAAAATGTAGTGTTAGTTTCACTAAGTTAGTGGAAGTTTGCTTGGAATGAACACGAAACTCCTGACTCTGTGAAAAAATGCAGTGCTGGTTTCACTGCCAGCCTCATGGGGAGGAGATCAGCGTTCCCCCTGCCGTGTTTATCTCTGGGTGGTCATTTCCACACCCTCACCTGTGCCTTCCCCACCCTTTGCAGCCCGCAAGACGAAGAAGAAGATCAAGGGGCTGCAGCAGGGCGGCGCGGCGGGCGCGCGCGAGGCCCCGGAGGCGGCCGGCAACAAGAGCATCGTGCCAGCATCACTGCCACAGCTGACACCCACCCTGGTGTCCCTGCTCGAGGTCATCGAGCCCGAGGTGCTCTACTCGGGCTACGACAGCTCCCTGCCCGACTCCAGCTGGAGGATCCTCTCCACGCTCAACATGCTGGGCGGCCGCCAGGTGGTCGCTGCAGTCAAGTGGGCAAAGGCAATCCCAGGTAAGGCACAGACTCAGGGAATGCTGCCTGTGTTATCTCCTGAAACGTGCCTTAAGGAGCTGGTTTTAAATTAGTGGTCTTGTTATTATTTGAAAATTAATTGCAAAGAAATGCGTTATCTCCTTAGGTTCCTGTTGAACCTAAATCTTTGTTTTCCTTCAAAGCGGTACAGATGAAGTGTTGGTAATATCGGGGCTTGTTCCTGGCTCAGGTACTTCCGGAGCAGAAAAGCAGAAAAAATTGCAGATGCAAACATTTATTTACCACAATTAGGTCATTTTACTTGAACGCTTTGACCACTGAGTATTAAAATTCTTATTGAAATGGGTATTTGTTGTAGAAGTATTACAGAGGACTATCTGAGCTGTATCTCCAGCTCAGATTCACAGAATGCCAGAATGGTTTGGGTTGGAAGTGACCCTAAAGCCCAGTGCCCCCCCTGCCGTGGCAGGGACACCTCCCACTGTCCCAGGCTGCTCCAGTCCCAATGTCCAACCCAGCCTTGGACACTGCCAGGGATCCAGGGACAGCCACAGCTTCTCTGGGCAGTAAACAATTATTTCTCGAATATTTTTATATAAGGTTCTCTTGACTTCTGCAGCCCAACACCACTGTGCTGGCTCCTTGGGTCTGTGTTCATGGATGGATCTTTCCGCCTCCCCCTCACTGTGCAGCCCCAGGGGGGAAGTCAAGGTGTTCTGTTCTCTCCAGCTCTGTTCAAACTGACTCTTACCTGGGCAGAGAGGGAGCTTTGCTGCTGTTTTGGCTCCCACCTAAAGACTCAGTGAGACACACAAGGAATGATGTCAGATCTCAGGCTTGGATGTGACACGTGGCATCTGTCTTGGAGAGGCCAGGGCCAAGGGGAGCTGAAGATGTTTGTTCCTACAGAACAAAGCCCAGTGTTAATCTCCCTCTCTCCCCTGTCGGTGCTGTTCACTACCTGTTCTCAAAAACCCTGGCAAAAACACCTCCATGACGCATAGGTTGCCCAAAAATAACATCACAGAACAGGTCTGCCAAAAAAGAAAAAAAAAAAAAAGCCTGATAATGAGATTTATGAGTCATAACTGTGTCTCTTTGAGCAGGGGAAATAAATTAACAGTGGGAAAGAAAAGCTGGAAAACTCAAATACACCCATGTCCAGCAGAGATGTGATTGGAGAGATTTGTGTGGGGTCTGGTTGAGAAGGTGGGGCAGGTTGGACAAGTTGGACTCAGTGATTTTGGGGGACTTTTCCAACCTCAGTGATTCTGGCATTCTGTGTCAGGGCTGGGCACTTGTGCTGAATTAGCTCAGGCTGCTCTAGGAGAGGCTCACATGCACTCACTTCCTACTGGGACAGGTTTTTGGGAGACCATCTGGTGTTCCCAGATCCAGATTTAGATTCCATTTTATAAAACACTTCGCTGTTCATCCTCTCTGCTGAGCAGTTTTTTGTAATTAGCCAAACCCTCCAGGTTAGAGCTTATGCTCTCAATGAAAATGCCAATCTTCTCTTTAATAGCCACATTAATAGCAACTATTCTTATCATTTTTATCTCTTTTCTTTTGTTTGCTGAGGTGGTTCCTCATGAGTGTTTAATTTGTATATCCTGCTCCTGGTTGTAGCCCATCAGCCATGCTGACAGCACGCCAGCATTCCTTGCCAAACCCTTTAGTTGGGATTTCAAAATAATCTTTTCCTGGGGAGGGTTTGAGCACAGATTTCAAGGTTTGACCCAGAAAGACTGGAATCACCTTGAAACCCTTTCTTTGTATTTTCAAGGCTGGTCATTCCTGGTGACTCCAAAACCAGGGGCTGTGTTTAGACCCACCAAGTTCATTACACATTTATCCACTGGCTCTGTATGTTGGCACAGCTTCAGGAAGCAGCTCTTTAGATGTTAGGAGCTCTTTAGATGTCAGATGCTTAATAAAAATAGATAAAATCAACTTGCATTCAGGCTTTAATAATGGTTGCATATGGCACAATGGTTTCTTGGTAAGTGTAGGCTGCATCTGATAGGAGCTGGTGCTGCAAATCCAAAGCTGGTGGCATTTTCAGACTCTTTGAGGGACCAGTTGTCAGGTTTTACTCATTTCCTCCCTGTTCAGTTGGCTCTGATCATGCTGCATGTGAGATTAGAGGCAGTTGATGCTGGTAACAAATGCACTACTTACTTTGTAGCTTCAGTGTGCAAATGTTGTTGAGTAAGAACAAAATTCGGTATTAAATCATTTATTGTCTAGCAGGCTGCTCTCATGAAAAGGAGCTAAGGCTGTTATTTTTGGAAGGCAGCCCAGTGAATTACAGTGTATGTGAACTATAATTGTTGCCTTTTGTGATGTATCTGACTGACCATCAGTTCCAGATAACCACGTACATATATACTGTGATTTTTTAACGTGACATCCCTTTACCCCCTGCAGTACCTTTGCACTGATAGCACAGCAGTTGTGCTGCTCAGAACCCTGCTCCTTTTCCAAGTCACGCAACATTTTTTTTGTCCTTCGTTGCTCTTTTGCAACTGACACCGTCCCCCCCTCAATTTTTATTTCTCCAGGTTTCCGAAATTTGCACCTGGATGACCAAATGACCCTTCTGCAGTACTCCTGGATGTTCCTGATGGCTTTTGCTTTAGGCTGGAGATCCTACAAGCAGTCCAATGGCAACCTGCTGTGCTTTGCTCCAGACCTGATCATTAACGAGTGAGTAGGAGCTGCCAGGGCTGGGTTGTGCCTCGGGGGTGGATCCTGGGGTGCTCAATCCTCCCAGACACCCCACAGCAGCCTCTCCTTTCCCACTTGTTTTTTTTCCAGCAGCTTGCTTAGCATTTTTCACTAAGTCAGACGGAAGGTAATTGAGATATTAAGTGTATTTCTATCCAGAAGTTTTTGTGGGAGGTGTTTGTGCTTTAACATTCCATATTGTGACTGTTCCTGCGCCATTCACTAGAATCATTCATTTTATCAGAGCCAACACAGTCAGAGCTAAAAATATGCCCGGGATGGAGAGAAAAGTTTGGCAAATTGCATAATGTTCTGTCTGTTTAGTGTATCAAAGTGGCAATATGGCCCTACGAGTTTGCCATAGTGAAACATTTCTGTCTGATCTGATGAAATTAGGGCTGAAAAGACAAGGTTAAAGATGGAACAACCTGCCTGATTTATATTTTTTTTTGTTGAACTTCGTTGTAAACTTTCAAACAAAGTTTAATTTGGTGGGATGTTTGAACATATTTTTTCTTGCACCACACATCGTTTTCCTTGTATTTTTCCAGGTTTGTGTTGTGCAGTAATTCTGTGCTATAGAAAAGGGGAAGAGGGAATTTGGGATTGTTGAGCTGCTTGGATCATATCCATGTGTCTATTTTCTGGTTTTGATATGGAGGCAATACCTTTAGCCTGTTTTGGCACGGTTTAGTATTTTTAGTATTTATTGTTTTAGTATTTTTGGTCCTATTTCACTTCAAAATCAGATCTCCCAAATACTTTCTGTGTTTTGTTAATAATTGTTACATTTTCTGTGGGATTCGTGATTTCTATTTCATGTTTGTTTATTCCCTTGCCTTTTTTTTTTTTTTTTTCATTGTAAATATTTATCCAGGCTTTTATAAATTGTAATCATTGCCTTATAATAATAATTTTTTTTAAAAGGCTGAGGAGGAGATGGCAGGTGAGGGCCCATCTGCGTACTTGTGTTTATTAAAGTGCTTAAAATGTGTCCCTGGAGCAGAACAGTCTCTTGTGTGGTGGAATTGAAATAATTGATGTTGTCACTAAGTGCAATAACATCTAATTTGCTGTAAATCAGAGGCCTCCTGCTGTTTTATCAGTGGGTCAAAACCACAGAGCTTCAGTGCTAGGTGTTGGAACTCTTAAAAACCCCCAGAAATGAAAGGGTAACGCTGTTACAGCAAACAGTAATTCCCAAATTCCTTCCAGCTCCAGTTTGGTGAGTCGTAGATCAGAGTGACATTTGTTTTCAATAAAACACTGAGCTGACTGAGAGCACTGCAGCTCCTTCCAGTGAGCTACAGGTTCTCCATAAAACTCTCTGGTCGTAACTTTTTATGTCCCATCCCTCAATAAAACAGAGCCACCTCGGGGTAAAGCCTGACAGACACCAAGTGAGACATGAGAGCCCTGCAGGAGAGACCTGGTGGGCAGGCAGGCAGAAATAAATACCCTTGGGTTTGGGTGAGCCACGGGGGGAGCTGAGGTGGGAGCTGGGGAGTGGGGCTGAGCTGGGGCAGAACCCAGAGCTGAGCACAGAGCCCCTGCCATGGCTGCAGGGAAGGGCAGCCACTCCTATTGAATTCTCTTTGGGGTTTAGAAACCATTTATTCCATTTCTGTGCTTTCAGCACTTACCCTCATGTTCAGTTCACGAAGGGAAACTCCACCTCTGAGGGGTCTCCAAGACCTGGTGGTTCAGTTGGACATAACTGCAGCTATTGATTGATTTCCGTATGAGATTAATTAGACTTTCTTTAGCCTCATGTACCTGCTCAAGCATCTGAGCAACATCAGCCCTTCAAGCATTTATCCTTGTGCCTGCCCTGCCCAGTGTGTTCTGTGTATTTGCTGCTACTACCTGGAGTAGCAACATCCAGTAGCTCACAGTCTGGTGGGAGAGAGGATTAAATTCTCTTCTTACTTCTTAAACTGGCATATTAGTCATTTGCTCAGTCTTCTAAAAATTGAATGTTTATTGAATATTCTACTTTTATGTCTGTACTCCTATAATATATTTATTTTTTAGGGAGGTATGTCTATACTAGCTGGCAATTTTCTATGTATTATACATGTTTTTATACACACACACATGAAACTTGATTCAATATGTTGAAAAGTTTGGCAGCTGAATAAATCTTGGGCTTTAGGCCATTATTTAGTACTTGGAAAGGGTTTAAACCCATGATTTTGCAGTATTGTATAACTGTTTCCCCAGTTTGTGATTGAAAACATGCCCTGCTGGAACTGGCACTGCTTCTGTCTCAGCTTTCGTCCTCTGGGTATGTCACAGGGTGCCCAAAATTACAGTGAGCACAGTGACAGTGCACAGTTGTGTTCATCGAGTAGCAGATGCCATTTAATTGCTGTCCAGCTTGAGACAGAAGTTCCTGGAAGTCCTGGGTCCCTCAGGGTTTTGACTCTGATTCCGTGCTCATCCCTGTAGCTCCTGGGGGGAGTGAGGTCACGCGTTTGTCCTCCTGATCTCACGTGCCATGCAGGGTAGCTGTGCTGCTGGGCTTGAACAGCAAAACAAGTGATGTCAGTTCTGTGAGCAATGTTCTGTCAGTCCCCTTGTTCCCCGAATTTTTTCCCCCAGCATTCCTTTGTAGCTCCTTGTGTGGAGTCGGTGTCATCTGGTTTTCAGAACAGCAGCATCTTGTTTACTGGGCTTTGGTGCTGAGCTGGGTGACTCAGAGCAGTGCAAACCCTGCCGTGCTTCCCTCGCCCACGTGCCCATTCCTGTGCCCAACCCCATGCACATCCTTGTGCACATCCCTTTGCACATCCTTGTGCCCATTCCCATGCACATCCCTGTGCCCATCCCTATGCACATCCTTGTGCCCATTCCCATGTACATTCCTGTGCACATCCCTGTGCACATCCTTGTGCCCATTCCCATGTACATTCCTGTGCACATCCCTTTGCACATCCCTTTGCCCATCCCCGTGCACATCCCTGTGCCCATTCCTGTGCCCATCCCTGTGCCCATTCCCATGTACATTTCTGTGCACATCCCTTTGCACATCCTTGTGCCCATCCCCATGCCCATCCCTGTGCCCATCCCTTTGCACATCCCTGTGCCCATGCCCATTCCTGTGCCCATCCCCATGCCCATTCCCATTCCTGTGCCCATCCCTGTGCCCATCCCTGTGCCCATTCCCATGCCCAGGTACTGCCAGGCCTGGGCTGGGGCACAGGGCTGGGTATTTAGGGGACAAGGAGGGGGTCAGGGTGGAGCAGCCTGTTCAGTGGTAGCTCAGCTCAGAAGGCAGATGTGTGCTTGCACTGGTTTGTGTGTGGGTGAGCGGATCTGTGGGGTTGGTGAGTGCCCTGTGCAGGGAGGGGAGCTGGGATCGTGAGCAGGCAGAGCCCTGAGCCCTGCCCTTGTCCCTGTCTGTGTCCCCAGGACAGCTCCCTGTGCCAGCTGAGATCATCTGATGTGCCATGGCCAGGATGGGCCTGGCTGGGAGCTGTTCCCAGGCTGTGCCAGCTCTGGGATGAGGTGGTGAATCAACCTCCTTGTGCTGTGACACCGGGCACAGGGCAGAGCCACCCTGTGCCCAGCCCTGGCTCAGCACAGGGCTCTGGCTGCTCCTGGGAGCTGCAGCTTGTGCAGCCTTGGCACTGCCCAAAAGCTGTGTACCTTCCTCTGCATCCTCAGCCTCGTGGATGGGGTTGCATTCCCAGCAGGCAGAAACAAACAACAGGCTGACCCCTTTCATAATGTTTATTTTAACCTTCCTCCCAGAAACGGGCACAGTTTTACAGGAGGAAAACTGCTGAGCCCTGGCAGAGCATGGGTTTAATTACTCAATTTGAAATGTGTGAGATGCCCTTTGGTACAGCCCAGAGGGGCCGGGACAGCGTTTGCCACCTGGCCAAGTGGTGGCTTTGTGTCAAGTGCCCTGAGAAACATCCCAGTGCCCAGCATTGCACTTATCCTGTTTCATGCAGCAGGGCCCCGTGTGCACTTTGTGCTGGTGCTCTTTGGTGCTGGAATCCCGAGGTGGAGCTGGGCTCTGTGGGTTGCTGTGAGTGCCCACAGCTGCAGCTGTTGGTGTGGGGCAGTGCCCAGTTCCATGTGGGAGGAATTGTCCAACAGGTTTGGAAATGCTGGCGTTTTGCACCTGTGCTTGGGCTGGTTCAATACAATCTCAGTAGTTTGTGCTTCATCTTTCCAAAGCCATCAGAATTCCCCCTGGTTTTTGCGCCTTGAGGAAGGGCTGTTCCTTTTTCCACCCAGGGTTTCCCAGGATGATTGTGAGGGTACATTGTATGATCCTCCTTAAGGGCTGAGGGAGGGAGAATGGGAAAGTGATCAGCTTTGGAGGAACTGTTGTTTCATAACCAAATCTTACTCATAACTCCCACAGGGATCCCATTTTGTCTCTGTGTAGATTATAATGCTGTATAGGTGATACCAAGGAAGGGTGACACATCATTAACAAAAAATGAGGTGCTGGCATCACTGCAGAGGGATTGTGTACTCATTGCATGAGGTTATTTTGCTTATCGTTTTCTCTACGAAAGAAAACCCATGGAAAAGCATAAATCTGTCTTACACTCTTCAGAATTAGTCTGTTCTTCATTTCCCACTCAAAATGAATTCTGCAGTATTCACAGTAAGCAGCCATAAGAGCACACATAAGCAAGATTGCTGTGTCAGATGAGGTATTAGATAAAAGGAGTTCCTGTCTTGATGCAAGGCTGCGTTGAAATAGGAAAAAAAATACAAAAACATAATGTTTGTTATTCTGATTCCAAGATTTACCTTTGCTTGTCAACATGATTTTCCATGTATGGTTAGAAATGAGTTTATTACAGTACAAAGATAATGAATTTAACTGCAGTGCTGGTCATTCAGGAACATGGATGGGCACAAGTATAAAGTCACTTTGAAAACTGAGAGGTTACAGGAGGATACTCCTAAATATATAAATATGCATTAAACTAGGTGCACTTCTCAAAGGTACTGAGAGAATTAGAGAAATCCCAGCTCCAGTGTGGCACTCCATCATGTTTCCCTGGGAAGATGAGAGATTCTGGGACTGCCAGGCTCAGGGAACTCGGACTGAACTTGATATCTGTGCCGTGCTGGTGCCATGGCTGCTGATAGCAGAGCTTGCTGCTGAGTCCGTGGTGCAGACAGGCTCCCTTTGTACAGGCACTGGGACTCAGGGTGTCACAGTGCTCATCCTGCACTCAGTGTTCATCTGTGTCCCCAAGGCAGTCACCTCAGGGGTGCTCTGGGAAATGGAGCCTCCTTTGCTGTGCCATGGCTCACATACAGCTCCTCATCTGCAGCGTGGACAAACAGATCCAGGACAGCCAGACATTTCACTAATTCCTGTGCTTTTATTCCTCAGGCAGAGGATGAATCTCCCATGTATGTATGAACAATGCAAACACATGCTCATGGTGGCCCGAGAGCTGTCCCGGCTCCAAGTCTCCTACGAGGAGTATCTCTGCATGAAGACGTTGCTTCTCCTCTCCACAAGTAGGTGAACAGCTCAGTACCAAGCTTTTTGCTTCTACAGAAGTATGTGGTGGATGTGCAGTGGATATTGTGAGATAGATTTATACAATATACAAAACATTATACAATGTTTTTATCTTTAGGTAGGATATGCTGGAGTTAAACAAGTCACAGCTTAGTAAATTCTGTCTGTACTGCATGAAAGTTCAAAGTGCAGAGTCAAAACCAGTCCTTTTAGGATATACAGAAATAAACTAACCTGAGACAATTAACTAATATAAGTGATTATGTGTAAATCCCTTTGGCAGTGTTACTTTTCCCCTCTGCTGCTGTCACTGGCAGCAGTGACTTTGTTCTCCTCTGCTCCGTGGGGCTGGAGCTCCCTGAGGATCTGAGCTCAGCCCAGCTCAGCTGCAATCCAGGGACTCACAGAGCAAAGAGAGGGAGAGAAAAGAGAGAGGGGGAGAGTGTGAGTATGCAGGGGTGGGTGTGAGCCGGGCACCTCGCTGCAGCACAGCCTCTGTGTCCTGGGAAATCCCATCCCGTCCCATCCCACGGTCACAGGATCCCCAGGGAGCTGCCTCAAGCAGGGACTGACGTGTTCCTGCTCCTCCCTGGCACGAGGGCTCTGGTTCAGAGCAGTGACAGAGGTGCCAACGTGTTTGAAAAGGTAGCGAGAGCAGCAGGGCAAGTGAAGATTTGTCAGCGCACTTCAGTACTCCTGCATCATCCCCAAAAGGTGCTCTGGCTTGGAAGGGACCTGAAACGTGATGAAAAGTAAATATTATTAAGTTTATTACGTTGAGGGTGTAAGCATTCCTTATCCTTTATGTTTCCAGTGAGTAATAGCATTGATTTTTATACAGAAATGAGGATTGTTCACCTTGGGCTTTCTCTGGGTAGGAGCAGGAGGGTTGGGAACCCAGCCCTGCTCATGTGTCAGGGTGATGGGTGTGGGCAGGGCGGTGTGAGGGTGCCATGGCCAATTCCCCCAGTGCCCCACCAGCCTGGCAGTGCCCAGCCCTGCCTCACTGCCAAGCCCAGAACTGGGACAAGGGCTCTTTTCAGAGGGAACTTTCAGCCTCTCATGGCCGTGGGCTTTGTAGGAACTTAAAACTTCCCTGAAACTGCAGATTTCAAACAGTTCCTGTTTGATTCTGAAATCTCTCCCAAAAATTCCTCAAGTGTTTTGGGTGTGGTGTAGGCCAACTTTCTTCACAGGAGCTGGAAATTTCCATGGAGAAATTTCCATGGCAGAAGTGGTGAGGAGGCAGCCCTGGCAGGATTCAGCCCCTCCAGCAGGGAGGCCAGGCGGGAGCTGGCACTGCCCAGAGGGGCCTCTCCTCTCCATTTCCAGTGGGAGACAATTTATCTTCATTTTGTTAGAGCACACACATTGTGTGAGTGGTACATCAGGGAACTTCTGCAGCTGAATAGCTGAGATTTCTATAGCTCTTTAGTCCACATTTAGACAATTTGAAGTTGTTTATTGTGTTTCTGCGTTCAGTTTTCCAAGAGAAGAGGAGGAGAAGGAGTAAAACAGGAATCCCACGCAGGTCTAGACTTGTAGCTCACACACAGACGTAGCTCAGAGACCTTTTCCCTGTGAGGTATTGAAACAGTTGACAGGTTTCATCTCCTGGCAAGACAGACAGGACACTTCATTCCAGAATCTCTCCAATGCTGACAGTGCAGGGAAGGTTGGATTTCCTAAGGGAATGTGCTCCGTGCCCTCTGTCCTCCTCTCGTGCTTTTGGTCATCTTTGTCTCAGCTCTTTCACCTCCCCAGGTGATCAGAGGCCTCAAAGGAGGCACCTCAAGGGCTCTGGAGCTCCATTTGTCTGGGTTGGTCCTTGGCCTTTGGAAGGACCATCCCCATAGGGGGAGACAGGCACAGGGACCTCACCTGGATTTGAATCCCCAGGTTCTGTTCCCAGCTCCTCACCTGCCCAATGCTGTCCCAATGTCCCATCCCTGTCCCAGTGTCCCATCCCTGTCCCCGTGTCCCATCCCTGTCCCCATGTCCCATCCCTGTCCCAGTGTCCCATCCCTGTCCCAATGTCCCATCCCTGTCCCGGTGTCCCATCCCTGTCCCAGTGTCCCATCCCTGTCCTGATGTCCTATCCCTGTCCCAGTGTCCCATCCCTGTCCCAGTGTCCCATCCCTGTCCCGATGTCCCATCCCTGTCCCAATGTCCCATCCCTGTCCCAATGTCCCATCCCTGTCCCGATGTCCCATCCCTGTCCTGATGTCCTATCCCTGTCCCCATGTCCTATCCCTGTCCCCATGTCCCATCCCTGTCCCAGTGTCCCGTCCCTGTCCCAGTGTCCCATCCCTGTCCCTGTGTCCCATCCCTGTCCCCATGTCCCATCCCTGTCCCAGTGTCCCGTCCCTGTCCCAGTGTCCCATGCCTGTCCCTGTGTCCCATCCCTGTCCCCATGTCCCATCCCTGTCCCCATGTCCCATCCCTGTCCCCATGTCCCATCCCTGTCCCAGTGTCCCATCCCTGTCCCTGTGTCCCATCCCTGTCCCCGTGTCCCATCCCTGTCCCCATGTCCCATCCCTGTCCCAGTGTCCCGTCCCTGTCCCAGTGTCCCATCCCTGTCCCGGTGTCCCATCCCTGTCCCACACAAGCTGTGTCCATGCCCAGTCCCCGTGGCTGTGCAGTTTGTTGGCCAGTCTGTCACTGCCTTGCCTCGTTACCTGATCCGTGTCAGGAGGCTCAGGCCCAGATTATCTTTCAGGATCCCTTCCAAGCCCAGCCGTCCTGTGATCCCGCCCTTGCTCTTCCCTGGGCACGCAGAATTCTTATGGAGCCTTCCCAATGTCACATTTCCCCAGGCCTGGAGAACACAGGAGCTCCAGCCCTGGTGCTTCTCCATCCAGGAGCTTCCAGGGCTGGGTGTCGTTGCCTCCGTGGTCCAGTTCCCTTCCTCCTGTTTTTGGTGGGATGTCTTTAGAGGGTTTTTTTATTTTGCAGCAGGCCTGTATTTTGTGTTCAGCTGGTCACTGTCCCACCCTGCTCTCTCCCTGTCTCTGCTTCATTTCAGTCAGTCCAAGTCCTTTTTCTTTTGCTTGTTTTCATAGAAACACAAAATGGTTTGGGTTGAAAGGGACCTTAAAGCTCATCTCATTCCAGCCTGGCCTTAAACACTTCCAGGGATCCAATGGCAGCCACAGCTTCTGTGCCAGGGCCTCCCCACCCTCACAGGGAGCAATTCCATATTTTAGCCTAGATTTCCCCTCTTGCTCCTTGTCCTGTCACTACAGCTCCTGATGAAGATTCCCCCTCAGTGTAACTAATGTAGCAGAACTTAAACCATGTCCCAGTTGGATTTCACAGTGTTTAAAGGCTGTGTCCATTGTTGCAGTTCCCAAGGAAGGCCTGAAGAGCCAGTCCCTGTTTGAGGAGATCCGCATGACGTACATCAAGGAGCTGGGCAAGGCCATCGTCAAGAGGGAAGGGAACTCCAGCCAGAACTGGCAGCGATTTTATCAACTGACTAAACTGCTGGACTCTATGCATGATGTAAGTCCTGACAGGAATGCTGCAGGCATTCCAGAGAAATACGTTTGGGGTGGGGACAGTGAGCTCCTCCAGCTCTTTATTTAAAGGGACAAATGTCGGGGAGGAGGAGGAGGAGGTCAGGCTCCTCTACTGTCTCACGAAAGGCAAATTGACAGCCTTGAACGTGGTCCTCTGAGGCTGCCTCTGCAGTGCAATCCACAGCAATTAATTGTATAATTAATCTCGTTTTCAGTCTCTCTCGTTTTTAAAATTACATTGCTCTAAAAAGGAGGAGCTCAGGAACTGTAACTGACTTTGCAGTAGAAGCAGAAATGTGATGTTTAAAAGCAGCCTTATCTCAGGGCCCAAGAAGTAAAAAAATTATGGAATACTTTGAAATTCCATTAAAACAATGCCTCAGCACTATGTGTGGTGCTAGCAGTGATCTAATTTTGAAGGAATTTCCAATTCAGACTGTCTCCTTTGGCAGTTTAATTCTAATTACACACGTAGCACAAAGCAGTGTTTAAGACAAGGGTAACTTTGAGACCTCAAAATTACTGTTTTTTTTCTTGTTACTATACCAAGCACCTGGAAGGATCTCATTTAGCTTTATCCATGTGTGTGTTATTTTTCTGCTGGAATGGGAATTGGTCCTGAATCTCCTCAGTGTTTGTAAAGCCTTGCACAGTCTGTTTGGTTTATATCATAGTGCCATGGATGGTAATTAATGAACTAAATGAGGATTCCTGTACACGTCTTGCCTGAGCCCCATCCTGTGGGCAGGAGTTGAGGAGGAGGGAGGTGAATGTTCTCTGAACGTCTTCATGTGCAAGTAATTCTTTGTCTTGTCACTCGTAGGTGGTTGAAAATCTTCTGAGCTTTTGCTTCCAGACATTTTTGGATAAATCCATGAGTATTGAGTTCCCAGAAATGTTGGCAGAAATCATCAGCAATCAGATACCAAAATATTCCAATGGAAATATCAAGAAGCTCTTGTTTCATCAGAAGTGACTGCCTTAACACAAAGGGTTGCCTTAAGAAACCGTCACACGATAGCTTTGTTTTGTAAAGAGAAAACCTACAGAACTTGTTCCTTTTGTCCTCGCAGGTGTTTCTTTTGTAATTATGCACTACATGTGGTTTACAGAGGGCCAAGAGTTAGGCTGTAGAAGCAGCGGATTTCTCGCGTTTGGGAAAGGATTGGGGAGAAAGGAAAGGAAAAGATCTCGGTTTGGGCAGAAATTTTCTCTCCCCCCTCGTGCACCATCCCTGGATGCATCAAACCACCAGTGACAAGCTTTGAGGCTGTTTCGAACATTCTGCTAATTAATTAATTAATTGCTGCAGTTGGCTGGAGACAATTTTTTAGGCTTTTTTTTTTTTTTTAGTAAAGTGTTTTGGATTTTTTTTTTTTTTTTAAAGTTAAGGTAGTATTTTGGTTTATGCATGTAACCTGAAGAAAGTTTACAAGTGTATATCAGAAAAGGGAAGTTGTGCCTTTTATAGCTATTACTGTCTGGTTTTAGCAATTTCCTTTAACTTTATATACCGTGAACTCAGCTTGTTCATTTTTTCTTACATAATTTTTTTGTAATACTTCAAGATGCCTATTGTACAGCTGGTTTTTTAAGGTGGGGCAGCTCGTAGCTTTCCTAAACGACCTCTAGACAGTAAATACTCAAGTAGATTCGTGTGAAACTGGGTTGGGCTTTTCTAACCTAATGCTTTCAACCGGCAAAGTGGCCATAAAAATTGGGCTTTTTCTAAGGGCCAGGGTGGGTGGGAGAACACTCTCAAATCTCATTTCAGTAGATCCAGATGAAACAAATCCTTTTGGTACATTGCAAAAGTGTTGGATATGCAGATTCATAGAAAATTAACCCAGTCCTAACTGGATGTAAATGAGCAGGTTATTTTATATATTTAAAAAAAACAAAAACAAGCCTGATTTTTTGCATACGATGCAACAGCCATAACGCAAAGAGTCACGGGCTGCATTGATGCCAAGAAGATCAGTCCTGACTGCCCATCAGGAAATTTTCAGGAAAATATGCATAGCTTCAGAAAAGTTTACTTCTGTGTGGAGAAACTCTTGTTTTCTATACACTCAAAGCTGTCATCACACAAGTATTTCTGGAGACCCCACGGCCAGGGGAGGACGTGTGAGTGCACCCGGTGCCTGGGGCTGTTCTCCTGCAGGATTCTGGAACCCTCCTCTCCGGGGACTTGTCCACGCAGCTGGGACTGGATCTCCCAGCTCCAAACTCGCCTGGTTAGAGACCCAATTCCACATCTCCACCCTTCACTGACTGCTCCATCCTCTTTCCTGGAGAGCAGGAGAGCTCCGCTACTGAGTTCGTGGTCTTAGAGTTGTCCGTCAAACTTTTCTGTCTTTGTAAGGCTGCAGCCCTTCACATTGAATTCCTGGCGTGCCATAAATTCCCATAGGCCTTGTGGATTTCTCCTTGTTGCCATTGATGAGGATATTTTCGACATTTAGAAGCTGTAGTAGCCTTTTCTACATGCACCTTAACAATTTTCTGTATCTCAAAACTGAAATATTTACTATGCCACTCTAAAATTTGATTTTTACTCAAAGTGGCCAGATCGTTTGTGTAATAGAAATGAGAAAAATCGTCTGAGAAAATACAAAACCTAATATATTTTTATATTTAGTTATAGTTTCAAATATGTATAATCGGTATATTCGCTGATCCAAGAAAAAAAAAAGGGAAGGGCTACTGCAGCTTTAAAAGCAATTTATTAAATGATTGTAAAATAGCTTGTATAGTGTATAATAAGGATGATTTTTAGATGACAGATTGCTTTATCATGATACATGTAATTATATTTTTTGTAGGGGTCACAGATATGCTGAGTGGGAACCGTGGCGTGCGGCTTGGCCGGCGTTGGTATCCAAAGAAGTGCTCTGTTCAGAGGGGGAAACCTGTGCTCCGTGGGTGTTTGTAGGGTTGGGTCGTGTGTGTTGAATCACTGTGTAAAATTCCCGTTGGTTTGGGGTGGGATACTCCTATCTGTATGGTCGGGACACGGCTGAACCAGACCCCGCCGCAAAACCTGTCACAGCTCTGACTGGGGGTCCAGGCACAGCCTCACTCCCACAGCAAAAACAGCTCCGAAATTGGGCAATAATCCACATCCAGGTGCCAGCAGTATGTAAATACAGAGCGTGGGGTGTTCACAACACATTTCTACATCGAGCAGACCTTGGTTTCCAACTGAAATAGGAAACTCGATTCTCATCCTTTCTTAAAGTTCTTTTTGAATGTTATACCTATTAAAAAAGGATCCTATATTCAGTACTTTGGAGTAAAATAGCATCTTTAATAAAAGAAAATAATCGCTCTCTTCTTTGATCTGTAAGGAATATGTACATTTTGTAATAGGTAAAGGTCAGGATTTTAATTACGACTTCCAGCCCAAGTCATTGGGAATCCTCCCGCGCCCATTTGTGATACAGATAGGAGTTTGTACTGCCGGGGTTGGGGGGGCTCTTGGGGTCGGGGAAATGATGTGCTCTTACTTTGGAGAATGTTTTATAAACTTGCATCCCCAGAGCCCCCGGTTGGAGCCTGGGGACAGCGTGTGCGGGTCGGGGTGCAGGGACCCCAAATCGTCATTTTTGCCAGCAAAAGCAACTGCAGCGAACTCCAGCAGATGGTGGAGTCGGGGGTTGGAACTGGATGAGCTTTGAGATCCCTTCCAACCCAAAATCTGGGGTTCTGTGATCCCCCCGTGAGAGAACAGGTCACACAGGAGGAGAGGCTCTCCGCCCCTTGTGTCTGTTTGCCTGTATATTCATTTTCAGTCTCTGGATTTAAAGGAGAAACAAAGGAAACTGTGATGTTAGAGGAAGAATCGTCCTGTACGTGCTGTTCAGTTCAAACTTCACCAGTGAGACTCCGTAGTGCTGTAGCCAGCAGCGAGCAGTCCGTGTCCTGTTTTCCGTAGTCCGTGTAGCAGTGGGGAGTCCCTGCACTCTGGATAAAGCAGGGAGAATCCGGCGCCGGCCCTTCAGTGCCTTATCACAAAGTGCACGGATCCGCCCGCACGGCGGGGGCAGCTCAGGACTCGCAATGGCCTTAGGGGGACACCGGGACGGGGACGCGGGGGGGGGGGGCTGGGGAGCGGTGCCAATCGATGCCGAAAAAATGACCTCGCCATTTCCACAGGAAAAGGTAGGGAAGGAGGAAGTGCCTGGGTGAACGTGGGCTGTGGGGAGCATCCTGCAGTCAGCTTCAGAGAGGGAGGACTTCAGGGACATGACTTAGAGTGAGGTTTTATAGAGATTGTGTTGTTATAGCCCTGCAAGTGTTCAAGGTCTGCTTGGACATTGGGGTTGGAGCAGCCTGGGCTGGTGGAAGGTGTCCCTGCCATGGCAGGGGGGACAGAGGAGCTTTAGGGTCCCTTCCAACCCAGTCCAGCTTGGGATCCCATGGTCACAGACCATGCTCTGCCCTTATCCCAGGGCTTGCTGAGCCATCGACGTCTCATAGGAACCAAATTTTCCATGAAGGTCGAGGGCCTCTCCAGCCAGAGGCCTCGTGTCCGAGGGAAGGCTGGGAGTGAGTGGGAACACCCCACGTCCAACCCCCTGCCCGCAGCAGAGGCAGCAATGGGTCATTACTCTATTTTGTATATTAAACAAAAAGATATATACTGGGGACAAATCCTATATCATACCAGTGTATGGCATTATTAAAAAAAAAATCATTATTTTTATCACAGCAATTTTAAACAGCATTAAAAAAAAATTAAACCAGTGACTCCTGTTTAAAAATAAAAGTTGTAGTTTTTTATTCATGCTGAATAATTCTGTAGTAACAAGTCTGTAGTTTTCACCTACTCAGTGAAATGTTGGACTGTAAAAGCTTGTGTGGAATTGTTGAACATTTATTTTTTCATTTAAATTTGCTGTTCTGGTAATACAAAGCCACACATCTGTACAGAAGTTGCAGTAAATGTGAGCCATTTACAGCAATGCCGAATAATGGACAGAAACCATATAATAAAATTCTGCTTTTTTCATTAAATGGCTCCAAAATGCTTTTGTGGAGTTTTTGTTGTGATCCTGGGGAGGGTTGGGTCTGACATGGCAGAGGAGGGACTCTATGAGTTTAAGGTCCCTTCCAACCTCAATCCTTCTTTAATTCTATGATTTTAAATGTATTTTGTCACTGCAGTGGTTCCCAACTGTCTGATACTCACCAGAACTCCCCAGGCAGGTGCCAGCTGCCAAACATTAGTGATAGAGGGAAATAAAATGTACTGAAAAGCCTCGGGGCTCCCCAGGGGTGGGTTGGACAGAGGTCCTGGGCAGGGATGGGAGGTGGGGGCTGAGCTGAGCAGAGCCAGAACTGAACCCAGGAAAAAGGGAAAAGGATTTGATAAATCAGCAGGGCTGAAAGGAGCCTCTGCCTGGCTGTGAAGATGCTGCACTGGGTTCAGTCTCACCCTGGAACAGAAGATGCTGCCATGAAGCTCCTTCCCTGCCATGTGGCCCTTGGAGTTTTTGGTGTTTCCAACCCCTCAATGACCGAAACCACCACGGTTTTCCCCCAGCACAGCTCAGCCTTCCCCCCAAGCCACAGAGCCAGGCATGCTGCAATAAAATCTCATTTAACAGCAGCAGAAAAGGCCGAGTTCCCAGCAGGGAATGATTTCTTTGAATTGTTTGCAATTAAAACAAAGCTTACATAAATTTCCCTTCGGTAATTCCCAAGCTGGATGGGGTCAGAGGCAAGACAGGAATGGGATTTACAATAACCACGTTTATTTGGGAAACAGTCATGGAAAGATGCTTTAAGGAGAGCCATCAGACACTCAGATAAGAACTGCTCAGTGCCTGCTGCTCATGGTGAGTGCATCAAGTCCTCTGTGTGGTCACATTCCACCCAAAATCCCCTTTGTCCCACTCCATGTACAAAAGTATTGATGTCAGAAGCATCTGTGGCCCAGGATCTGATTCCTTGAAGGATTTCTGCCCCTTCCCGTGCTCCGTGGCCCTGGGGTGGGTTGGGACATGGGCTGCTGCCCTCCCTTACCTTCCACCTCGTTTTGCTGTTAATTTGTTTTCTTGGGCTCCATCCTCAGCTTCCAAGAAATTCCTAGAAATTCCAGGAAATTCCAAGAAATTCGGGGGAAGCCCAGCATGTGATTGCAACTCATGATTTCTGTTGTGTTCACATTATCTCAGTAAAATGATGGCATTTCAGACTGGTTAGGAAAAGATGCCATTAAATGCCATTTTTACAGTTCTGACATTTCAGATTTGAGCTGTGGAGTTCGTGTTTGCCCCCGGTATGGTCCCCAGTGGGCTGCTTTGTCCCTGGCCGTGTCCCCTCTGCAGTGTGAGCTCATGTCGAGCTCTGGGCACAAGGAGCTGTGCCGTGTCAGGCACAAATTCTGGGTTTACAGAACAAAAGGCTCCCTGCCTGTACGTTACTGCTTATCCCAAAGGGGCTCCCAGACGCTCTCAGTGCTCTTGCCAAGTGCCTGCCAGGGTCCAGCAAGTTTGGTCCATTTTCTTACCAGAGTTACTGATAAATTATTGGTGAACCTGAAAGAAAAAAAAATTTTATATATATATATATATCAATATATATAAAAATAAATATATATATATAATATATATACACAAATAAAAATGTGTTTTTATATATATATATAAAAATATAATATAATATAATATAATATAATATAATATAATATAATATAATATATAATATAATATAATATAATATAATATATATTTATATAAATATAAATATAAAATATATCATATATAATATATATAATATATAATATATAATATATAATATATAATATATAATATATAATATATAATATATAATATATAATATATAATATGTGATGTTATAGGTGATGTTATATGTTATATATAATATATATTATAATATATTACAATATATATAATATATATGTTATGTTATATGATATATAATATAATGTATGTTATATATTATAATATATATAACATATAATATATAAAATATAATATATAACACATAATAAATAGTATACAACATATATATTATATATATTATATATAGTATGTGGATATAATAATGTGTATTATATATAATACACATTGTATATTATATAAAATAAAATATAAAATATAAAATATAAAATATAAAATATAAAATATAAAATATAAAATATAAAATATAAAATATAAAATATAATATAATATATTATATATTATATATTATATATTATATATTATATATTATATATTATATATTATATATTATATATTATATATTATATATTATATATTATGTTATCTATTTTATATATATTATATATATTATAATATAGAATATATGTGTGTTATATATGTGTGTATATATGTTATATATTATAATATATTACAAAATATATTAATGTTATATGTTATATGAGATATAATATATATAATGTATGTTGTAAATTATAATATATATAATATATATAATATATATAATATATTATATATAACACATAATAAATAGTATACAACATATTATATATTATATATAGTATGTGGATATAATAATGTGTATTATATATAATACACATTGTATATGACATAAAATATAAAATACAAAATATAAAATATAAAATATAATATAATTTGTATAATGTATAATATATAATGTGGTATGTGATGTTATATATTATATATATTATAATATAGAATATGTGTGTTATATATGTGTGTATATATATTATATATAATATTTATAATATATATTTTTAGATTTTATATATGTTATAGGTTATATAATATAATATATATTATATATGATATGTTATATGATATATATAATGTCTGATATATATTATAATATATATAATATATTATAATATATAACACATAATAAATAGTATACAACATATTATATATTATATATAGTATGTGGATATAATAATGTGTATTATATATAATACACAATGTATAATATATAATATATAATATATAATATATAATATATAATATTATATATATTATATATAATATATATAATATATTATGTTATATGTGATGTTATATATTTTATATTCTATATATAAAATATGTGTGTATATATATAAAATATATTATATATATTAAATATATTTTATATATATATGTTATATATGTAAAAAAATATATATAATATATTTTATATAATAAAATATATTAAATATATTTTATCTTTTATATATATAATAAATATATATAAATAATATTATATAACAATATAAATAATATTATATAATATATAAATAATATTATATAATATTATATATATTTATAAATATATAATATATTTATAAATATTTATATTTTATATAAATATAATATCTATTTTTATATATATAAATGTTATAGGTTATATATTAAAATATATATGTTATGTTATATGTTATATGATATATATAATGTATATAATGTATGTTATATATTATAATATATATTAAAATATATAATACATAATGAATAGTATACAACATATTATATATCATATATCATATATATATATCATATATCATATATCATATATTATATATATATATTATATATTATATATTATATATTATATATTATATATTATATATTATATATTATATATTATATATTATATATTATATATTATATATTATATATTATATATTATATATTATATATTATATATTATATATAGTTTGTGGACATTTCAAAATTAAAATCTGTAAATATTGAACTTGTCAAAGTCTGGCTGGAGGAGCAGCACGGAGAAGAAACCATCGGAAGGGAGTTCAGTGATGTCCAGCGCCTGAGCCCATGGATCAGCTGATAAAATCCAACCTGGAGGAGGGGTGGCAGTAAATTGCCTTATCCAATCCATCACAGGCCTGGCACAGCTCTAGAGCATAATTAAGGATATTCTCTGAGGTCACAACAGGGAACCTTAGGTTAAAACAATAACAAGTAAGTGGAATCCTTCTAATTATGGGATCTGTTGATTTGAGATCAAACCGCATAAAAAGGTTGGGGTGAAACTGCTGAGGCAGCAGCAGCTGTGGCACTAATTGTGCTCCTAATGCAGGAGGACAGGGTGACACTTCGTGCTGAGGAAAGTGACCCGGTGTCACTGCCGAGAAAATTGACCCGGTGTCAGCATGGAGGGGAAATCATCTCCAGGGACCGGGCACGGGAGCTGCATCCCGGGGAGCTGAGGGGGAACGGGGGGACAGGCAGGGACACAGGTCAGGGGGTGTCCCTGCCATCCTGCCACCCTGGGCTCCTGCCTGGCCCCAGCACAGCCCTCTCTGGGCTCCTGCAAGAGCACATCCAGAATTAAAACCCAGCATTTTTAATTCCTCATTTCTCCCCGAGCCTTTCCTTTTTTACCCTTTTTGGCTCGCGGGCAGAGTTCCCCAACTGGGCTGCGGCCGAGGCGCACGTGTTCCTACCCCAAACAAACACAGCGCTGCCCTGCGAGGCACAAACACAGCAACTGCTAAAAATAATTGTTAAAAACCCACCCAGCCCAACCCAACCCTCGGCATCCCGGGGGAACCGGGGGATGCGGCTCTCACAGCCTCCCCTCCTGCAGCCGGGACAGGCCGGGGTCCCCCGGGGGGCTCCTGCTGCCCCTCGGCCACCGCTGGCTCCCCCGGGCTGCTGGATTTGCTGAGCATAATGGGGCTGAAACAGCTCAAAGCTCTCGGGCTAAATATATCCCGGTTGCTGGGGAAATAAATAATAAACAGCGGCGCGATGGGGATGGCGCCGAGTCATTGGTTCTGCCCGGGCTGCGGGGCGGCCCCTGCAGCTCTCCAGGTACCACACAGGGCTACAAAAACGGGACAAAAACAACACCAGTGGGATGAACAAAAAGCCCAGCCAACCCCAAACTAGGCAAAAAATAGGCAGTGGTGAAACAGAGGCAAATGCAGCAGGTGCATCTCCCAGGCTGAGAAATATTTATGATAGATAATGGCTGCAGCAAAATTAATAAGCTTTAAAAAGGAACAAAGCATCCCCAGGATCTCTGGGAGTGGGAAAGGGAGGGCAGCCGGACACGGGGCTGCTCCATCCAGGTCCCCTGCGGGGTCATCCCTGGGGGCCGGGGGCAGCGGAGGTGGCACTGTCCCGGCGCGGTGACACCGAGTGTCACTGCAGTGCCACCGGCCCGGTTGTGCCCGCCTGGGCTGACCTGGGTCACAACGAACCTGTTTGCCCGAGAGCCGGGGCAGCCTCGGGAAAAGCTCCTGCTGGCTGCAGGGACAGCGGGGACACGGTGCCATCGGCAGGAATGAGCACTCACAATGTCCGACCGTGGAGAGGGCTTTGCACAGGGGCATGGAGTGCCAGGACACAGGGAACGGCTTCCCACTGACCCAGGGCAGGGATGGATGGGAGACTGGGCAGGAATTGTTCCCTGGGAGGGTGGGCAGGCCCTGGCACAGGGTGCCCAGATTTGCTGTGGCTGCCCCTGGATCCCTGGCAGTGCCCAAGGCCAGGCTGGATGGGGCTTGGACAGTGGAAGTGTCCCTGCCATGGCAGGGGTGACACTGGATGGGCTTTAAGCCCTTTCCAGCCCCCTGTGCCAGGGAGATGCTCACCCTTCACTACCAGGCACATTCCAGCCCTTCTGGGGCCCATCCCGGAGCCTCTCCCCTCACCTGCCCCTCCTGCTCCACTCTTCACTCACAGGTGGCTGCAAACAAAAGCTCTGAGCAATCTGCAGATGTTTAATTCTGATTGCCCGGGGTAACAGCTGGGGCAGGGCAGGCCTGGGGGAGCAGCTGATGGGAAGAGATGGGGGCTTTGGGGGGCTTCCAGAGAGATGGGAACACAGCAGGGACACAGAAATCTCCCTGTGGAGATGGGGACACAGCAGGGACACAGAAATCTCCCTGTGGAGATGGGATTGCTCCAAGTCCCCCACTCCCAGCTCCAGACCCTGCTCTGCCATCCCCACCTAATCCAAGCCAGGCTGGTCTCCGGGGCACCTGGCTGCTGCAGACTTTTTCCCCTTCCTGCATGCGTCAGTGAGTTTAGAGCCCAGGTGTGATTTTCTAGACCCTTTTGTCTGAGGTTTAGGAGCAGAATAAGCTTCATTAGCAGAAGGGAGGATTTACAATAAGTAATAGGTAGGTGCTACCTCGTGAGCTGTCAGCATTGTGCTAAATTACCAGCTGAGCCCGTCTGCAAACAATCAGCTGCTCACCCAGAGAACAGAGCTTTAAACGGCTATTTCTTAAAAAACCTTTGCTTTTAATGGTTATTTCCCAAAAGCTAAAAATCTGAAATAGCCCAAATGTACAAAGTATAATTGCTTTGAGGTTTCTGGTTTGTGAGGAGTTTTAAACCACCATGCACGCACTCACACATCTCTCCATCCCCAGCTCTGGTTCTGTGCAGGTGAATTCTCCCTTCAGCTCCCCCTGATTCCCTACCCTGAGTGTCCCTGAACCAGGGCTTTGGCCTCTTCTCCAGGCAGCCAGGGACAGGACAAGGGGACATTGCCTCAAGCATCCAAGCCAACCCCAGTCCAACTGCAAACCAAATCCAGCCCAATCCAACCACAACCCAACACCGAACCCAAGCCAAATAATGCAGCCACAACCTGACCCAAAATCCCAGCCCAAACCCAATCCCAACCCAACACCAAGCCCAGCCCAACCCAACCCCAAACCCAGCCCAACCCCAAACCCAGCCCACCCCAATTAATCCAACAGCCACCAAACCCAAACCAAACTCACGGCACATGGTGGAACATTGGCCATCGATGTGAAACATGGCAGGGCTGCAGCAGGAGACTCCTCTGATGTCAGCTCCAACAGACATCATTGCACCATCTCTTTTTTTTGGTTCAATGCCCACAGTGACCGGCCAGGGGCCACGGGAGAGGCTCTGTCCATCAGCAGCATCACCACCCAGCTTTCGTTTCATTTTGACTGATGTTTTTAATATTAAGCATCAAATGCTGTGTCAGGCTGGTTTAAAAAAATATTTCCTATCTTTAATTTCTCTTGGAATAAACCAGTGTTTACTACAGTATTAAAGCTGGCCCAAAATGGGAACATTTAGTAAGCGTTCCAGACAAGTTTTTCTTTTTGGAAAATTTTAATTAAAAAAAAAAATACTCCACTGGCTCTCCTGTAAGAGCAATAACTTCTGCCTCGGTTTGATTTCCTTTCCTCCAGGAGACATCTTGTAAATACATCTGCGTGGGACTTTTGTTCCCAGAAACTCTCTAGGTAGCACATCCAAAAGCTCCCAAGTGCCTCTGAAAAGGAATTTACTCCGGTCTCAGAGTAACTGGAGTATCCAAGGAGCCGAGGGGGGACCCTGCACGGAAAGGTTTTGTGGGGACACGGCAGGAGCAGCGCAGTGCTGGTGCTCACACAGCATTGCTAAGCAGGTCCCTAAATACCCTGTCCCCAGTAATGCCTTTTGGAGGGCTCTTGGCAGGTTTGCAATTCCCATTCATCCCCAGCACATCCCGGGAGGCAGGAGGGAGCGGCTCGGGACAGGACACAAACACAAACAAATGGTGCTGACAGATGAAATCTTCAGGGTTTTTTTCTAAAAAATCCTTTCCATGAGCCCTCCCCATCCCTCTGCCACCCCCAGGGAGGGGCTCTCACACACCCAGCACAGCCCCAGAGCAATGCTGGGGCTGGATAAAGCCCGGCCTCATCCTAAGCCAAGGCTGGATACAGCCCAGCCCCAGCTGATGCCAGGCCTGGATAAAGCCTGGCCTCATCCTTGCCTTCAGGAAAGCCAAGAAATAGCACAAAAGTTGGCTTTAAAATCCAAGGATGGAGATCAACCAGCAACGTGCTAGGGAAACACCACATTTTATCCCTATAAACCTCTCACCCTGCTCATCCAACACCTCAGAGCAGAGACCACGAGGCAGTTTGGGGACTTCACCCCTGCCCAAACCACAGCAGCCATGTGAGGGGCCCAGAGTGTCCCCCAAGGGTCAGAGTGTTCTGGAGAGGGTGTGATCCCATGGGAATGAGCTGTGCCACCCACCCTGGAAAGCAGCAAAAAAATGATCGCCTCTTTCCTCTTTTTTTTCCCCAAGACAAAAGCCCAGGAAGTTTAATTACTGTGGACAAAAACGTGAAGAGGGCTGAAATTTCAGCTCCCTTCTCTCTCAGTGACACCACGGGGTGAAGGAAGCAGCAGCTCCAGGCTGGGGGTCGGGGGCTTTGTAGCCTCTCAAATGTCCTTTGCTTCTCTCCTTACAGCTCTTCTAAATATATCAAATATAGATCTTTTCCTCATAATATTTTAAGATACTCTATTTATACATTAATCCTTTCAAAAATAAAAAGTGACACATAGAGCAATTCAGTCACTCAGAGTCTTTAAAACTGTTACAAAAAAGCCACGACATCCATCCCCAGCACCACGGGCTGGGGGCTCTTTTGAGATTTTCTTTTTATAAAACGTGATTCCAGCTCTGAAAATCCCAGCTCTGCAGTCCAACAGGGCTCCTTCTCCCACCCTGCCCCTTCCAAAGGGTCTGGAATGGTGAGGGGTTTGCACACACCCCAGGCGTGTCCGTGGGGGCAGGAGCTGGGCTGCCCTGGCTCTCCACAGCCCCATCCCAGCCACACCAACAGCAAATGCCCCACAAGGATGGAAATAATTCACCTGGCACAACCAGCACTGCACAGACTTGGCACAGAGGAGGCTGCAAGCAAGGGGAGGCCTGAAAAACAACGCTGGAGAGAGGCAGAGGCAGCTCCAGCAGGGCACATCAGCAGCCTGGGCATTGGCAGGAGCATGGATGTGTCTGTACAGTGGGATTTGGGAAGGGGAGGTACCAAACAGCCAAACAACAGCAGCGGGGTTTGCCTGGGGCTGCAGCGGGAAGGCAGCCTGGGCTGCTCACCTCACACACACTGAGGGTCACCCCACAAAATCAAAATCCTGGGAATAAAAGAGTCTGAGAGGTTTGGTCCAAAACATCTCTCCACCGAGCAGGTGCCTGCTGAGCCCTGTCAGCCCTGAGCCCTGCAGAGCCCACCCGGGGCTCGCTCTCGCCCGCAAGAGCCGGCGCTGCCCTGGCACAGGGGGCACACCTGGGGTGGCACAGGGGGCACACCCGGGGTGGCACACAGGGCACACCCAGGGCTGCCCGGCCACCAAGGCAGCTCAGCCCCCAGCCCCTCTCCTGCCCCACAACTCGGGGAGCTCCCTGGCAGCACCGAGAGCTGCGTGGGGCAGTCAGGGAAACACACAGGGAAGGCTCTGGGTGCACAGGATTCCTCCTCGGTGGGACCCTGATGGGTGCAGGCCCTGGGCTGCCTGAGCCCTGCACAGCCAGGCAATGTCCCCCTGCAGGGAATCCCCATTCCCAGTCTTCAGCTCGGCCCCTCGGAGCTCTGGGCCGTCCCTTGGCTGGTTTTCCATCTCTGGGATGTGGGCTTGTCCGTGTCCCAGGCTCTCCGTGTCCCGCAGCGACGTCTGATGCACACAAACATCCAGCACAGGGGTGTCCCCACCCCGCTCACACGGTGCCAGAGGGCACAGGGGCCTGCAGGACTCCCCATGGATACCATGGAATGCTCAGCAGTGGCACTGTGCACCCCACAGTTATAGGAACTCCACATAGTTCTCAGGGATCAGTCCTGTCTTGCCATTGAGGGTCCCCTCCAGCCAGCCGGGCTCCTGGGATGGGTGAACTGCAGAGACAGGGGAAGGCAGGTGAGACCTTTAATTTGTGTTCATTTTTAAGAAAGTTAAGGAAGTTTTTTAACAGTTAAAGATGATCTTTAAGGGCCCCTCTGACCCAAACCATTCCATAATTCTGTGAACACACCAAGGCAGCTGAAGTGCTCTGTCCCTGCCTGCTCCCTGTGGGACTCCTTGGCCTTTCCTTCACCCACTACAGGTGGGTGCAGGCTCCAAACACTCCCTGGGGCTGCTGGGCTGAGGGAAGTGAAGTATTTGGGATAAAAACAGAGCCTCAAAACTTCCTCCAGATTTGAGCTGAGATCTCTTGGAAGTTGGGGAGAACGTGGTTAACTCCATCACATGGTAACTCTGCACATCCCGCCTTGGCCTGGGCCCAGGCTGGGAGGGAAATTGCATTAGGGAACAATCCCAGCGGGAAAGCAAACCCTGCAACCTGATTGTGTGCAACCAGAAACCCGATCAGTCCTCAAAAGCCTTTCTTTATTCAATCAACTCCCAAAAATTTGCTGATTTTGCAGGAGCCAGGCCAGGGTTACGCCTGCAGGCAGAGGAATACCCCCCTCCCACCATAACGGTGGGAAGCTCCTGGAGCTCCCTGGGCTCCTGTGACTCTGCAGCTCTGGCCTCACTCCCTCACTCCGTGTCTGGGGTCAGCTGCACCAGCTGAACTGGAGCTCTCCAAGTGCCCCCACGGGTGTTGTCCCCTGTGGGCAGCAGCAGCCCCAAACCCCAGCTGGATCAAGCTGCTGCTCAGCCATGTGCAGCCCCACACAAGCTCAAAGTCAAACTGGAACCTGGCTCCAAGTATTGCCACGATCCCTCTGCCTTCGCTGGGCTTTGTAAAGCCCCTTGATCACAGCAAGGCTCCCACCAAGCCAGGCTGGTTCTACCTCACGTCCTCCAGCCAACGTGAGCCCTGGCTGTGCTGCTGAGTGACTGGAACACGCTGTGTACTTTTTCCCTTGAATAATCCATTGATTTTTATCAGCAAACATAACGTATTTAATTCAAACTTGTTCCCCTCCTAGCTGCTCTGATTCCCACGGGCCCTCAGAGGGGAGACCATGTTTATTTATTAGATGACTATGGAGCTGCTTTGGAGGAGGATTGTCTTTAATTCACATGGATTCATTCTCCTCCCCTTTCTGCTGTATTCGCCTCTATATCCCAGGGCAAAACCAGTGCCTGTGGTAGCAGCTTCCCAAATGACAATGCTTAACATTTAAAAGCCAAGAATGACTTGGAAAGTAGTAAAAAGTCTTTTCTTCACACTGGGATTCTAACTAAGCCAGAGCTGCTCAGTTCCACAGGGTTTGGGATAAAACTCCTGGTGCAGGAAACACCAAATCTGTGTTCATCAGCCTGGTCTCTGAGGGAGCAAAGCCCATCTGCTCCAGCACTCACATCCAGAGGGAAAAAACACACGTGGCTTTCCCATCTCCTGCAGAAAACATTACAGCAACATTACCCAGCGTATTTCTGGTGTTGATACCTGGAATCTAATCTCCCCTCCACAGCAGCCCTTGGGAACAGCTCTGTGCACGGCAAACCCTGGGGCAGGCACGGCTCACCAGGGTCTCCCTCACACCTAGAGAGGGGTCTGGAGCCACGGGAGGGCCCTGCAGGGTCCCAGCTCACTGTGGGACGGGCTGGGAGCAGAGCTGGGCTGTGCCCTGAGCACACACAACACTCACCATTGTCGAAGACGGTGCCGGCTGTGAAGGAGAGCTCGGAGTCGTGCTCGGCCTTGCAGGCGTACAGAGCGCGGGCCTTGCGCAGGGGGGAGCTGCAAGAGAGGCACGTGTGGGCACACAGGCACCATCCCACAGCCCTGCAGGGGCTGGGGGCTGCTGCTCTGCCAGGCTGCGCTGCCCTGGGATGGAGAGGGAGACACCAGCCGAGGCTGAAGGCTCTCGGGGATGAGCCACGTTTCACCGCAATGCCAACCCCAGTCTGGCACTGCCTGGAATGGAGCCCACACTGGTGCCCGGACAGCACCAGCCCAAGCCAGGGGTCCCCAGGGCAGCTCCAGGCTCTAGGCTGGAGCTGGAATGTTCTTTATCTGAGGGGCCATCACTGGCCAGAGGCTGGCACAGAGCAAAGGTGGCAGCAGGTGCTGGCAGTGACCCCCTGCCACCAGCCCCGCTCTGCCAAACCCATCCAAGTGCAGCTGCAACCACAAGGAGAATTTCAGAAGGAAGAATTAGCACTTTTGGAGAGTTATTTCAAAACAGAAAGCCAAGCAGGTCCGTGAAGAATTTCCTGCACTTCTTTAGAGCCTGTACACGAAGGTAAAAAAGATTTAACAGCCATTAGAGTCTGCTGGAAGTGTCAGCGTGCCCACGCTGCAGGGGAGTGAATCAGAGCAGGGAGAGCCAGGAATGGAGCAAACTGCTGGCAGAGAGTGGGAAATGAGGGACCCCAGGGCTCCTCAGGCACAGCACAGGCACACAGAGCTGCCCCTGAACCTGGAATCCCCACCCATCCTTCCCAGATTTGGGCTGGAGCAGAGCTGGTGGAAAGCTGGGACACTGCCAGGCTGTGGTGACAGTGACAATGCCAACCCAGCCTGGCCCTGGCCACTCGAGCAGCCCAGCCACATCCAGCACTGCTGCTCAGCCGTGGCATGGCCAAGGGAAGTGATGAAGTGCCCCCAGGAGCTGCTGGGGTGGGGAACAAGGTGTCACCATTTCAGATCAGTGGTTTTACCAATTTTTATCTTTCCAAGGACTTGAAGATCCCCTGAGTTCCCTGGAGGAGCCCAGGGAAGCAGCAATGGCAAGAGCAGTTCCCCTTCACACCAAACTCCAAACCTGGGGGCTGGGAATGGCTTTGGCTTTGCTGCAACGAGAGCCCCAAAATGGAGATCTCTCCAAATTCCAGCTGCCTGACACGGGCAGCTCCCAAACACTTAAAAACCAGGATGGGCAAACAATCCTCACACTCCAAAGAGTCCCTCACTGCCAGGGAGGCACTGCTCACACTTGAGACCATCAATGAAAAACAGAAGGCATTTTCAGGCTCATGGTGCACTCAGGGCATGATGGCATCACTGGTGACAAGGGCATGGGACCCCCAGGCAATGCCTGCTCTGGTGCCAGGCACCCCAGGGCACAGGGGCTGGCACAGAGCTCAGCCTGACCCGCTGCTCCAGGAGCTGCAGGGAATCCTGTGCTGGCTCATCTGCAGCTTCCAGGAATGATTTGCTCCAGGGATGCCCAAGGACTTTTATTCAGCCTGGGCACAGAGCAGCCTGTGCTACCCCGTGTCTGTCACCCTCCTGAGGTCCCAGACCTGGCCATGGCCACAGAACCAGGGATGGCAGAGCTCTCCAAAGGCTCTTTACTCCCCACAGCACACTTCTTACCTGTTGCAGAGCAGAGCAAAGCCAGCGCAGGGCTGAGCTGAGGCCAGCAGTGACACGGAGCACAGCCCCTGCTCCCCTCACCCGGGGGCTGCCGGGGCTCAGGGTGTCCCAAGGGGCTCTCCTGGGGCAGCAGGGTGTGGAAGTCCCCTCTTGCTGAGTGCAGACAGCTGTGCTGGGAGGGTTCGAGCAGGATGCCGAGGGAAAGGGAAGTGAAGTGGGGGGGAAACGGGGGAAATTGAACAGAAATAGCAAAAGCAACAAAAAGCCAAGTGAATTGTGCAACAGACCTGATGGGGGATGAGTCGCTGGACGTAGAGGAGGTGGGCATAGGGCTTGATGGCGCAGAAAACATGGGCCAGGACGGTGAGAGGGGTGACGTTGGGCTTGGATTCTGAGGGCTGCAAGACATAACCAGAGACCTTATCAACGTGCAAGCACAGCAACAAACAGCAACCCAGAGACACAGAGACGACAGCCGACGATAGCGAGTGCCTTGGGAATATTCCCAGCGTGAGACACAGCCACGAAATGAAGTGCCAAGACCTTGGGAAGTGTTTCAAGGCTGGATCCGCATTTGTCTGGACAACAAGAGCTGGGATCTTCCAATTCACCCCCACTCCATTGCCCCATCCATGGCACCTGGCACCCCGTGTGCCGAGGGGCTGAGCTGGCAGCACGGCCACTTACCTGCCTCATGCTTCCCCCAGGGCTCCCAGAAATTGCTGCTGGTAATTCTGGACGTTAATGACGCCTGCGAGCAGCCTCCACCCCCCTCTGTCTGTCACTTGTGGTGCTCATACGTTCAGGGAATAAAAATGCCGTTGATTTTGTTTTCCATGTTTTACATCCCTTTTTCCCCTTGTGCTGATTCCTGAAGCCACAGCTGTCAACTGGAGTGAACTGAGTTACTGAACTGGTAATTGCACACAGAAATTTTGGGGTCCTTCCAAACTGTTTGATTCAGGTCATTCTAAGATTCACCAAAAAGCAATTATTGTACTAAAATACCAGATTGATTCTGATTCATTTACTGCTTCTCTGCTTAGCAACTCACTGGTATTCCCTATCCAATTCAGATTAGAAACTCCATCCCTGATAAAACAACAGAATTCCCTCTCCACACTGCAAATGCCTCTGTAAAAACAAGAAGTTTTATAAAAGCATCATGATTTATGTTTTTTCCTTGAGAGGGACAGTACCTCTGATCACACAGGTCTATCATGAGGTGGGGACAGGGCACAGCCCCCAGGATGTCCTTATCCCTCCACTGGGGCTTCCTGGGATAGAGGGAAGGGATTCAAGGAATGGTGGCTCCAGAACATGTGGAGAATCTCACCCCTGCAGGAGTTCAGACCAACATTTAACCTTCCCCAGTGTCCTCTGGTGCCATCACAGGGGGATATTTATGACATGGATGCTTTCCCCTTGGAAACTGAAACAACTCTGCTTAAGGCCAAACTCTTGGCTGGACTCCTTGCAGAAGCTGTGTCACTAGATTCAACAGACACTGATTAATTCCCTCTGAAATCACAGGCAACACCTTTATTATGTCAGAAGATTACACACATAGAGAAATGGGATACAGCAGTGAGTGCAGCATGACTTCACCAGAGGCTGGAAAACAGGGAATGCTGTCAGGCAGGCTATCAACAAGATAACCAAAATGTTCTGCTAATAATCATCACTGTTTAAAAATAATCCTTTAGCATTTCTATCATCACAACTGTCCATCTTTTGACAAATGAGTTTTCCTCAGTCTTCACCAAACCAGACAGCCATTGGTACTTACCAGATACTCCATCTAATCCCACCCCCAAATGAGAGCTGCTACCAAGGTCACCAAGTCATCCCAAACTGCCAAAATGAACCCTTGGAGCACCACTTCTTTCAAAGAGATGGCCTAGTAATTCCCTTCTCCAAGAGGAGGCTGGCCAAGGGGGTCACTTGAGCTGGTGACCAAAATGTGGCTGAGCCTGTCCTGCTGACAGTGGCCACCAACAGCCACCGGCCCTCCCACCACTGTGGCTGTGGGCAGCAGGCTCGAGGGGCAAGAGGCCATGGCACTGGGTGTGCCAGCATGGGATGGCCACTGTGACATGGCACTGGGTGTGCCAGTGATGGGATGGCCACTGTGACATGGCCCTGGCTGTGCCAGTGATGGGATGGCCACTGTGACATGGCACTGGGTGTGCCAGTGATGGGATGGCCACTGTGACATGGCCCTGGCTGTGCCAGCATGGGATGGTCACTGTGACATGGCCCTGAGTGTGCCAGTGATGGGATGGCCACTGTGACATGGCCCTGGGTATGCCAGTGATGGGATGGCCACTGTGACATGGCACTGGGTGTGCCAGCATGGGATGGTCACTGTGACATGGCCCTGGGTGTGGGATGGCCACTGTGACATGGCACTGGGTGTGCCAGTGATGGGATGGCCACTGTGACATGGCACTGGCTGTGCCAGCATGGGATGGCCACCACGTCTGCCACCGACCCTGGTCCTCTCCTCTGCACAAAGGAAGGAAAATCCAATGGCACAGGGCTCCAGGACCAGGAATTGCTACTGCACTTTCTGAGATGAAATCATGGCAGAAGAATGCAGCTCTCATTGCTCCTCAAGTGGCTCTGTCATCGCTCCACAACTGCGCGCCTGCTCCGCTCATGGCAGTGGGGAATGCAACCAGCAGGATTCTCAGAGTTATCAGGGAAAAAGGCCTGGAGGAACCACCCCTCAGGCCAGCCTCTGCCTAGGAAGTTATCACTGACTTGGAGCAGGATTTTGGTGTCTTTGGGTCCTTGGTGTCACAGAACACACTCAGAGCCCAGCAAATCCATGGAGAGAACAGTTCACTAATGCCAGTGTGTGCATCGGGGTGTGCAGAGCACCCCGTGCCCATCAGAGATCAACATGGTCCTACAGTGACTGAGCTGCTCTGCAAGTCCTTCCAGAACATTTCCTCAAGAGAACCCATCAGGACCCACCTGAGCTGGTCCCCAGCACTGACAGACCCTGGGGTGCAATGGGTATGAAGGGGTCACCTCCCTCCCATGGAATACAGGTATTTATTTCCAAGCTGCTGCTTGAGTGTCACCTTCCTGAGCTTATGTGGCTGCCAGAGCTGAATCCTGCCTCGCTGGAGATGTCAGTGCACGTGAGGGAACGGGCTATCCCGAGGTCTCTGATGTTTTGGGAAACAGTTTTCTCGTAGGATCCAATTTCCTTTGTTTCTCACAAAAAGAGCAGAGCTGGTGAGAGGCTGGGGGGAAGTTCTGGCTGCTGCCTGCAGGGCAGCAAGCATCAGCTGGATGGTTTTTTTCCTTCTTCTTACTCGGGAGGGCTTTGCGAGGGGCTCTTCCTGTTGGGTGCACAGTGGAAACAAAACAGAGAAAATTGCTAAGAACCAAAACCATCAGAAGCAGGAAACAAAGAAATGGCTCAGATTAGAGTCTTCCAATGTGAAAATGGACCTTTCCCAGCAGAAGCATCTGGGGGAACTCCACGAGTCTGTAGCCCAAGGCATCCTGAGGCTCTTGCCCTTCCCGCTGGTCTGGCTGCACCTTGGAAGCAGTGGCTGAGATCCTGCAGGGAGGGAGCCCTGCTGGGCCCGAGCAGGGCAAGGAGGGCACTGTGCCACAGCACCTGCAGGGCACCTGCACCTTTCACTCCACGTGTCCCTCCGGCAATCCCACTCTTCCAGCAAACACAGCACTTGGAAATGAATTTAGGAGCTAAATCCTCCTCCCTGCTTCCCGTGCCGGCCATACACGCTGCCTTTCCCATGCAGATGTTTAGTTTGCTGTCCAAACACGTGAAAAAAAGCAGTAACCCTTGTTTCAAGACTCTGCTGGAGTTGCTGAAGCTAAATTTTTTTTTTTTTGTGATCCCTTCTCCTAACCTGCCTCTTTCATTCCTCTTCCTCCGCCCAGGCTGCCTTCGGTGCTCCTCACCCGGCTCAGGCCCTCAAGGCATGAGCAGCTCTCAGAGCCCCTCTCAGCAGGTCTCCAGACAACTTCTGCTGCTTTGTTCTCCTGGTTGAGAGGACATCAGTTCCACTTCAAACATGTTTACAACTTGTTTATTTTTGTGGAGCTCGGGGCTATTTCTGCCACAGAACATCTCAGAGCTATGGATGGGCAGAGCCCACTGATGCATTCCAGCCCTTTCATGAAATCACCTCAAGAATAAACAACAATATTCCTGTTCTGACGTGATCAGTACCTGACAGAAGTAAAACACATCAAGGACCACCCGGCCCTTTGCTCCCTCATCTATTCCTAGCTGCAGAACATAAGGTTCTTCTCAAAGGCAACAAGAAAAAAGAAAATTACAGCTTTATGTAATGCCAGGGCACTTCAGCTCTGCTGAAACAAGGACAAGATTGCAGCTCACCAGCAGCCATGGCTCTGTTGCCTAAATGAAATGGGAGGCAGCCTGGGTTTGGGACGCTCATGGAGCTCAACCACTGCTGCAGGTCCTAGCAAAGCTTGGAGTGATGGACGGGCTCTAGGAAGCAGCTCCTGAGCACTGGCAGCACCACCCCAGGCCTGACCACCAGCTCACAGGGCTCCAGCCTGGCAGGGCTCTTCCTGTGCTTGCTACTTTAATGCAAGAAAAATGATGTTACACTCTCTGCAGTGTTACTCTCTCAGGAGTAATGTTGCTGCATGCTCGTTTGGGTGGAAAAAAATGACACATTTAAAGAAATAAGCAGCTAAAATGGCCTGTGGTCAGCATCACTTGGCCAAACCGGTCCAAAAAATCTCAAATTCTTCAGTACAGACCTTCCCCACATCTCCATTTCCCAGTTCCTCATTTCCACCAGCACAGATTTCAGGATCTTCTTTCCAACAACACGGACGCGTCCCTCTGTAATCCTGATGACACCCAGCACATGGGTTTGTCTTGTCACTTGGCTGCTTGGCTGATTTCCCATGTGTGGGAATATTCCCTGCTTTAGTCATTTTATAAACCATCTAAAAGCTTTTCCACTTGAATGAGAGAGCCCGGGATGAGTCCTGACTCTGGGGAGGAGAGCTGGAGCTGCTGTCCCACATTCCCAGCGCAGACGGATGGAGCTCGATGGTGCAGAGGGAGGAGGTGACAGAGCTGCTTTGGTACAGGATTCTGGCACGGGGCTCAGAGCCTGCTGCTAATGCTGGAGACAGTGAGGGAGGAAGCAGAGAGTCAGCAGTGGAGGAGTTCTCAGCATAAGCAAGTGCTGCAGGAAGGAAGCTGCAGGACCAGCCTGGTGCCAGCACAGGCATCCTCCCACCAGGTGAGCTCCAGGTGATGGGAGCATCGTGACACCTTAACATGGAACAGCATTTCAGTAACAGCTGCACATTTGTTTAAAACAGAGCATTCCCAGTATGACCAGCAAGCTACAGACCCACCAGTGACTGCTGTCACATGGCCCCAGCACTGGGACAGGCAGGGGGAGATGGGGCAGGGCAGGGGATGGGTCCACACGTGCCAGCCTGGACAGGACACAGAGTCACAGAATGGCTGGGGCTGGAAGGGACCTCAAAGCCCACCCAGTGCCACCCCTGCCATGGGCAGGGCCACCTTCCACTGTCCCAGGCTGCTCCAAGCCCCATCCAACCTGGCCTTGGACACTTCCAGGGATCCAGGGGCAGCCCCAGCTGCTCTGGGTACCCTGTGCCAAGGCCTCCCTGACAGGGAACAATTCCTGCCCAATATTTCACTCCACTTTTTGCTCAGCAGCTGCATTTTCTGCTCCATCAATACCCCCCTCCCTCTTCCTCTCTGCCCAAAAGGCTCTCAGCAGACTCAAAATCAGCCTGGGGGGTTTGATGTTGAACCAAGTGCTTTCAAACTGTGTTAAAGCTCTTAATTATTAATAGGAAAGTTGTAATGTGGCAGCAGGGAGCCAAACTGGCAGTTTAGGAGGCAAGTGTTGGTAAATCAGGAGCCAGTGTCTTAGTCATGGCTCCTCCATCGTGCCACAGCTTCTAACATGAGATAATGCTGCAAGGCTGGGTGCATTAGTCACCAACAAATTCTGTTTGCAATAAAGCAGAACTCAACAGCCCTCCAGAAATCTCACTCCTCTCTGGCATTCAATGCACTGCTATCTTACATCCCCCTGAAAAGAAAACTCTCCCATCTGCCACCCCAACAACCATATGGGATCCTTGGAAAATGAAGGAAATTAAAGTCCCTGTGGGATCACAGCTCCCAGCTCAGCTGCGGGGGGCTGGGGAGGATCAAATATTTGAGCTAAACACATCCTGTGCCCCGGGCGGCCCCGCAGCGCTGCCGAGCCGGCTCTGCCAGCCACAGGCAGCTAAACCTGAGCTGTGTGCCTGGGGGTGACCTCCTTTTGGGAACTCAGAGCTGCAGGGAAGCTGAGGGATACAGAAGGACGCTGTCCTTGCTGCCGGCCACCCTGTCCTATCAGCAGGACAGCCCTGACCCCTGCCCAAGCCTCCGACCCCAGCCCTGCAGCAGCCACCCCGTGCTGCCCCACCGCCCTGGAAGCCTGGCTTTGGGTGCAAAGTGAAGGAATTTGGTCCTTATTTCCCCAAGGCAAGCCCTGCTCTGGCTGGCAGAGCTGTTCTGCTGCAGGGAGCCAGGAAGGATGCCCGGATAGCCCAAGGAAAAGGCAGTGGGGGATCTGCCTGCTCTGCCCCACACGAGCCCTGGAATAAAACCAGTGCTCTGCCACCACCCCAGGAAGGCACAGATTTTGGGATGGCAGCAGCAACTCCCCCCATGAGCTGGCACTGTCAGCTCTCCAAAGGGAGAGAGATTCCTTTCACTTTTTAAGCAATTTCTGGAAATGGCCAGAACAGTCATTCCCCACCATAAAAAATTCATTCCTGGCTAAGGAATATTCCCCACATAACTTGATAGGGGGCCACTTCCAGGCTCAGCTCCTAACAGAAAACAAAGACAGTTTCTTTGAGCCTCATCGGCACCACGGGCTCAAACTCTCATTTTTTAGCATGTAAATCTCCTCCCTGCAGCACGAGGAGCCAACCCTGCCCACAGAGGGAAAAACAATGGGGATTACTTGGGCCTGAGAAGGTGATTTAAGAACAACTGCCAAGTAAAGCCACTGCATAATAATTTTCTGCATTTTCTTGGTTTCCCTGATTTCGTTTTGTCCATTTGGCCTCGTGCTGCTTTGCTCTGCAGCATTCTGCAAACACCAGTTACGAGAGCTGATCAGAGAATTTCACTGCAAACCCCAAAGACCACAAGACTGAAACAACCCAGCTCGATCATCTTTATCAAAAGAAACGCCATCTTACTTCTGTTCTTTCTTTTTTCATCTTTTTTTTTTTTTCACTTAAAACCACCAAACTTTGTAATAACATTTTTGCCTCGGCAGCTCTAACCAGCAACACTTTTCCTCCTGCACAGCCCCTCCCCACACAGCCCAGCTGGGAGGTGTGAGCACCACAACCCTCCCAGTTCACTGGCCCAGCCTCAATTTCTCTCCCTGCCATCAAGCTGGACATGTAACCTTGGAGAACCCTTCCCAGTAATCAAACACAGCAAAGATTAATACATCCAATTCACTTCTTTCTGGTTGGGTGTTTTTCCACTTTTTATTCCTCGTGCTTTCCCAAATCTCCCTGTGCTGCTGTGCTGCCCATCCAGCACTTCCAACCCAACCTCCTGCTCCAGCAGGGGCTGTAAGGGACCTCAAAGCCCACCCAGTGCCACCCCTGCCATGGCAGCCATGAGTCCCAGGCTGCTCCAAGCCCTGTCCAACCCGGCCTGGGACATTTCCAGGGATCCATGGGCAGCCACAGCTGCTCTGGGCACCCTGTCCCAGGGCCTCCCTTATTCAGGGAAGGATTTCTTCCCAATATCCATCTGTCCCTGCCCTCTGGCAGTGGGAAGCCATTCCCACTGTCAGTCCAGACCCTTGTCCAAAGTCCTTCTCCAATTCTCCTTTAGGTTCTGGCAGGGGCTCTGAGCTCTCCCTGACCCTTCCCCTCTCCAGGTGAGCAGGCCCAGCTCAGCTCCAGAGCAGAGGGGTCCAGCTTGTTTATGGCATGTTTGTGGCAAAAGAAGGGATAAGATAAACTTCCCCTGCTCCTCGGGTTCCCTCAGGGTCTGCAGTGTGAGCCCTGGGCGTTGTCTGGAGCAGGGAGCCATTCCCACCCCTGACCTCCCTTCCCTGTCCCCACTGCCCCCTCAGCTGGGCACAGTCTGAAGCCAGAGGGATTTTCCTCAGCTCCACAGGTGACACAGCTGCTGGCACTCATGGTTTTCCAAGCACCAAAAGATGGCTCAGAGCTCCTTTGTCCCAGCAGTTCCCTTCCCTGCAGGATCCCTCACTCCAGGCCGTGGGACTGGTGCCAGCTCTGGTGCTGCTGACAATGTCCCAGCTTAGCACTGCCCTGTCACCGGTGTCTGCACGGCGGCTGTGGGATTGGGTTACCCCCAGGTGAGGGCAAAGCGCTGGTCTAACAGCTCCAGCTAATTTAGGAGATTAATTAGGCACAAGGATCTCCTTTCAGAGGAGACGCGATGTCTTTGTGAGCTAGCAGCCCTGTTCTCCTCGCTGCCTTCGGGGGAACTGTCGGCCTTTTGCTGGGAAATGGGATGGTGCGGGAGGGGTGGTCCCCATCTGAACCCTGCTCACGTCCCCTCCGCCGCCCCAGCTCCTGCCAGCGCTGGCAGCTGGAGCTGCCGGCCCACGGGGGAGCTCTGGGAGGCTTTCAGCACTCCCAGCGCTGTGTGGTGTGGCTGGAGCCCGGCACTGCCTCAAAATCACTGCCAGAGCCATCAAAAGACTTTTACAAGGGAGAGTCTGGGCTACGTCCCTGGTTTTGAATTTGATCTCCCTGCAGAAAGAGGAACCAAAGAATGCACTCTGCCGTTTCTCTACCGTATTTCATCTGAGGTGACATTTATAGGTGGCAGGAAGACCTAATGTACCATCATTCTGCTTTCAGCAGGCTCAATGAAAAGTTTGAGATTCTGCCCAAAGGAAACCCAGACACCGACAGAGCAGAGGGGCTGGGAGCAGAGCCGGACGTGGGGGCTGAGCAGGCTGGGCAAGCACAACACCCCGGGACCCCAAAATCAAAGGGGGAGAGGCAGGGGAGGAGAAAGAGAAGAAGAGAGGCCTGGCCAGCAGGATGATGCTCCTGAGCTCCCCACAGCAGCTCAGCACACAGAGTGCCTGTGAGTGCCCTGGGGAAGGCTTTGCTGGAGCATCTTTGATTCCTGCATCCATCCCCCCACAGCCACTGGGATGGATTTCAAATCCTGCTCTATTTGAAAGTAAAATTTCCATTAGCCAATATTTGTCTGAGGCAGTTTCTTTGAAGAAGATGCTGCTATGCAGCCATCTCCACACTAATTACAGGAATTAGGAAAGCAATGGAGTGCAAGATCTGGGTTTTTTTTTCCCAAGGCTTTCCAGAAAGCTGCCTTTTAAGCACCATGTGCTGCTGAAGTTTAAGGTGCTTTTTTAGAACCCTTGCAAGGAAATTTGAATTAATTCAGCTTGTGAGAAGCACCCTCAGATGTTCCCAGAGCACCACCCAGACAGAACTGTGCTCTTCAAAGGCAGAAACATCTGAGGAGGCTCCTGAAGGGCGGCACTGGGAAGAGCTGTGGATGGTGGGAGTCAGGCTGGAGGAGCTGCAGGGTGGCCTGGAGTGCAGAGCCCCTGAAGGGGCCGCTCATCTGTCCATCTGTCTGTCCATCTGTCCATCTGCAGCCACTCACACACCCCCTGTGTGTGACCCCAGGGGAGCAGAGCCATGGCCAGGGCAAGGCAGAGGATTCAGAGCCATTCCTGCTGAGGCAGGAGCGATGGGCGCCTGCTCCCATTAACAGAGGGCTCAGCCTGACAAATCACCTTTGTTTGGATGGATGAGCCCAGAGAAAATATTTTGATAGATGACCACTGGGTCACATGGGATTGGCCACAGGGCTGCAGACTTTTTTTATGTGAATATCTGGCTTCATTTTCAAGTTCAATTTGTGGAAAGTTCCTAGACCGAGAGCCGGCTGAAAAGGGAAGGAGCTAAAGCTTGGCACAGTTGTTGTGCCGAACTCCAAGGGCCCGTGGAAAGCCCACACAGCAGAAAACAGAGCCACCTTTTCCTCCTGTGAGCCCGGAGCAGTGCACAGAGATGCTGGGGCAGGCAGGATCCCCCTGCTGGGGGCTTCTCTTACCCAAACATCCCTGAAATTTCCACCTCCAATGGAAATTTGTCACCTCCCTCTGCCCTCCCCACACCAACCCCTGCTCCTGCAGCCCACAAGCATCATTCTTTTCCACACATCCTAAAATACCCCATGGAAGGACACAGATGCTTAGAAAAGAAATCCTGGATTATTTAGGCACAAGAGAAAGAATTCATTGAACCATTAAGGTTGGAAAAGACCTCCAAGATCATACAGTTCAACCTTCTATATGATATCTGTACATATACATGTGTGTATATATATAGATAGATACAAATTTGAAGATTATATGGCCATCAGGAACTAAGCCTCAAGTATATTTATCTGTGGAGTCTACTGAGTTTGCTGCTTGTGTTTCCATGAGCCAGGTTAAGGACATTTGCCAGGGCCCTGAATCACTCTGGCTTACGGAGCTTTCTCACCACAGGCATGATCTAGGACTCCCAAGCTAAAAGTGCTCTAAAAGAAACAAATACACAGACACCCTCACAACAGTCTGCACCAAAGAAAATAAATAACTCATAAGATAGTTTGGATGTTATGTCATCTGGAAGCGGCCAAGCAGCAGACTGGGAATTTTAGGAGCTTTTCTCAAGTAAAAGGACTGGGAGATAGGCGGGTTCTGTTCTAGGCTGGCAGCAATCTCTGCTCCTCCTGAGCACAAACCAACTGTGTGAGGCACAGAAGGTGCAAACCCTGAGCAGCCACACGAGGAGGTATCGAGGGGAGAGGAGATGAAAATTCGAGTACCCTGACCCTGCCTGCAAGGCAACACTCCAAGCAGCAAAAGCCTGAGTTGGGGACCCAGGGTTGGGGACCTTGCACCAGCTCCAGCCATCCCACTCTGCTGGAACCACAGATATTGGGTGTCAAACCTCCTGTCCCAGCCTAGGAGCACAGCTGGGAACTGCTCTGCTCCTCTTAAAGAGCAATTTAGATAAAGCTGTTCTGATTACAAGATTTTACCTAATCCCCCAAAAATGCCATTTATTGTTTGGCAGCCCAAAGATCCGCCCCTCGGGGCTGGCCTTGGCCATCCTAACCCAGATTAGGCAGAAGACCAAAGTTTTGGGGTCTGGGCTGAGCTTTGAGTGGCTGCAGGGAGCAGGATGGAAGGAGATATTCCCCCCAGCCCCAGTTTCCAGCTGGGGCTCCCTGCAGTCACTCAGGGGTGCTCGGGGGTCAATTCCCCCCAAGGAAGGGCAGCAGGGGACACAGCAGCAGAGGAGGGTCCCCAGGGAGCCCCAGCCCTGCTCTGCTGGCCCCAGCTCGCCTCTCCCAGCTCTTGGCTTGCTCTGGAGCCACGGTGGCTCCTGGCCAGGCGGCCACAATGCAGTGGAAGGAAGAAGAAACAGCTTTGTTTTGCCCAAAGCCTTGCAATTAATCAAGTTCCTATTTCCTCGCAGCTCCACGTTCCCCACCCCAAATGCACCAGGCAGCTCCTGGCCATGGCAGAGCCCCTGCGCTGAGTTTTCTGCAATTTCATGCGAACAGAGAACCAGAAAATGAAATTAAAGTGAAATAGAAACGTTTTTGCTACAGTGAGAACCACTCAGGGCCCTTGGAGTCCGGTGCAAGATGGGAGCCCCTGGAGCAGGCTGGCAGCCCCATCCCTGCCAGCACCATCCCCTGGGACCCCTCCTGGGTCTCCCACCAGGAGGAACACACGGAATCCCAGAGCCATTTAGGCTGGAAATGACCTCCAAGAGCATCAAGTCCAAGCTGTGCCTGACCCTCAACCTGTCCCCAGCCCAGAGCACTGAGTGCCACATCCAGGGCTGGGCACTCCAAACCTCCCTGGGCAGCCTCTGCCAAGGCCTGGCCACCCTTTCCATGGAGAAATTCCTCCTGATTTGGACCCCTCTGAGCACAAGTCACTGTTTTTATAGTGACACACAGCAAAACAAAACTCCAGTGCATTTTCCTGGCCTTTTTCCAAATTAAAGTGAAGCTGAATATCAGGGTGGGAGGAGAGCGGGTGAGAATCCAGGTTCCTCAGGGACAGGAGCACTTGATTTATGAGCAAATCTCTTAAACAGAACTCCCAGAGATGCCATTTCTGAGGGACATTCCCAAAGTGGCTGCCGGGAAGGCAGGATGAGGGTGGGACCTGCTCCTGTGCCTCTGCACCTCTAATTGCCATTATTCTTCAGGAATATAAACAACAGGAGGCACGGAGCAGAGAGCCATGAAAGCTCAGCAGAACAAGGGCCTGCGAGCACAGGGAGAGGAACTGGAGGTCAGGCAGGTCAAGGACTCATTTCTGGCTCACCACAGCCCCTCTGGGTGAGGGCAGATGGGCAGGCACAGCACGGCAGGCACAGCCTGGCCTCTCCTGCAGCTCTGCCCAGCTCCCCAGGAGAGGAACCAGCACCACTGAAAGGTCTCTTTGCTTCACCTCGTGTGCTTTTGCTTTCAGTGTCCCAGCTGATAATTGTCAAAGTTACCTGCATTTTTAAGAGACCATTTTTCCAAAACAAATCCTACCCTCTCCTGTTTGATCCATTGCCACATCCCTGGAAGTGTCCAAGGCCAGGCTGGACAGAGCTTGGAGCAGCCTGGGATAGTGGAAGGTGTCCCTGGAGGAGCTTGAAGGTCATTCCAAACCAAAGCAGTCGGTGGTTCCACAATTCTGGGATGCTGCACTTGGATTTGGGATGGTGAGGGTCCTCAGAGCAGAGCACAGGAACGGAGCAATGGGACGAAGGTGCAGCATCACCCCAGTCCCACAGCTCTGGTGTGCTGTCCCCTGTCCCCCTGTCCCACAGCTCCCTCCCAGCCACTTGGAGAAGTCCCTGATGTAGACATGAACATTTCAAATTTCTTTCATTTTCAGGCATGGAAAGAGAAATGTTCAATTTTAACTGGGATGCCTAATGAAGATTTATTTATGTGGGAATAATCACTCTTCCTTGAAGTAACTGGGTTATTTTTTCATGACCACTAGACCTTAGATCTGCTCCTCATTTCTTTCCATACCCACAGAGGGCAAGAAATAGCCATACTTGGTCAGTGAGGACATGAAATTAAATGCAAATAGACATGTACAGACTAAATGTGAGTTTCCCAAGGTTATTATTTCCCTAAATGCCAAGTCCCTGGGGTGAAAGAGGGGCAGCATCAGCCTGGGCCAGGGCTGGCAGTGTGGGGGCTCAGCCTGGCCCCATCCGCCAGTGTCCCAGGCCTGAGGATGAGGATGGGCACCAGCACTGGGAACACTGGCAGGCCTGGAGCCATGGATGAAAGGGAAAGGTGTGAAACTGGTTGTGTGTCCTCGACTGGAACCACCCAGTGCCACCCCTGCCATGGGCAGGGACACCCTCCACTGCCCCAGGCTGCTCCCAGTCCTGTCCAGCCTTGGAAACTCTCAGGGATGAGGCAGCCCCAGCTGCTCTGGGCACCCTGTGCCAGGGCCTCCCACCCTCACAGGGAACAATTCCCTATGAGGATGAAGCCATTCCCTTGTCCTTCCCCTGCCTCAGAACACATCTCTGCCAGAAACACAGTGCTGTCTGCCTCATGCTTGGCTGCTTTCTAAGCAAGATGCTTTCTGCAGGGGCAGGACGAAGACACCCAACAGGAAACACAAACCCGCTGGGACACAGAAACCCTCTGGGACACAGAATCCTGCTGGGACACAGGAACCCGCTGGGACACAGGAACCCAGCACTGCTTTGGACACAAATCCCTGCCCAGGGTTTGGTGGCTCTGGTGCCCGGGCAGCTGCAGTGACAGCTCCTGGCACGGGACAGCAGTCCTGCTGACTCACCCAGTACAACTCCTGCCCAGAGCAGTTTTTCCATAAAAATAAAGCCAGCCCTAATAAATAAATGCATTCCCGTCGTAAAAGCCCGATTGGTGGCTGGGAAGGAAGAGCCTGAGCCTTGCAGCAAAACACTTTCCCTCTGGATTGGAGACTCAGGACTGTGCTCCAGGGAAAGCACACCAGAAGGAGCCCATTCCCCTGGGGAGGGGACAGAGGGACCAGCACCGAGGTGAGGGATCTCAGCCCCAGCACAGGCACTGCTGCAGCAGAGGCTGGGAGGACACTGGCTCACAAGGGGGATTTAGGAACTGGCTCAGCTCCCGGCAGAGCAGACCTGGGGGATACACGAGCATTTAGCAGGGAGCCAAGGGCTTTTGTAAACAGAAGCTCAAACAAACATCTCTCATTTCACAGATGGTGCTCACAATTTACAGCTGGCACATTTAAAGGCCACCTCGGACACATCGGTGCTCATGGCCACAAATGGGACACGAGAAACGCCCCAGGCCTGCAGGCCTCAACATTTGCACCCCAAGGAGCCTCCCTCTGAAATCCACAGGAGATATTTCCACAGGAATATCAGCAGGACTCCTTAGCAGGAGCAAAGAACATCAGAATGACCCAACTCCTTTCCCTGCAGCTTCCCAATTTGGGCAAGCACAGGCTCCCAGCTCAGCTCGTAGGCGCTGCCAGGACACAGCCCCTCCTGAACTGCTCCCCAGCACACCTGGTCCACAGCTAAGAATCACAGAAAATGGTGAACACAAGAAAAACCCCAAAGTCCCGAAGCAGAGCTCAGGGATAGGTGTCACAGGACCAGCAGAGAACTTGGCAGAGTTTGAAGTAGCACAAGGCTCCTCCAGACCCTCCCCACGGACACAGATCCTGCTGTGAGCCCAGTAATTGCAGGGGAGCACCAGAACCCCTGGCACAGCTGCCCCAGCCCGGGGCAGAGTGCGTGGCTGCCCGGGGCTGCCTGCAGAGCTCACATTGCTCAGCTGCCTGCACAAACAGAAGTGTCTTTATGGAGACACGATTTGGGCAGCCCTGCGGAGCAGCGGGGACGGAGCGGCTGGACACTGGCACCATTCACACCCCCTGCCCGGTCCAGCCTGCAGCCACAGAGCAGGGCTGGGGACAGACCCGCTGCTGCTGGCAGCCCTCCTCACCCTCCTCATCCTCATCACTGCAAACCCAGGCCCACCGAGGGCAGAACCCCACAGAGCTCTCAAAAACGCAGACACAGCCCCTGCCCCTGGGCAAGCAGAGTGACATCCACACACACTTAGAATAAAATCAAGTTAGATGCTTCATTTCTCATTGAAAGATTGGATTAAAGACATTTGATATAAATATTTGGGGTCATAGAGAATATTTTCCCTTATATTAGCCTCCTTAGGATCCATATTTCAACCTTCAGCTCAACACAGACCAAAATCCCGTACGTTCCTGCATGTGCAGAAATTATCTCATAATCACTGGACTTGTGGAAAAGCACCAAATGGCACCAGCAGTGTCAGAGCCACGAGCGGCCAGTGCTGCCCTGCTCAGCCCTGTTTCACCTCACAGAACCAAAGGCTCTGTACCTGGCACAGGCACCTGGGTCAGTGCCAGCCTGCTCACCTAATCCCTCGGGAACAGCACGGTGCCTCCGCTCCCCAGAGCCTCACACAGCCTTCACTGGCTCATTCTGCTGAATTCCTTTGTAACTTCTGTTAAGAAATAAATCCTTAGCAAAAGGCAACTCTTGGAATCTGAAAAGCTGTGAATTTGGCAACCAATCCTTGTAAGGTCCCAGCAAGACCCAGGCTTACAAACTTCATTCTGTGGTAAGACACACCATATTTTTTCCCCAAACCTCATTCTGTGGTAAGACACACCATTTTTTCCCCTCTGAAGGATAAACTAAACTCATCCTGTTGGGGGAATGGGACGTGACTGATTCCAGATCTTCAACCAGGCATGAGAGACAGAAGCATCTGTACCCTGTATGTACCATATGTAAAGCACAGCCTTGATCTGGAGGTGTCCTACCTTTGGGTGGTCTGTCCTGCCCCCAAGCTCTCCTGTTGGGGGAAGATCCCCATGGAGCAGGCACGGCACAGGGCTGGGCACGCTGAGGAGAGGCTGCTGTGGGGCTGCTGCAGCTCAGGCTTTAGTGGTAGGAGGAGGATGATGAGGAAGCAGAGCAGATGGTGAAGCTGGATGAAGCCTGTGCCTGTTCCACACTTACCTTCCTGCCTGGGAGAGCCATCCCAAATGCTGGAGTGAGAGCTGCACCTCAAACCCCAACCCCAACCCAGCCAAGGCAACAGCGTCACCCCATCCCCAGCACCTGGCCCAGCCATGCTGAGCACCCACTGGCACCCAGCTACCCCAGGCACGGCCCTGCCTGCCCTCAGGGCATGGGGAATGCTTTGGCTGAGTGGGAGCTGGGAGTGTCTGGGGCCAGGAGGGGTGGGAAGGATGGTGTCCCTGCACTGGGAGGTCCCCACACCCAGAGGTGCCACGAGGGGAGCAGCACTCCCAACGCCCACCCCAGGGATGCACAGGGCGTGCCTGGAGCTTCATCTCCTGGAGATCTGAGCAGATCTTCACATGGAGGGGAGCTTCTGTGGGAAAATGCTGCAGGACCCGGCTGGGCCAGCAGGAAGGAAATTCCCCCAGCGGAGCTGGCACCGCGCGAGGGCTCGGCCGCCGCAGCTTCAGGGAGCGCGTAAATAACCCGGCCGTCCCCAGGGAGGCACGGCCAAGGTCACTGCCTTTTCCCTTGAACTTTCCAGATGAAGGAAGCAATAGCAGAAGCAACAGCACAGATTTGGCCAGAGATCAACTGTACTGACAACAGTCACAGGATTGAACTCAGAAGAAAAGTCCTTTGTGTGTGTTGGAGTTATCACCAGATGGGCCGGGCAGTACGGGGGGGTTCTGCTCAAAAATATTCCACATGGGCAGAACCATCAGAGCTGGAACTGATGGCAGATGTAACCCACAGCAACCAATTCCACTGATTAGACCGAGTTAAAAATGGAGGGCAAATGTTTGGTGCCCATTAAAAATTAAAATGTTAAATTGTATTCTTCAGCAAAATGCTGAGGTTGAGAATAAGAAACAACTCTGATTAAAGATTAAGGATGGAGAGTCTATAAAACACTAATTACCATTGTACTTACAGGGAATTTGGCCGGTTGGGCTTAATTACTTCTAGTTCAAGATCACTCGAGTTCAGGCTGGGCTGGGGAGCGCTGTTGGAGTTGAGGAAGCTGTTCACATTTGAAGAGATGACAGATTCCAGGCTGGAGTTGATGATGCTGTTCCTGTTCTCCTCTAAAAAACACCAAAACCCAAGAACCATCAGCTGCCACTGCAGACAAAGTGAGGAGCAAATGGCTGTGAAGGCATCAAGCATTCCCAGGGAACCCTGTGCCAGTGCAAACAGGGACATCTCCCAGAGCTCAGGGTTACTTACAGACACATTACACATTAAACCACAAGAAATACCAGGTGCTCTTTGGCTCTGTTGGGTTTAGGATGCATTTAAACAAACACTATTTTTATAGAAGAATACACACTTTTCTTAAGGTATTAATATTTTACATTCCCAAAGGCGCCCAAAACGTCCCAACCTGAAAGAAATGAAAATGTAAGCTATGTACAGGAATGAATTTGTGTGACTGAAATCACAAATGAGTGTTTGGGTGGTAGAGTAGGACAACACCTTAGATCAGGAACAGGGCAGATCACCCAGTTAAAGTTGCTTCAGCCTTACATTTGGCACCAACTACTGCTTCTCCTTCCTAGTCAGTTCTGAAGGGGGAAAGGATCTGGGGGAAAGGACCCCCAAAATGGGTCTCTGCTCCATTTTGGCTCAGCTCTTCTGAAATGCAGAGCAGCAGTGGAGCAGCAGTTTGCCTTTGGATCTGGTCTGGAATGGGACATGCTGGGCATGCCCCAGTGCTGGGGGAGTGCTGCCATTGCTCTGCTGACACACCAGGGCTTCTCAGAGATTCCCATTCCCCTCCATCACAAGATCTTCCCATGGTTTGTGCAGCTTCAGCAGGGAGCACTGACAATGCTGTGCATCTCAAAGAGCCACCACAGCACTGGGCCCTCTCCTCAGCTCTGCTCCGGGTCACCAAAAATCCCATTAACTCATTGCCAGGAGATGCCTTTGCCATTGGAGCAGTAATTGCAGTTGTGAGAAGCAATTAGCAACCCTGATGGCACGAGAGCAGCCCCAGGCAGAGAGTGGCTGCTTCTGGGATGCTGCTTTCCTCAAAGACAGGCACCAGCTGGAAAACACAGAGTCCTACTTCAAGGATACTTCTTTCCAAAGTTATTTTTCAGTGCACAATAACATTGTGCAAACTACAACCCAAAAGCACGTGGTGACAGGGAATCCTTGCTCTCAATCCTTTTAAATTCCACCTCTTTTTGAGTGAGGAGAATGTGCAACATTAATTTGTATCCTGTGCACATCTAAAGGGGGGTAAAAGAGTGCAAGAGGAACTCCTGGGTTGTGTGAAAGGTTAATCCTGAGCACACAGCAGAAAGGAGCTGCCTGTAAAACAGCCTGGCAGGAGGGGTGTCTTGGGCTGTGGGGGCAGCTCTGCCACTGCTCCAAAGGGAAATGCCACATCAGCCAAAGGATTGTGGCTGCCCAGAGCAGAGTTCAAGGCTCCTTGTCCTGCTCCTTCTCTGGAGCTGCTGCATTTCCCAGGTCCCTGGACAGAATCAGCACCTGCAGGGCAGCAGGACAGGGCTTGGTTTAGCTCAGGTTGAGCTTATCTTCCAGAGATGAGCCAAGGATGTGTGGTGTTGATACACATCAACGTGTTCCTGAAACTGAACTTCATCAATCTTCAGCTGCAATGAGCCACCATGGGAACAAGCAGCACAGACATTTCTCTGTCCCCAACTCTGAGAAAGTTGAACCCTCAGGGCTCAGAGGGCACCAGCACCTTGTGATGAAAATGGTGATCCATGCAGAAGACAAAGAGGGCAAAGTGAAGGAAAGCAGAGCACTGACCTCCACAAATACTGCCAGGCAGATGTGATAGCCAGCAGATGTAAAAAGAAAAAAATTCAGCTGTCTAAGGACCTAAAACCCTCAAATCTCTCTGGTTTTGCATCTGCCAGAGCAGGTTCTAGGCAGCCCACGAGAGGCCACCTGTACAGAGGTGGCCAGGCACAGGGACTGCCTGTGCTGAGCCCAGCCAGCCCTGAGGAGCTGACCTGAAACCCCAAGTGTGGACTGACACCAGCTCATTATCTGCAACATCTTCTGCCCAAGGCTGAAGGCTGGAATAAGCTCCATAAGCTTGGCAGCTCAGTGTGGATTGTCCCTCTAATCTCCACAGCAGCCACACGCCAAGAGCGAGCTCCGAGTCCCCCACAGAACTGGAAGTGCCTCAGCTCAGGGGGAAGGGAGAGGAATGGCAGAATCCGAAACTCCTGCTTTGATTTCCTCCTTTTTAAAAGGCCAAAACTGTACTTTGCCTCATGTTTTTGAAAGCTCATGTGAAGGATTCTTTGCTGGAAGATTTAATTTGGTTTTACAGCTACAAGACCCGAGCTGCCCATCAGCTCAAGAGCATTTCCAGCACGCAGAGAAAAGAAGAGCCTTTCACCCCTTGCCCAAACTTGTATCTTTAGAGGGAGGTCAGGCAGGCAGAGGCACTGGAGCCTCACCAGAGCCTTTGTCTGCAGGAACATTGTGCTGGGGCTCTGCCTGATTGATCCAGGGCACTTTGGTGACCCCAGGAACCAGACAAGGGATGACAAAAGAACTGATAAGGAACAAAATGGTGTTTGCTGTGTTGGTGACACTTGTGTCACAAGAGCCACTCCCTGGGTCAGATGTGGATAAAAATGTAAATGTTTAACAACAAAATAATCACTATAATCATAGATTAATCATGATTATCTGATTTGCTCCCTGTGTGTTGAACATGATAATTTTTGACTTAGTCACAGCTTGGTATGATGAACGCTAGAGAAAATCTTAGAAAGATATTGGACTTTTTCAATATGAAATGAACAGATTTCAAGTGATGGAAAATCCACTGTCCCACTCCACTTCTTTTTATGTCAAACTGCTCCCAGTCTTCAAAAATATGCACCCTGCTCCCATTTAGAACATCACTATCTTCAATTTCAACTTTCAATTTCTGTGGTGCTCAGCTGGGCTTGAGCTGCTGACTAAGCCCTTGTGCTTCACCCTGACTTAAGAGCCTTGGTCTGTCTCCAGACCAGTAAGAGAGGAAAGGAAGAAGAAAAGAAGAAGAAGAAAGTAAACCTCAAATATTTCTCGTGATGTGCAGCAGCGAAGGCAAATAAAACAGTAGTGACTTCCCAAAGACACAGGAGGTTATAGACTGTCATGAGGAAAAACAAGAAAATGTTGCCTCAAATGGGAATAAATAAATGCAGAAATAAAGAAATTAGCTCAGTTCTTCTCTCAGGCATGGGGAGGATGGCACACAGAGACGCCAGCAGCCCAGAGAGCCTGGAGGCTGACAAGACACTGCTTAGTTAGCAGCAAATAAATTACTGGGCTGAAAGTTTTCAAAAGCAGCGTTTGATATTTGAGGCTGCACCGAGAGTCGTCCCACACCATTTCCAGAGCACGCTCTGGGGCCACCACTGCTTCCTCAAACCCACGCGGATCTTTCCGACACCCGCCCAAAGGAGAGTGCCTGGTAATCAACAGTAACTTAATCAGACAAACCCACATGTTTTGAGAGTCAGCAAAGTCCACAGCGACCACTCTGTGCACCCTGGGGAGCTGGGTATCCCCAGCCCTCCCCTGCTCCTTGCTCCACTTGTGCTTGTCCTGCTCACCAGGAGACTCTCCTGCTTTTTTTACCAAACTGGGAGAGCTCCCTGCGTGCAGCTGCCTGGCTCCAGGAGCACATGGGCAGGAAGAACCAGAGAGCTGGGAATTGGGTTTACTCTGTAACACGAAGCAACAGCCTGAGCAGACACATTTCTGCCACCCCATCAGCAGGGCTGGGGCCTTGGCTCTTTCACCCAAATATCTGGAGCATCAATTAGTGACAGAAATGGAAAGATGAGCTCCAACATTTTTAAACTGCCATGGTACATAATCCTCAGGAAAATGCCGGACCTCCTGGCCGAGTTTTCCTGTCTGTAAAAGGCAAAGTGCCCCAGGGCATCCCAAAAGGGCCGCCCTGCAGGGACGCCGGCGGGTGGCTGCCCTTGCCACAGGTGTGGCACCCTCGGCCCCGCAGCTGATGGCAGCGATGACGGGCCCAGGAACATGAGAAGGGGACACGCAGGGGCCCGTCAGGTGGGGAGGGGACAGCAACACTCTATCCCGTGCTAAGGCAGCCTCACGCCGAGCCCCGGTTAAGGGCTGGGATGCCAGAAGAGATTCCACTCCCCACCAACACGACAGCAGAGGAAACCGAAGCCTGACCCTGTTATGGAATCATCCCTTCCACTGACAGCAGGAAAGCTGCAGGGGAACGGCACGGGAATGCCAGTGTGTCAGGCACGATGAGGGCAGAGCTGGAGGGCTGGCAGGGCACTCACGCTTCTCGTTGGGCTGGGCCGTGTGGAAGAGCGTCAGCGGCCGCTCGCTGCACGAGGGAGGCTTCGACTCTGTGCTCTTCTTGCGGGATAACAGCAGCTGCGAGTTCGACGCCGGAGCCTCTGGCACCGTGTTAAATATCTGTTAAAAATAATAAACAAGTTGTTCTTTGGCATCACCCCGTGGAACAGGACAGCTGCCCACCTGCCTGGGCTGCGCTGCTCCGCTGTGCAGCCTCTGAGGAAGGCGTGCACCCAACAGGGCAAAGTTCTGGGGACAGATTCCTAAATTCTGCATTCCCGCTCTGTCTGCACTCCTCTTTCTTTCACCCAAGATGCACACTGCAAGCTGTGAAGAACCCTGGCACTCTGCTGGCATTTTTGGGGTGCAGGTGATGATGAGCAGCCCAGACAGAGCAGCCAGTGTCCCCTCTGTGCCCCCCACTGCGTGACCCTGGCGCCCACGCTCCCACGGCTACAGACCAGCTTGGGAAAATCTTTGCAACTTCCAGCCACAGCTGTCAGAAAACTGAGTAATCACATTTTTCTCAAGGGGATAAAACTTTAAAACTGCACGAACCCAAAGAGCAGCAGCCTTGTTGTTTGCTGATATTTGGTTATGTATTGCTCCTTTTCTGGACCCCCGGGCTCAGACAAGGGCAGTGACCCCTCCAGACCAGCTCTCTCAAAGTCTCTCTCCATTGCTGGATCCATTAACCCCACTCCTCAGTGTCCTTCCTGCTCTACCTGCCCCTGCCAGACAGACAACTGGCATGGCCAGGCTTTCCCAGTAGGAAAAGCACATGGCAGCACAGCTCTCTGCTCAAGACAGAACTGGATGTGGACGTAGAGCTGTGATGCCACCCCAGCCAGGGCAAGCTGGTTTCTACTTCTGCCTTTGCTGCCCAAATGCACAAATCCATTACTCCTTTTCAATCAAAACCAGACTAACAAAAGATCATAATCAGGGAACTGGCTGCATTTAGAAGAAAATGGTATTTTTTAGCATATGCAGTCAGGGAGGGACAGCCAGGAGCTCAGCCCCACTGAACCACCACTGCTCCACTGACAGACCACAGCATCCATGGCCAACAAACACAATTGCATCAGGATTCAGATCAACACCGTGAATAAAGCCAGTACTTGGATAAACCTGGCTTTAGTCAGCAGAGCAGGAGCCAGCCAAGGTGTGCATCCCACTGGTTTGCTTTAGTTGTCATCTCTCTTGAAACCAAGGACAAATTCCCATTAAACAGTGGGAAGGGGAGAGAAAGGGAAGTTCTGTGATGGAGGCACGGCCATGCTGACTCACTCTGGGCTGACCATAAACAAGGCTGGCTACCAGCAGCACTGGTTACACAACCACAGCCCAAGAACGAGGTCCCAGCTGCCCCCTCCCCAGCACAGCCCCACCGTGGTGCCACTGGCCATGGGGAGAGAGGGGGGCCTGGGAGAGGCAGCTGCCATGGGCAAAGAGAGACCAGCTCCTTTCCATAAACTACTGACACGAAAGAAGCAAGGGAAGCCATTACCTTCTCATGGTTTTCTATTAAAATTTCAATCACAATGTTCTGGAATTTGATGTCCATAATAGCAGCGACTGTTTCCTCTTGAGGTCGAAGCAGCGTCGGCCCAAACACCACACCCAGATTAGCAACAGTCATCAGGTTCTGCTTGTGATTATCTGCAACTCTGGGAAAAAAAGAGAAAGAAAATGAAGTAGGTGATGGAACTAACCCACAGGGAACCCCCTCCCTGCCTTCCCTGCCTCGTGGCTGGCATAAGGCTTACAACGCTGTTTACATTTTTCACGCTCCTGGTGAGCTCCTTGAAGGCTCAGCCATGTGGAAAAGTACCAATTTAACTGTTGTGTTCCTGGAGACCTTTCAGCCTCCATGAATTGACTAATCCCACAAAACCTCAACCCCACGCCAGCCACTGAGCCTCATGCTGCAAACCACTCCCAGGAAAACATCTTGAATCATTAATGCTTAAAACCCTTCTGAAAACAAATTGTTGGACCTCTGACACACGCTGCTCTCCAACTCAATGAGTGACCTCATACATTCCAAAGGCCAATTCCTTCCCAGCCATTCCAGCACCAGAGGTCAGTCCCATCTGGCCCAGCCAGGCTGGCTGGGAGGCCAAGATGGGGCTTTGCCCCCAGATCCCTGTGCCCCATGTGTCCCTTTCTCTGTGGCACAGGGACCCCACACAAGATGGGGACACAGGGACACCCAAGCCCTTTTCACCACCTCCATTTCTCTTTCAGTTCACAGGAAGGAACAGATCAGCTCAGCAAAGTGAGGCAGCTCACAATGAGGATGTGGCACTGTGGTTATGGTGTTGGAGGGGTTACCCTTCAGCAGCTCCAGTTGGCACCTGGTCTTAGAGCTGCAAAGCCCCAGCAGCCCTAATGGGACACTTCCTCTGCTCTGCCTCACCCCGAGGGGACACAGCAACAGGGACACAGGCAGGTGTCCCTGGGCCATGCTGGGCTGCAGGTGCTGGGCTCTCCAGGAAGCCCTGGCTGAGGCTGGGACGGAGCTTACCAGGTACCCTGGACACTGCTGAGTCACACAGGGACACGTCCAGAGCACCCTGGACACTGCTGAGTCACACAGGGAAGTGTCCAGGGCACCTGTGACCTGCAGTGCAGCCCTGTTTCCAGGAGTCTTTCTTGTGGTTTGCTCCTGACCTCTTCAACCAGGAACTGTGGTGGCTTCAGGCTGTGTGCTCACACAAGTGTAGCCTGAGGGGGTTTTAGTTTCTTTTCCTTCACTTTCTCTCTTGTTTCCCTGGACAAACACAGCAGGCCAGCACACAGTGAGGCTCAGACTCACTCACTGGACTGACCCTAAAATATATTGCCATGACTTTCTACCACTGATCTTGGGGTCGAGACATTCGTGTGCAAGCTCAGCATATTTCAGCACACTGCAAGGCCAGGCTGGCGAAAAAGAAAAGATGTTTTCCATCTTTTTCCATCCAAATCTCACCTGAACCAGCAAGGAACTCATCCCTCCATACAGCTCAGGCAGCAGACAGGGACCTCATCACAAGGGGGACTCAGGGCTGCTGGCTTGGCTCCCCCTAACAGCAACATCAGCCTGGGCAAGAAGCCTCATGCTGGTGCACATTTCATACCTGGGGAACAGGCAGAGCTGTCCCCTCCACTGAGTCTGCTTGGGATCCAACCTCAGAGTGGGGAGGTCCTGGCCAAAGCCCCGGGGAGCTGGCAGGACCTCCCCCTTACCCGTAACTCCCCCCACTGCCAGGAAGCTCTGAATATTTGATCACAGCCTGCGGGAAATCTCCGCTGTCAGTAAATGGCTGGGGCAGATGGGCTGCCCCAGAGATGACAGCCTCACCAGAGGGGATGTGCTGCTCACACTGCCACCCAGCCAGGCTGGCCATCCCCACCCCTGGGCGGGCACAGAGCCTCTCCTCATCCTCATCCTCACCACAGCCAAGAGCTCTCCAAGCTGCTCATGACCATGCCAGCACCGCTGACCTGTGAGGGGAAACAAACTCTCCTTAGGGAGTCACAACCTCATGGAGCAGCAAGAAAGGCAGAACAAGTCCAGTGAGAAGCAATATAGACTAAATAATACTTACATGGGGATTCAGACCTACCCCCCACTCCCACCCACATCACTCACAAATCCCAATGACATTTTTGCATTGCAAAATTGCATTTCAGACACACTTCACATGCTCCTAATTGGATATGGAAAAACGCAGCTGCAGCCCAAATGGCTTTCAAAAGCACTAATAAAATAATAATTTTAATGATCTTCTGCGGTTAGTAAAACAATGTTCATTTATAAAAAAACAACGGAATTGATCTAAGTCGCACAAAATTAGGTGCCTCCATTTCTCATTACCGTTACCATGTCCTACATCACTCTAATAAATTGCACTGTCATCACCTCATTACAGGGAGGTAGCTGAGCGTGGTCCTGGTAATTATTTCAGACTGGGCTATTAATGGCTTCCCAGGCAGGACATGGTCCCACAGCAGCAGCCACGGGCCTGCCCAGAGCCTGCCCACTCACCCACAGGGTGCTGGCCCTCGCCTCCACCACCAAACCCTCCTCAGAGTACTTTACTTTGCCTCTGGAAGCGTGGGAGCTGTTCTGCAATCTGGTTCCTTTCTGGAACAAAGTGGCACATGAACTCCTGCTCTGCACCCCAGGTACTTTTCCCCAGCAATAGCTATCCCTGTACCGGGTCACCACAGCCGTGCTCCAAAACATGATTCACCTTTCACATCCTTCAAATTCCCCATCCATTACCCACAGGATAATTTACTCTAAATTACACCTCTTCATCATCTTTTGTACTAGGAAATAACGCTGCAGTTTCTAAAGATGGGTGCTCTCAGCCCAAAGTGGGCTTAATGCCGGGGATGTTCAGCAGGGACTGTCAGTGCCATTCCTGAGCTGCTCTTTACAAGTTTTCCAAGCATTCACTGTATTTTCCTTTTAACCTGCTGTTTCTTTCCAGCCCTTCATGCACTCTGAGAGAACCGCACTATCATTCATTTCTATGGGTCCTTATTCTTCCCCTCACTTTACAGGAGTCACTTCCAGCACAGGAGAAAGCAACAACTAATGGAGGAATGTGCAGACTTCACTCCTGCACAGGGCTCACACTGGGCCAGGCCATCACTGGCTTTGGGACTTTGGGATTTTTTTGGGCTGATCCTTCAGTTTCCACAAGTGGGAATATGGACGTGTCTCCCTCGGGGATCAGCAGGAGATCAGCCTGGGGGTGTGGGACAGGGGAATGTCTGTGCTCAGCACTGCCTCACCAGCAGCAGCTCCATGCACACCTGACCCACCTGGTGCTGACCCAGCAGCCGTGCTGGGCACTGGCAGCACCTGCCTGGTGCCACTGGGACCCTGCCATGCCCTGGAGACAGCTCCATCCCCCAGGCCATTCCCGGGGTGTCCCTGGACACTGCTCACTTCTCACTCCTTTCAGCAAAACAAAGGAGAGCAGGAGCAGAGTAAATCCATGTTGGGTGTTAAATTAGATTATGCCCGGGTTGCCTGGATACTGTATAATCACTGCCATGACCAAACACAATTTAATACGGGGTAATTGGTAGCCGAGGTTCAGTGCAGGGGAAGCAGGGAACAGTAAATATTCCAGTGTGGTCGGAGCTTCAGTGGGTGCCACAGGGGCTCCTGGCTCTGCTCCCACAGAACTCCTGCCTCCTGTGTCTGGAATGACTTCCTACATGTATTTTATAAATAAATGTATTTATATATATGCATAAAGTGCTGTGTGTGCATTTTATATATAAACACATATTTTATATACAGAATGCATGTATCTGAACCTCAGCCAAAAGGGCCATTATTAGTTCAAATATCTTTCCTGATTCAGAACAAAATCTCTGAGCAAAAAGCCATCTGAAGGGAACAAAAGCAAAGTCTGGAGTGTTTCTATTTCCATGTCTGGGACAAACCTTTGCAATCAAAGTGCTTGTTGTGGCTGGCCTAGCAAGTCCTCACAGGATGGAAAATAATGCAGCTCGTTCCTCTTGCTACAGGTAAAAATCCATCCCCTCTCTGCCACCACCAGTAGGGCTTCTGTTTGATGTGAAAAGCCAATCACACAGAGCCAGTAATCCCCAAATTATTTAGGCTGCTCTGAGTAGTTTGATAGAAATTAAACACCTTTGACTCTGGACATACAGGGAAGGTAAAAAGCAGAGGGAGCAGAGGCAGCAGATTGGGTGGAGGAGCATCTGTGGCACCAGAGCCACCAGCCTTGTTCCCATGAAATATTTGCAAAGAACCATGGAATCATTCAGGTGGGAAAAGCCCTCCAAGATCATCGAGCCCAACCATTCCCCCAGCACTGCAAGGCCATCATTAAACAATATCCTCAGGTGCCACATCTACACAGCTTTAAATCCCTCCAGCAATGGTGACTCCAGCACTTCCCTGGGCAGCCTGTGACAGGGCTGGACAACCCTTTCAGGGAAGGAATTTTCCCTAATATCCAACCTGAACCTCCCCTATTGCATCTTAGGACATTTCCTCTTGTCCTGTCACTTATTACCCAGGAAAAGAGGCTGACCCCACTCACTTGCCTACAACCTCCTGTCAGGGAGCTGTGCAGAGCCAGAAGGTCCCCCTGAGCCTCCTTTTGTCCAGGCTGAGTCCCTTTCCCAGCTCCCTCAGCTGCTCCGGGGGCTCCAGGCACTTCCACAACTCCAGAAATGCCCCGGGGGCAGCACAGCCCCTGCCTGGGGAGGCTCAGCAGGGCTGGGCTTTGTCCTGGGGATGCAGCTGGGACCCCGCAGCCCCCACTCCCAGCCCTTTAGTCTGGACCTCATTGGGAACAGACAGACAGACAGACAGACACGGCAGCCTGAGCACACACACAACTGGGGGCATTTATCAGAGAGCAGCCCCCACTCCCAGCCCTTTAATCTGGACCTCACTGGGGACAGACAGACAGACAGACACAGCAGCCTGGGCACACACAATTTGGGGCACTTATCAGATACAATCTAATGAGTTCTGGGAAATGTTCCTGGGTGCATTTAACTCATCCCTGCACATTATTGAGTTTAATTGGGCTGTGGCTGATGAGCGCAGAGGTGGAGAGGGAAGAGGGGCTGGGCTGGCCACCACTCAGCTTCCCCCCTCTCCAAGGGGCTGCTGGAGCTGTGTCCCCAGAGATGGTGGCCCTGCAGCTCCCTGGGGATCACCCACTTCTCACTCAAACCCATGGTGGGTCTCCCAGCCTCGGGAATGTGTCTGATGGCTGGGAACACAGCAGGTGTTTATTGCAGGAATGTTGTGACTGGCACCCAGCACAGAGCTGGTGAAACCAGTGATGCAATTCCAGCTGCAGCAGCACCCACTGGTGTCCCAGGCAGTTTAATCAGTCAATCACACATTCCTAAATCGTTCCTAAAAGGAACAAGTACATGGCAGGAGGTGACAGGGACACAGGTCTGCAGGGGCTGCTGGCAGATGGCTGTGGAGAAGGAGGGAGCACAACCAGCTCTGCTTTATCTTGTGCTCAAAAGCCACGTGGATGTGACACCTGGGGACAAGGGCTAGTGGTGGCCTTGGCAGTGCTAGGGGAATGGCTGGAGATGATGACCTTAGTGGGTTTTTCCAACTTTAAAGATTCCACAATTCCCAAGCCAGAGCACACACATACAGAAACCCCACAGTTCCACACTGCACCACCACCTCTTCATCCCACCTGTTCATCGAGGCTCTGGACATGCCTGCACTCCTCAGGCTGCTCTGGATGTAGGGAGCTCTGCAAGGGCCAGAGGAGCAAACTGGGCTCACTCAGGCACACTGTGGGAATTGGGAACATTGGGAATATGGAGAAACCCTGCTGGCTGCAGCCAGGCCGTGGACTCACAGCTCCACAGCTTCCCCAGCCCCACCGCTCCAGAGAGGAGAGCCAAGCCTGAGGAATGCACGTGGAGGCCAGAGGATGCAGAAGGAGGACAGACCACCAGGGAATGACAAAACCTCCCAGTGAAGACAAGGGGAAACTCGCTGAATGTAAACCCCTTGCTTCTCTCAGGTTCCCTGCTCAGCTGGGACCAAACCTGTGCCTGCACTGATTTCGGGCGCTCTGACTTGCTCCAACAAGACTCGTTTTTTCTCCCGGGTGGATCTGGCCACAGCTGGATGCTTGGGTTCACTCCCAGGGAAAAAAAAAAAGGGGCTCATGTTGCACTGAGAAGACACCGAGGCCAAATGTGAGGTTCAGTATCAGCGAGCCAGATCAGCGCAAATACCAAACGTGCTGCGACTTGCAGGGAAACACGCAGAGAGCTCAGTGCTGCTCCAGCTCAGGCTTTCCAGACTGAGCCAGAGGGGTTTCCAAAGCCATCCTCTCCAGCTTTGGGCAAGCTGAGCCTGAGGGGGATCTCAGAGTGATCCCAGCCCTGCTCACCAGCCCTCAGCCCAGGGCTGAGTGGCACCAGGCTGGCACATTCCCTGTGCCCGGCACAGCAGCACTGCAGGTTTCCACTGCCACCCTGGTGAGAACCACAGGCACGGCCAGAGCTGATGTTAAATGTCACCCCGGTTTCCACCTGCACAAACACAGCCAGCAAAGGGGCCTCACGCTCAAATAAATGCCCCTGAGGAACAGGGCCTGCCATAGCTGCAAACTGAGCCACTGCCACCCCAGTGTCAGTCCCAGTGCCTCGGCAAAGCCCTGCTGCACGGGCAGTTCTCCTCCAAAACCAGACCTCAGTGGTGCTGTCACAGTGCAGTAACAAACCCACCCGGCCAGCAGGGCAAGGAGAGCCCCACGCAGCAGCTCTGGATTAACAAGGAACCCTTTGAAAGATCTGCAAGCGCCGTGCCGGAGTCTCCAACCTGCTGCATGGAAAACAGCCAAAGTAAACGGGCTCCCAGAGAGCCTCCCAGCAGCAACAGCACTGGGGTGAGCAAGTGCAGCTCCCACATCCCCACAGGGAACCATTCCAAGCCAGCCAGGTCACAGGGCCACGGGCAGGAGGTGCCTGGTGTGCACCTGCACCTTCGCACGAGTGCAGTGGCCATAGGGAAGAGCAGCAGAGGGGGCTTGACCTTTTTTTTCCCTTAGAGGTATTTTGGAGCTCATTCACTTCATAAATGCAAGGTTGGAGCTCATCCCTCCAAAATATTGAATTCCTAGAAGACAGTGTTGGAAGAAAGGGAATATAGGAATAAGCAGCTTTCAGAATTAATGATGTGAACAACAGCAGGAAAAATGCTTCTCTCGCCTTCGTCAGTGGGACAAGGTTTTACCCAAGGATTGGAAACACCCCTCACTCCCCCACTTCTGTGCCCCTGCCACACACACACGGGTTGGAACAAGATGGCCTTTAACAACCTTTCTGTGATGCTGCAAGCCAGGGATCACTCAAGCATCCTGGCAAAAACTGCAGCCCAACGATATCTTGGCAATGATGATTTCCTTTCTTCTGCTGAAAGACTGTTTGACTAAAATCTCTCTAAATGAGTTTGGTTCAGTGCTGGGTCTGTTCATACAGAGCAATCAAGGGATGTGCTCATGAGGACATCTCCATCCCACTCTGTCTGCGGGGATGGTGTCTGCAGACACCACCAAGGAGACTTCAATCAGTTATTGGAAATCTTTTGCTCATTCTTAAATCAATTTCTTTCCATACCCAGTTTCAGTTTCACTGTGATAAACCATTAAAAAGAATCCAGATAATTATGTGCTATCAACAACCTCTACCCAACAACACCAAGTTCAGGCACAAGCCCACAAGAATTCACACTTGAGGAATGCAAAATGCCTGGTGCTGCTCCTGGAGATCCAGGAGGAGATCAGCAGAGATGTTCAACCACAGAAACTCCACAGCAAACCCAGCAGCTGCTTTGACATGAGCTGCTAAATCATCATGCCAGGTTGGTGATTGCAGCTTTAGTCCAAGACCTCCATTATCCTATCTCCAGACTCCAGTCTTGTGCAGGATGTGGGTGCAAAAGAACCTAACGAGGGACTGCAGGCTCTGGGGCACATTCCCCTCCAGTTAAAAACTGGAGAGCCTGCATGAAATATGAGGACCTTTTAGAGAAGCATGGCACCAGCACCCACACAGCTGCTCCAGGGACAATCCAGACAGAGGGGGTTAAAAGTTCATTTGCAGAAGCAGAACAAAACCTTTTGCTAATTTACACATTACAGGAAGCCAAGCTCAAAAAACCCAGCGAGCACCTACAGGGCTTTTTGTGGTGGTTTGTAATTCTGCAGAATCTAATATTAAAAACAAAAGCAGAGGAGTGAGAGGGAGGCAGAGCTGGCAAGGGCAGGCACAGAGTGCTGCAGGGCTGTCTTGCCTCTGCGGAAGCATCACCAGCTCCTCCACCAAAACATGAGAGAGAGGAGAGCAAAGGGGAAACCAAAGGTGCTGCTCTTCCCCACAAGGCTCTGGTACCTCCAGCTCCGGAGCACAAATCACAGAATCATGGAACAGCAGAATGGCTTGGGTTGGAAGAGACCTCAAAGCCCAACTCATTCCAATTAGGGAAAAAGGAAAAGGGATAAAAGAGCACAGCATGAACCTGAGTGAGGACAGGCAAGCCCCAGGCAGGATTCTCCCAGCTCCTGCAAGGCAGCATGTGCCTATAGGGAGTTTCCTTCCATGTCACCTGCCTTTTACTACCCATAGGAGCACCCAGATCCTTTGGGACACTTGAACTCCAGGGCTTTGCCTGGATCCAGCACTGCCATGATCCAAAAGGAGCAGAAACAGGCGTTGGGCATAAAAACGGCATTCCCAAAGGCAGCAAGAAGGGTCATTGCCTGGCCCAGCCACACCAGCTCAGAGACAGCTCCTCGTTTGCTTCTGGCAGCCAAACCAGGCGAGCAGCACACGAGAGCCGAGCATCTCAGAGGCCTCAGTGGCTAGTGGAAATTTCCAGAACGTCCTGGACAAGAATGACTTACTGGAAGCAATACATAAATCAAGCAAATGAATAGTTACCAGACAGCAGCATAAACAGCTGCCATGGGGATGAAATCAGACCTGCTGTGCCAAGAGGCGTCAGCCTCCTTGCCAGCTGCACCTTCGGGGGAAACCTGCAAAACAACCCAAGGGAAAGCAACATTCCTGGGGGAGCTGGCAGCCCTGGCCCTGCACGGTGCCCCGGTGGGGCTCTGGGGCCGGCGGGCACACGGCACCGTGGGGAGCACGGGAGCAGCTCCCACAGGGCTCTGCGGGGCAGCACAGCCCCGAGTGCAGCGGGAGCTGCCCCGCGCCCAGCAAAACAAGCCCCGGTTGTATTTTTAGGCAGAAGACCCGGAGGAATTTTTTCTCCTTGTCCTTTGCCAGCAATCAATCCCTGGTTGAGCTGCGAGCCCTCCGGAAGGCGCCAGGCTCTGTGTCCAGCCCCTGCCCCAGTGAGGGGTTTGCTGGATCCACATCAGCAGCTGCCCTGCGGAGCCCATGGAAACCATCGCCCGATCAACAGCAAACAATTTGTGCAGGAGATAACAATCACTGTCATCTTGGTTAAAACACGTAAACTAGAAAACACCACCACAGCAAAACCAAAGGGAGCCAGCCGGTGTTGGCCAGGCCACAGCTGGGAGCGATTAGAGATAATTAATTCTGCTAAATACACGTACACTGTACACACAGCTCGGCTGCAGCCTCCTCCGTGGTGCTGACCTTGGCACCAGAGCAGGGTTGAGTGGGGCAGTGGCAGTGATGCCAACCCACAGAAGGGCCTGGGAGCCCCACAGAAGGGTCTGGGAGCCCCACAGAAGGGCAATGAACCTGGCACCATCTGTACTGGAGAACCTGCACTCGCTGCCACAGGAACAAAGCTCAGGTGTCAAATTATGGTCATGCATGAAAAATAATTCCCTAAATGCTTGAAATATAATCAGAGTGAAATCCCCGTGCCCTGCACCTCCACAGCATTGACTCCTGGGTGAGAAAGTACATTACAAAAGAACAAGGAGACACGGGATGATATTGCAGCTCCACCAACAAAAATGGCAATTTTCTGCAACCAGCTCCACTCCAGCACCACCCCTGGCACAGCCACCACCAGCCTGGCAGCACCACAGGCATCTTGTTTCACTTTGACTTATTTGGCATTAAAACAAATTGCTTTAATCAGAATCCCAAGCCGGTTCAGGCTGGAAGGATAAAAGGAGCAGGGATGGGGACCACTCCTGCTCTCTCTGGGTCACAGTGAACAACTGCCTGGACATATGCACATGAGGCAGAAGGCAGCACAAATGGGCTCAGAGATGCAGTAAGAGGCAGAAATCAAAATAATTTTCTATCAAAATGCTCCTCACCCTCTACCCTGTCTGTGCCAGTTCCTGAGATTTGTCCTCTCCCTCCTCTGTGGGCCCGTCTCGCTGCACCCCAATTCTGATGTCCCCAGCTGCCTTGGGACCCACCACATGGGGAGGGCACTGCTGAACCACTCCAAGACACCTATCCTGTTTGATACTGGGGTTAATAATTGCCATTTTTGAACATTTCAGCTTTCTTACCAGTTTTATTACTGTTAATAAAAACTGTACCTTCATCACAGGAGGAGCCCCACATCCCTCATCAGTGCAGCAGAGCACGTACACCCCAAAAACAGAGAAGCCAGAAACCACCCAAGACAGGCGCTTTCTTTACTTGACCGACTCAGCCCAAGTTCTGGTTTTAGTGTCAGAAATCTCCATAGCCAGACTGTGAGAAATATTTTTTTAGCTCATCTGATAAACATGCAAATCTTGATTATTCATACGTTACTTAAAATAAAAAACCCAGACAGAAACAGATGAGACAAACCCCTCCAAGCAGTGCAGGCCAGCTTGGCAGGGGCAGCCAGAGGCCCTTGGCTTTGCCCATGCTGGCTGAGGGTGCCCTGGCTCTCAGCAGCACCCAGACCCAGCCGGTCCCTCCCATCCGGAGCATCCCCCCGGGGCAGCCAGGCCCGTCCCTTCTGCAGCACGGCCCCTCCCTCCAAACATCTGCTGCAGATGTGAAGGTTTCTCTCCATTCTTGTCTTTAATCCATCTTTCATCTGACTCAATGGCACTGCAGCCTCAAGCAGCTCTTTTAGAGTGCAATGGCAACAAGCCCTGGTCCTGGCTGCCCCATGGGCACTCCTGATCAGGGTGCTGCTCCTGAATCAGGGTGCTGCCCTTAAATCAGGGTGCTGCTCCTGAATCAGGGTGTTGCTCCTGATCAGGGTGCTGCCCTTAAATCAGGGTGCTGCTCCTGGATCAGGGTGCTGCCCCTGGATCAGGGTGCTGCTCCTGAATCAGGGTGCTGCTCCTGAATCAGGGTGCTGCCCCTGGATCAGAGTGCTGCTCCTGAATCAGGGTGCTGCCCTTGAATCAGGGTGCTGCTCCTGGATCAGAGTGTTGCTCCTGATCAGAGCAGGGGCTGCAGGACCAGCCCCAGGGGAAGCTGTGAGCCCAATCCTGGGGCTGGCTGTGCCTCTGCAGCCCAGGATTCCCGCCAGGAATGGCACTGAGGCAGGAGAGCTCAGCAGGCTCTCACTCCTCAGCTTCCTGTCCTTCTCTGAGATAATTTTTTTCCTATTAAATAACACTATGAGCTATTTCTCTTCCTAAAATAGCACACAGCACCACACACACAGTTTGTTTTGTTTGAATTCCTTCCCCACTAAAGCAGCACAAACCCCACTGTAAGCCTGAGTCCACATCTCTACTCCATCACCAGGTTATTTCTTTGGATGGAAAACACTGAAGCAATTACAGATTCCCTGCACATACAAAATCACAGAATCCTAGAATAGTTTGGGTGGGAAGGAGCCTTAAAGCTCATCCAGTTCCACTCTTTGCCATGGGCAGGGACAGCTCCCACTATCCCAGGGTGCTCCAAGCCCTGTCCAGCCTGGCTTTGGACACTTCCAGGGAATCCAGGGGCAGCCACAGCTGCTCTGGGCAATCCCATCTGGCTGATGGGTGCACCTGGAACCACTGTGCCTTGGCTTCAGCTGTAAATGCAGAAGGTTTGAAACCAACACCTAAACCAGCAATTTGGTTTTTAACAGACTTGCCAGGGACCTCATGGAGCAGACACAAACCCAGGCCACAAGAAAGCATCTGGAGTTATGTTTAAGTCTATTTCAAGTATCATTTGTTATTTTTCCTTTTAAACAGATAACTTGGATTCTTCCAGATCTCCTCCTAAGCAGTTATCCCAATTAAGTCATTCCCCAGGTTCCCCAGTCTTGCCTCAGCCCTGCTGCTAATGCAGCACTGGTGCAAATGGCAAGGGCAGGTCCAACCCTGCAGCCTTGAGCCTTCCACAAACACCTGATGATGCTTTCACTTCTAAAACACTAATAAAAGGTTTCCATGGGAACCTGCAGGAGCAGGAAGAAAATGGGAAATTACAGGTCAGCTCTACCACCAAAAGAAAAAAGATTATCCCATTCCCTCATCCTCGCAAAGTTTCAAGGTAACACAAAAATGTTCATTCACTAGGGTGCATAAAGGCAGAAAATATGCCCCAGAGTAGTCATTTGTTGTGCAAAGAAATCACTTTCAGTTCTTCAATGGCAGGTTTGCCCTGAAACACGTGAGGAGCTTCACCTCCGTTCTGCCTCCAGCACAGCCTGTGTAGCCAAACCCATTCCAGGCCATTCAAAACACAAGGTTCCCAGGACAGAATGAGTTCCTGGTGCTGCCGTGGGGCTGGGGCTGCCTGGGAAGCTGGGGAGCTCCTGTCCCCCATCCCCCCCTCCCACCCCACTCAGTCTCTCGGCCCTCGGGTTTCCAGTTGCCAACCAGATATGACTCAACACCACACACACACAAGGAAACTTTTCCACCACTATTAACTTTCAGAGGAAATGGAAAAAGGAGAGAAAAACACATCAGTCATAAACGTACTTTGCCAAATGGTTCATGAGCAAGTGCAGCATCTGCCTGTTTTTCTCCGGGAGCCGATGAACGAGGCTGTGGATCTCCGACACCCTGGATTCCTGATTCTCCAGCTCTGCACGGGGAACAGAAGATGATATCTCCACATTAGGGGGTTGTTATGGGAAGAGGCCTAACACTGTCCCTGACAGACATCCCAGGGAGATGCTCCATCCCACACCCAGGCACTGCAGACACTCCCCATGGTGCTGCTCCTTCCTATCCACTCCATCCAGCTGTTTCCAAAGGAAGACACTTAATGGGCTGGAACGGTGAGCTGAGAGCAGATGCTGTGTGAACAGCATGATGGGAAGGGCAGGGCTGGCTGCAGGCAGAGCTATTCCAGTGATGGGAATGCACATTCCCATGTTCAGTGTGCCCAATGCAGGCCAGGCTGGAGCATCTGGAGCTCTTCAGGCTGGCTGGGTCCATGGTGCTGAGTGGGAGCTGCTGGAGGAGGCCAGCACTGCCACAGCCCTGCATGGACCACGGGGCCCTCCTGACATCCCACTCCCATATCCACAGGCTGCCCACAGAAAATCCCCTGCTGCCAGCAAAGCCCCTTCCCCTGGGCAGTGAAGGGAACATGGCCCAGACATCTGAAGCAGCAGTGAGCCCCTCAAACACCGTGGTGCAGTTTAACAGCAGCCAATGGTCACAGCCATGGGAGCCACCGCTCCTGGCACCTTCCTCCTCCTCTGGTCACCTCCCAACACCTGCCCCAGCTCCAGCCCTGCTCTGCTGGCCAGGACACAGCCTGGGAGCACTGGGGGAGGCAGCAGGGCAGGGGGGATGGCAGCCACTGGCAAATGAGGCTCCTCTTCAGGAGCGGGGCCATAAACATCAACAGACTCACTGGCTGCTTTGATGAAGCTCCTTTGAAACTGGTACATCATGAGGGGCCCTGGGAGCATCCTGGAAGATAAAAAGGACACAGGCATAAAACACATCTGAGGAGCACAATCCACACTGAGAAAGCTTTGCCCTCACAATAAACTCAGCTCCATTTTGAAAAAGGCAGAAATAAGCAACACCAACTCTAATTAATTCCCCCATCAGAAGGAGTAAGATCTATGCAAGGACCTTTGATTTATTCACCACTAAATTAATCTTTAATTTTAGCATTCCTTCAGTAACAGCTTCAGTGCATTACTGAGCCCATGATTTCCAAGTAAGTTTGAAAATAAATTAAAAAGATCAACAAGCCTAGTTGTAAAACTTTCCCAATCCCCATTCCCAATCCCCTCCCACTGCTGCATCCCTTCAGAGGGACACGCTGGTGCTGCCTACATTCCTCTCTGCTTTGCCAACAGTTCAGACTCTGGAGCAAAGGTTGCCAATCATGCAAAATTCTGTGATTTTCTAGGCTGAGATCCACCAGGCTAATTACACTTATCATGCTAATTGGATTTAGGCTCTCTCTTGTGCTCCCTCACTCTCTGAAACACAACCCAGCACACAACAGTCACTGAGAGCAAGGGGCTGCGGTCACAACAGGTAGAAGCACGTTGTGGATAATGCGATGCTGCTGCCTGCCAACACCCAATCCTGTTGGGAAGATCCCCAGGATGATACTGGCTCGCCTGACACACAGAAATCATAACTACAATAAAGCTCAGCACCAGGTCTGGAAAAGCTCTACAGCCCCTGCCCTTACACAGCACTGCCCTCCCCTGCAGCCATGTGCTCAGAAGGTGGAAGTCCACCAGGAAAAGCTTAAATCAAGGCAGGGGATGCAAGAATGAGCTTTGAAAATCGTGTTTGTATAATACGTGCATCTGTCAGAGCTGAGTGTGTTCCCAGATCCTACTCAAACATACTGGAAAGTCAAGGAAAAGCCAGAATAAATTCCTTAAGAGCAGTTTCTGGTTTGTTTCTATAAAGTGCTGCTGTTCAGGGTCTGCAATAACAGGCAGTAAAATACTGGGCTAGCACCAAAGCCCTCCTGAAGCCAGGTGAGGCTTTTCTCCTTACCTCAGGTACGTTTTCAGTGCACTAGTAATGGTCTTGATCTCCCACTCTGCACAGATCTCTGTGTCTGTCTCTGTGGCTGTCTTGGGATCTATGGAAAATGACAAAAAAGCAGTAACTGAAGGAAACTGAAGACAATTCCAGCTCGTGCCAGCTCAGCTGTGTGGGGAGACCACCACATCCCATTTTATTTGCTATTCCCAGCTCAGGGTACATCTGCAGGGGTGTGAGGCTCATCACCTGGGACTGGCCAAACTGACTGGCATGGGACGAGAGAAAGAAAATGGAATCCTCCATCCCAAGCAAGGACAGGGGCAGTGTGGCTTGGAATCAATCCTCCATCCCAAGCAAGGATGGGGCAGTGTGGCTTGGAGCGTGCCAGGACACCGGGCACAGCAGCCTGAGGTGCTCAGTGACAGCAGTGACAGCCAGGCACAGACACAAGGACTCAGGCAAACAGGGACCCTCTTGCCCACAAGGGCCAGCACCATCATCCTGCAGCCACCTCCCCACTCAGCTCTTGGCTGGTAATTACAGCCACAGCCACCTGCACAGCCACCACCAGGCCAATGGGAAGTGGCTCGGGCACAGCACTGGGTCCAGATGGTGACAGCTCCGAGCTGGGGCCAGGAACACCAAACCAAGGCCAGGAGCACCAAACTGAGGACAGGAGCACCAAGCTGAGGCCACAGAAAAGCCAGGCATGGAAGTGCCCCGTGTGCTGACCTCTCCTGCCTGGATGCTGCTCCCCCAAGGCTCTTTGCTAATCCATCCTGGAGACTCAGGCAAGATCCTGCTCCCAGCAGAACCCCAAGGAAGCCCCTGTGGGGGTCCCTGGATGTGGGTGCCACCAGTGCCAAGTGTCCCTGGGGAGCAGTGCAGGTGCCAGGGCTCCCACTGTCCCCAAGGCCCAGGTGACACAGCCACAGCTGCTAACACCATCTGCTCCCACGGGCTCAGCTCAGGGGGGTTTTGCCTTTTCACAGACACAAATAATGCACTTTTGAATTTTAAAGCCTCACGGAAGCACTGGGCAATTTTTAACCTACTTAAAAGAATGTCGTGAATAGAGTTCAGCTTTCCCTCAGGGCAAAGGGTTTATTTTAATTAAAAAAAAAAACATCAAGAGGCGAACTTGGAAAAGTAAACACATAAGAAATTCGTATTCACACAAAGATCATGTGTGTCTCAGCAATCACACAAATGACCTCCATCCTCCTGACTCAATGCCCAGGAAACTTCCTACAGCACTGCCTTTACAAGGAGAGAATTTTAATGGAGTCAAGATAAGTTTGGCATAGTAAAAAAAACCAACAAAACCCTCCAGAAGTTCCATCTTTTTTCTTTTAGAAAAAACTTTCTAACCAAAGTCGAACAAACAACTCCAGACTGTGTCTTTGCAAAGGCTCACCCAGCAGTTTCTAGGCAGGATCATGGAACACGAGGTGAAATTCCTCAGTGGGTCCCATGAAAAGGCTCAGAGCAGTTAATCAGCTCCCCTTGACCTTCAAATGTATGAGCCTGCAAGAAGCTGCCGTGGGTTGCAGCTAGAGCATCCCCAGGCAGCGATGCTGTGCCAGCCCTGCCTCCCACAAGGACACACTTCCACAGGAACTGGGGCCAGCACAGAATCAGGGGCTGGAAAAGCACCCACAGCCCACAGGCAGCATTGACCCTGGAGGTGCTTTTTGCTGCCAGTCCCTGAGCTGATGTCTCTCACAAAGTTCTCCAGGGTGAGGGGAACAACCTGGGGAACCCCCTCATCATCCCAGTGGATTATCATCAAAAACAACCTTGGGATGATTCCTCCCAGCAGTGAGGGGCAGGGAGGAGCCCCACTCCCAGCCCTTATGGCCCACGTGGAGCAAGAGCAGATCAGATATCTAATCTGTAACTCACCTTCTGCAGAGTTCAGACCTGCTGGGGCCCCCACAGTGCCACAATAAACCCTCTCATGGGAGCTCCCGCTGATGAAAGTTCTGTTATTTGTTGGGTTTTGTCCTCATTTTGATGGCACATGGTACCAGTGAAAGCTGGGGAGATGATCTGCCCCCCTCCAGCCCTGGGAGCACCCCCCACTGCTTCACCCCAGAGCAGACCCCAAAAAGATCTGCCCTGAAACCCAACCCAAGGGCTGGGGCTGCCCCTGACCCCGCTGCTGCCCACAGGGAGCCAGTGCCCTGCGGCCACTATGGCAACCTCCTGCAGGGACACCTCCTGCCAAAGCCCTTCCCAGCAGTGGCACTGACACCAGCTCAGGGAAACTCGATCTTTTTGCCATTTAAACTGTATGTGAAGCAGTAACGCTGCCCACATTCATTTCTAAATATAAGGGAAACCTGACAGTGCAAGCACAGTTTGGCTCCTCCATTGACGAGGAGCCCCCGAGGGCAGCGAGAACAGATGGGGTTTGACAAGGGACACGTTTCCATGTGACACTGACTTCACAGCCAGCCCAAACACCCGGGCTGATGAAGATTCAATCCCCCACAATTTGGAGAAATTATGGAGTCACAGGTTTGCAAAGCATCCCAAGGATTGACACCGTGGGGGAATCCCCAAGGGGGTCCCACTCCCAGCCCTGACTGGCCTCCAGCAGAGCTTCCAGCATCAACAACCAACGAGGACACACCAGGGACAAAGGAAAAGGACCAGCCATTTATCACCTCCTTATGAGACACGAGGGCGACAGCTGAGTGGCTCCAGTGGCTGAGGAGATAATGGATTCTGGCTGGTGTCCAAAACTGAATCCCTCCCAGCTCTGCAGAGCTCTTCACCCAGGCGAGTTTTGCCATCTGTCACAGCCCCGGGACTGACAGCAGGACTGACACCTTTGTGCCAGGAGAACGGAGTCCGTGGCCCTGCCACCCACGGGATGTGGTGATGAGCATCGGCAGAGGACCTGGCAGTGCAGCTGCCAGGACCTGCCCCAGGGCACCAAGCCAGGCTGTTTTTACCAGCAGTGCCCTTGGCTGGATGCTCTCCCCGTGCCCACCATGTGTGCCATGGGACAGCACTGGCCCCCTGCAGCCCTGGGGCACCTTCACACATCCCCAAACTTCTCCAGTAACAGCACCAGCTCTCCTCACTGCAGCCAACTTTCCAAATGCCACAGCAAAGAGGTTCCCTGCACCCAGATTTGGAGCTGTGCCCTTCTACTCCAATCACCTGGATTATCTATTTCCCACAGGTTAACACTGACAGCTGTAACAGCTGCCATGGGCTTTGCTCACTGAACACCTTAATGGTGGGAAAAGAAGGAGGAATTGGAAAAGGAGAAGAAAAAGATGTTGAAACACAACAGATGAAAACTTTCTGCAAGAAGAAATATGCAGAGAAAGGAACGCTGGAGTTTTGTGATGACAAGGAAAAGGAAGCTGTGTAGAAAAGGAAAGATAGCAAATGAAGGGAAAGAAGAAGATGACCAGAAATGCCACGCATTTCCCCCAGGGACTAACAAACACATTCAGTAGGGCACTAATAAATCAGTAAGCATTTGTTTCCCTATTCCTACAGCTATTTCATCTGTGGTTTTGCCAAGTCTGAGCAGCATCAGACTGGACTGGCCAAGGGCAGCTGCCCTGCTCCAGCCCAGCTCTGTTCTCTCTTCCACTGCTGTGTCTCAGGCATGTCTGAACAGATGGACAGACTGGTCCAGGGCTGCAGCTGTGGGATGGAAATGCTGCCTGTGAGGTCAGGGCTGAAATGGTTCTGTCCACACAGCCAGAGCAAACCTCTGCTGTGCCAAGACCCAGCAGCTTGTCTCTATGGAGCACCCAGAACTGCAGGATCCAATGCCTCAGTCACAAGGGAAACACGTGCTGGAAGACTCTGGGCAAGGCTGAGATAAACAGGCACAAGAAAGTCCGTAGGGAAAGCAAGAACAGCCACAGGCAGCATGCAACATCCAGGAGAAAATCATTTCAAAGGGTGCTGGGAACAAGGGGGCAGGTAGGAGATGAGAAGTCAAAGCTTTCAGCTATTTCTTTGAAGATTTTGGTTTGCATTTGGGAAGGCTGCCAGAACTCAGAGCATGTGTGAGCAGGACACCAGTGACTGCAGCAGGACCTGGTGAAGCCAGGCCCTACACGAGCCCTACCTTCAGACCTGCCCACAGTGCCCAGGACCTCCCAGCCTGGAGCAGCACAGGGCCCTAAGGGCACAGCCACCACCATCACGGACCCCAACAAGAGCCTCTGCTCCTGCTTGGCAAGACTTCAAAGCAGCACAATCCACTTGCCTTTAACAAAATTCCAGGTACTTACCCATTAATATACTCAGCAGCTTTTGAACTCTGGAGTTCACCCCGACAATCCGGTAGAGCCCCTGCTCATTGATCCCTAAGGAAAACAAGGAACTTATTATCAGAAGGTCACAAGAGCTGCTGAGATTTCTTTCACTTCTTTGGCTTCTAAAGCAGCAAAGCCAATGAAAGCTTCTCAGCAATCAAGTACAAAGCTATAGAAGATGCTAAAATTCAGGGTTGATATGAAGGTTTTCACATATCCTATTTCATTAGAAGTGTTGCCCCCAGTTAGCTCAGGAATAAGGATCTAAGGACACTTCTCCTCCTTCTCACAGCCATGGCAGCCCCATGCAGGATCTGCACTTAACCAGGACTACTTGGGAAAATTTCACTGTGTCAAGCTCTTCAGGTTGAGGTCTGAGCCTTTGGCATCTGACCTCCCCCTGTGGGGCTGGGGCAACCCCACCTGTACACAAAGAGATTCACAAGAGGTTTTGGGGTCACAATCCCATGTGAGAGGACATGCTTGGCAGCATTCCTGCAGGAAGGATGCTGAAGTGAACACCCCCTTTGCTCCTGTTCCCCCTTTTGCACACCCAGGGTGTTGTTTGCTCACTCTGCCCCACGTTTGTGAGTCCCTGCTGGCCCAGCCGTGGGGCAAACGCTTCTCAGCATCGGCCCGAGCACGTTATGGGTTTGTGTGATGTGGGTCTAAGGGCTCATGAATCATTCTGCCCATAAAAAGGGCAGGAAAGCAACTGCTCCACTGCCAACAGCTGCCCCAGAGCAAGCCCAGCCCGAGAGCTGCCCTACCTCTTGTTTCCACAGCGTGGATGCACTTCTTGATGATGCTGAAGCCGATGCTGTCCAGCTGAGCAGCTGCAGGGGAAGGGCAGAGAGCAGTGCTGAGCAGCTGGCAGGGCAGGGCCTCACAGGGAGCACCAGGCTCCTCCTGAATCCCTGCCATCCCAGCAATGCACCACTGCCCAGACGAGGAGGAGATAAATGAGGGCAGAAAAACATAAGTACAGCAGTTTGTACCAGCTGTAACCCAGGCAAACACAGACACTGATCATCGTTCCAGCCTCCACATCCCTCTGAACCAGGCCTGCCCTGGCCTCTGCCAGGCATTTACCAGTGCAGATGGACAAAAATTAATTTAGGATCAAGGTGAGATAACCCAAATTTGTCTGGAAAGTTGACAGCGGGTCGCTTGGAAAGAAATGGAATTGTACATTTTGGCACAACAAATCCTTGAAAATGGCATACAAGGTGTCTTGCCTCTGCCCGAGAGTGAGAGCTAAAACGTGAGAGTTAATGGAATATACAACTTAATTCACTTGTGCCAATGCAGGTTTTCACTTTCTAAGTTCAAGGAATTACTAATACAGGGACACAAACACCTGCTGGAAGAATTCATCCCACAGACAGCTTTCCACCACTGCCTGGAAAACACTGCCCACAGCCAGCTATTCGTTATGGAAAATTAGTTCCTCCCTAGAGAAAGGTTTGGAAAACCTTCCACAGGGCAGGAGTCCCTCAGGGAAGGGTGGGCAAAGCCACTCCAGGCTCCAGACCCTAGGGAATGCCACAATGTGAGAGACACCACTGGTTCTGTGCAGAGCAGGGCAGGCAGGGAGCAGAGCCCAGGACTGGCAGTGCCCTCAGCAAGGCACGTGCAGTCTCCTCCTTTGCATTCCCCTGCTCACGTCCCTCACTCCCCATCCACAGCAGCTCTGTGCACAGCTGCCAGCTCACACTCACCCTGAGCAGCCCCTTCCTAATCCCTTGCTTTGAGTCCTCTGCTGGGGGTGGGCTTTGTCTGATGAATGGCACAAGGACCCAAAACAGTGCAAAGGAAAACAGCTCCATTCTGTTTTTCTGGGCAAGCAGGCTGGAGCGCCGAGCCAACACAAGCACACGAGCTGCAGGATGCCTGTGCCACAGGACGTGAGGATAATCCAGAAGCTGCAGAGCCCTCAGGGCTCCCAGCATGGATGCAGCATAAAACCAAGGTGCCATCCATCAGCAGGGCACAGCTGCCATTTCCAGGCCACTGATAAACACAAGGATGTCTGAGAAGCTCAAAACCGTGGTGTGGGAACCCTCTTGCTCCAGCAAACCCAGTTCAGCAGGTCTGATCAGCCTTGACTTGGCGTTGGTATGACCCTGACCTGTGGGTATCCCTGTGTGGTGCTGACAGTTCGGATCACTGCTTGAGGCCCTCTGCCATCCACTGGAGATGCCAACCCATCCCACAGACCTGCAGTTTTCCTTTAGTCCCTTGCATGTTTGGGCCACCAAGGCCAGGTTGGACAGGGCTTGGAGCAATCTGGGACAGTGGAAGATGTCCCTGCCCACAGCAGGGGGTGGAACTGGATCATCTTTAAGGACCTTTCCAGCCCAACCCATTCCATGATTCCATAACCCTGCAGGACCCACCACCCCACGGCCAGGCAGGGCTGGGATCCCCCAGGAAAGAAGAAGGGAGAAACCCAGCAGTGCCTTTGGATGGAAGTGACCTGGCACAATCCCCCTAAGCAGATCAATAAGCTCTCCCACTCCCTGTCAAGCTCTGGATCAGGAAATGCTGGGGATTTATTTGCAGTAGCTATATCCAGAAATAATATCTGATTAAATATCCAAAGTGGCTTTATTCATCCTTAAATGTAACTTTTAATGAGCATTGTAAAAGCTTGATTTCCCCTCTCTCAGAGCATCTGCTCTTTATCTCAGTCATTTACCAAATGATTTGGTTCAGCAATGGTTCAGCAATCAAAGGCAGATCTGGATCTACTGCTGTCTACATCACAGATCCGTGGAATCATCTGGGTTTGAAAAGCCCCTCAAGGTCAAGTCTAACCATTCCCCCAGCACTGCCAAGGCCACCACTAACCCCTGTCCCCAAGAGCCACATCCACACAGCTGTAAAACCCCCCCAGGGACAGGAGTGCTGAGGCTGGACAGCCCTTTCAGAGAAGGAATCTTCCCTGCCTTCCAAACTGAACTGTCCCTGCCTGCCTGCCTGCCTGCCTGAGGACAAGTACAAGAGCCTCCCTTGAGGCTCTCCTTCCTCAGGGCAGGGTGTGAGGCTCTCCTTCCTCAGGGCAGGGTGTGAGGCTCAGCTCCAGGCCACCACACGTGTCACAGGCTCTTCTTCCAGCAGCAGCATCCAGTGCCCAAGGAGATGCACTGTCCAGGCTGCAATCCATCCCAAAACACCTGACAGCAGCACAGGTGATACACATCACCTGCACAGCAGCTCCCACACACCCCCACACTCCTCTGACCTTCAAGCAGCATTGCATTCCAAGTGCTACTGAATTGCTCTCACCCCGATCTATTTTTGCCAGGCAGATTATTTCTATTTAATCCATTAATTCCTTTCCTTTACGCTGATGTGACATATCAGAGCATTGGGAAGGGGGCAGGAGGGCTGAATCAGCTCTGCCAGCCTGCCTGCCTCCAGCTGTGTGTCAGGGCACTGCAGGGTCACAGCAGCTCCTCTGCCTCCCCACCACACACTGGTTCCTGTGCCAGTGTGCAACCAACTCTGGTTTAAATTCTTGCAAAGACATCTTGGAAATAAGAACCACAGAGCGGGGAAATCATCAAGCAGAGACCAGAGGAATGAGCTCTCAAGTCTTACCAGAAATGAATTTTCAGGGCTCTAACTACCAGTGAGCTGCCAAGATTGGGAAAGGAAGATTGAGGGTCAGATTAGGTTAGAGAAATGGAAGAAGTTTTTAACACTGATGGTGGTGAGGCCCTGGCACAGGGTGCCCAGAGAAGCTGGGGCTGCCCCTGGATCCCTGGAAGTGTCCAAGGCCAGGCTGGACACTGGGGCTTGGGATAGTGGAAGACGTCCCTGTCCATGGCAGGGAGGGAAGAGAAGAGCTTTAAATTCCTTCCAACCCAAAATATTCTGTGATTGCTGGGAAGGGCCAGGGCACCCAGACAAGGGCACAGCAGACAGGGCAGCCAAAGGGACTCAAGGTCTGTGAAGAGCTTGTGAAAGTAAATACTTTGATGGGGTCCTGAGCTAATGGGGAATGAAATGGATGTGGAAGATGGAGAGGAAAATGGTGGGAAGGAAGGGAAAGGAGGAATTTTGTGCTGTTCCATGCAATAAGCACAAATGGCCTGGAGGATTTGTTTCCACAGAGCAGGGCAAGTCCTTCTGGTTAGCAAACTAGAGCATTTAAATCCCCTGGCTCTCATGGTTCAGTGACACCACTCAGTCCCTCTGCTGAGCTTCCTCCCCCTCCAAGCAGATCAAGATAAATCACCCACAGGCCCACAGCCATCTGGCCACCCAGCAGGACAGAAAACCCAGAAGCTCTGCAAAATTAGAGTGTCCTGAAAGTGCCACCACAGCACTGCAAGGCACTTGCAGCCTCCCATAAGTGCAGGCAGGAAGCAGAGGTATAGAGGCTCCCGGGGTCAGGAACTGCATCCGGACCCACTCAATCACCACACTCATTTCAAGTCCTTATAGGAAGATCCTGTATCGAGGGCTGCTGGCAGAGAGCCAGTTGCTGAATCAATTTTAGAGTGACTGGGGAGGCAGGCAGAGCTCTAAACCAGGGATTTAATGAGGCTCAAGCAATCAGATCTCTGCTCACAGCAGCAGCAGCCCCAGCCCGAGCAGAGGGTTTGGAAGCACCTTCAGCCAGGGTCCCAACCTGCTCCCAGAACCAGGAAGGACAGACAAGGAGGACCATTATCAGGACCATCAAAATGGTCCTTTGAGCCAAACCACCAGGTGCAGAGCTGGCAGAGCCAGGGCTGTGTGCAGGGGCACAGAGCAGTGACAGCTCCCAGCTGGACAGTGGGAAGCTGAGCCACTCCTGGGCTCTGCACCTCCAACTCCTTGTGGCCCTCTGGGAAAAGAGACAAGAGGAGCTGTTCTAGCAGAGCTTCTGCCCCAGGGGCACTGGCCAAGCTGCCCTTCCCAGTGTGAGGCACAGCACTGGGCTCTGCTGGGAACACCTGGGAGGCACACAGCCAGGTGAGACATGCAGGAAAAGATGGATGTGCAGCTGATGCCAGAGAGGATCAAAGGGAAGGAGAAACCACAGAGGAGAGAGCAGAGAGGGGAAAGAGACCACTTTGTGAAAGGGCTGAAATGGGTGTGAGGAACATTAGCTGCAAATTATACCAATTATTGAGAGAAAAATGCTTCGGCTGCAGATGAAAATGTCATGTGTGAGGCAGCACCAAAATGAACCAAGCACTGAACGTCAGCCAGGGCCTGACTGGTGGCTTTGAGGGAAGGAGGGGAGGGATTGGGGCTGGAGTATTGCAATTATGGCAAATCCAACCTACTGGGAAATGGCTCAATTAAGGGTTTTAAAACACAGGACGTAAGAGGCAGGACCAGGTGCAACTGCTCCTCTAGGAAGAAAAACAAGTGCTTTCTTGACCCAAGGCTTTGATTGCCTGAACTACAACAAAAAGAGCTTTTTTTATTCCTAAGGGCTCTTGTTGACAATCTTGACAAGGCAGTGCCTCCTTCCTCCCATATTTCTGCTCCAATTCCCCTTTGGAAAGACACATTCACCCTGCACATTGTGGCTCAGAGAGAAGAGCTGGTTGGTCCCTGGTGTCACCTGATCCCTCTGCTGAACTTCAAGACTAAGTCCCAAGGCCACCAGACCCGTGCAGTGCTGCTGGGGTGGGGACACAGTGTGGAACAGGAGGGGACACACCCTGAGGGGTGCAGGGCACTGCTCTCCATGGCCCCAGGTCCCACCAGCAGGTTTCTGCCCCTGGTCCCTGCTGGGTGCCACACTCAGCTCTCCCTGGGGTCCCACACTGAGCCCTGTCACCCCCCAGCCCCAGGGAGCCCAGCACAGCCCAGTGTCACCAGCATCTCCTGCTGACCCCTCCCACAGCTCAGCCACCTCTGGGGGGTCAGGCTTGAGAAGAAATACTCACTGCCTTCGCTCTGGTTGTCCTTGTTCGAGTTGTACACCTGGAAAACACAAGCAGAAAGTCTTATGAAGATCCTGGCTCCAGCTGGGCTGGGACTGCTGGCACAGCTGGTGTCACCAGAGTGTGTCTGCTGCCAGCACCTCCCCCAGCAGCCAGGTCCCCAAACACCACCACGACCTTCTGCACACAAATGCTGGGCTGGCCCAGCTCTGGAGTTACTTTAAAATACTGACTAGGACAGCTCTTAAAATGAAAGAATGCAAATGGGATGGACCAGGTAAAAACAGAAATTAGAGGTTTCTAAACAAAATGAAGGTGGCGTTGGACTAGATGACCTTTAAAGGTCCCTTCCAACCCAAACTTTCCATGATTCTGTGACTCCTCTCCTGAATGACACATAGAGAGGTTATAAACTTAGAGCAAAGCAGGCAGTTCCCTTATGAGCATTACAGGAACCCCTGGCTGGTGCAACTCGGTACCACTCTCCTCGGGTACAGCCTGAGCTAACGAGTCAGGCAAAGAGTCGGAGAGGAAATGTCATTAGAGAGGAGAAGAAGTGCAGTAGGATGAGGCACTGAATGCACCCAGCACTGCTTGCAGCAGAGCCACCACCACCACTCCATCCAAGCCTCTCCAGCCTTCAAATATCAATGCTCCTCCTCCCACCCCGATCACCACCACAGCTGCTGGAGATTAAAGTGACGTTTCAGTGGATACAGTAAAAAGGGAAAACACTGGCAGAAGGTTTTAATCACGAAGTGAGGGCACTTTAAAAGCCCAGGATAATACCAACAGCAGCTGTAAGAAGCTCAGCCCTCAGACAGGTTGTATTTCTCCAGCTCAACAGAGTAAAATGGTTTAAAATAATCCTTCAGCGCTCAGAGTGCCACCAGGAACACACACACACACACACACACACATCCCAGTGCTCCAGCAGCATCCTGGATGTGGCTGAGCGGGCAGTGCCCACTGAACAGGACAGAAGGCTGGTGAAGCTGTTGGGAACAGGGCTGGAAGCCCCCTTGCAGAGGGAGCAGGGAGCTGCCTGCATCACATGCTGCCTCCCGAAATAGCCAGCGGCCAGGCAAGCTTCCAAAGGCCATGTTGATAGCAACACTCAGGCAGCAACGCAGCGGGAGAGGCTGCGGGGTGCAGGGAGGGCCCTGCTCACGGGATCCCAACCCTGACACCAACAGGGAGGCTGGTGGGGCCTGTGTCCCTGCAGGGTCCCTGCTGTGGGGATGTCCCCCAGGAGCTCCAGCTGCAGGACCAGGCTGGGAAGCTGCCTGTGATGTTCTCAGAGGATCAGCGCCAGCAGCAGCCAGGCTCAGACGCTGCTGGCACAGCAGAGCTCACCCAGGGTGCCCCAACACCCCCCACCATCAAGAACACCCCAGCAAGGCTGTGTGTCACAGGGAATGTCACCAGCAGGGCACACAAACAGATTTCTTCCCTGGATGTCACCCAAACTCGGGCCATGCCTGCGCTCTCCTGTTGGGAGCATGGGAGGACACCTTGGATCAGCTCCACCACCCAGGACACGCTCAAGGAAGTGCAGATCTAATGGAGCAGCTCAAAACTGGGCTTTGGGCAGGGACTGATCCCTCCAAGGAGCATCTTCCCTCTCCCCCTCCCAGGACACCTGGCTACGTAACCCAAGACCAAGCAGAGGTGATTGTTTGCAGGAGAAAATCCATCAGCCACATCTGGCAAGCGGGGGATGATTCAGCAGCAAAACCAGCTGCAGTCAGCAAGTGAGTTTTCCTCTAGGAGCACTGTTTATATCAAGAAAATAAAATAAGTGGAAAGAGGGAAGGAAAACACCCGCGGGCTCCCCCGACAGCAGTGCTGCCCTGCAGCCCCTCCACAGAGTCAGCCTTCCCTAAGGAAGTTTTCCCTCCAAATTCAGTGCCTCTGTTGAGGGCTCACTGAAGGGACTGGGGGCTCAGCCTATTACTCAACGGCTTGGAGACACAGGGCCCTCCCTTGGGATCACACACAGATTCCGTGCCCTGGCTCACCCCCACACAGGTAACAGCAAACAAAGCCAAGGATCAGGCTTGGAGCAACCTGGGAGAGTGGGAGGTGTCCCTGCCCATCGCAGGGGGTGGGATGAGAAGAGTTTTAGGGTCCTTCCAACCTAAACCATTCCAACTGCTAGTGCACTGCCAGAAGCTCCAGGAGATCCTCTGCCTGCACATTTACTCTTCCAGTTTGGATCCATGAAACAACAGAAGTTGTTAATCACCAGAGACTGCTCTTAAAACAAGGGAAAAGGGCAGACAAGGAAACACAAAATGCTTTTGCCATTAATTGCAAAGTGTGCACACAATGAGAGGGAAGTTTCACACAGAGGTCAACAGCAACCATAAAACACAGAGACACTGCCACCCTACATCCATCTTACCGAGGACAAACCTTTCATCCATTGTCTCTGTTAATCCACTGACACAACTCTACACCAGCAGGGTTTTAACCAATCCCCAAGTCTGTAATCTCTTCCTTTTCCAAGAAACACTTCTCTCCTATCCTGCTTCAGATCTTTTAGGGGGAGATTTTTCTGGATAAGAGAAAGTTTCCAAGTTTGAGGAAAGGGCTGCTTTATAAGAGGTCCAAGAGTGAGGCTCCTCCAGTGGCCCAAGGGTCACCCCTGCCCTGCTGGCAAACCCCTTGGGCTCCTGCCTTGGCAAAGGTCACTCCTGCCCAGCCTGGCCCTCGGGATGTTGATATTCCACTCTTTCCAAACAGCTCTGATAAAAGGCAGCGCTTAAAGCAGAAGGATGCATTTGAAGATCAAACCTCACACACACATCAGTCAATTCATGGACCAACCTCCCCCTGGGAAAGGGTGCAGAATTCTAAAGAGGTTCTTGCTATTCCCCACACCACACACACAGCACTGAGCCCAGCACTGCAGCACCTCTGTCCCGGGAGAGATGGGCTGGGAGGATCCTTGGAAAAGCTCTTCTGAACCCTCTTCCAAACAACTGCCAAGTGCTGGATTTGATTTCCCCCTGCCCTCACCCTCTCCCTCCCACGTATCTGCACCATTCCCATGCCCAGGCTGGCTGTGGCTGCCTCACAGACACAGCTCTGGGTCAGGGGAACACCAAGGGACAGCCCACAGGGTGACACCATCCAACACACAGCTCGTGGGAGCTCTGCCCAGTACAGGGCAGGAGCTCTGCAGACACACACATGGCCCAGCACCAGGTCAGACAATAAAACACCATTAAATGAGTGTATTTTTATGCCCACACGCTGTTTTTCCTGCTGTTAACACACTCTGGAGAAAACACAGCCCTAAACCCAGAGAGTTCCTCGTGAAATGAAAAGCTTCTTTCACTTTCCAGTATTAGTCACTGACAAAGGGTGGGAAATCAGAGAGAAGAAATATTGCTGGGAGGTGAAGGGCCTGTGGCCCATGGACACGTGTGGAAACAGGCTGGGTTATAAAACTCCCAGAATTGGGACTAGTGACTAACGTGGAGACAAATCCCTGCCCTGCAGCACTGCAATGCTTTAACATCTCGCTAATTATTCCCATTTGATTGTATTTCCAGAGCCAAAATATCCTTACCAGGCAGTTTCGGAAGTGACATGTATAGAAAAAATATATATTAAGATAGTACAAAACTTACAGACCTTGACGTCTTGTGTTTAGTTTTCTAAACTCCTACTGTAGATGGTCAAATATCCTGAACAAAAACAGATTGTATATATTTTTTTAAGCAGAAGCTACTGCTGCTTCATTTCTGTAGGATAATTGCTGTTTGGAAGCTTTAAGAAGGCCTTTATGAGCTATTATTGAAAAATTCCAAGATGCATCTGCAAGTAATCCAGAAAGATAAATTTTATGAGAGCAGTTACAACTCATGACTACTTTGACACTTGCACTATGCTCAATTATGAGCTTGATATTTAAGATAATTCATCAAAGAACCGGTGATTTCCTTTGGTGAGACATTTCACCAAATACATGCTATGTTTTGCAGAGGAAATGGTTTTATAGGGATGGTTAAGAACTCTGTGATGTTCGAGGGTGTGGTGGAGGAACACAGAAGCCAGGAGGCAGCCCCTGGAGCCCAGGGATGAGCTGGGGGTCACTCGCTCACACCCTCCCACAGCACAGCCCAGTTTGCTCCTGGATCCATGTCCCCAACTTCTCATGGACCAAAGCTGGGCAGAAGCAGCAATGCAGGTGCTGCACCTGCTCCTGCCCCCTCTAAATTCACTCCTGCCATTGCCACACACCTCGACACTGGAGCTGTGGATCATGCAAACATCAGCTGTGGATCTTCCTAATCAGAAATCCTTTGACAGGCACCATCTGGAGCCTAAAATACTCCTACAGCCACTGACAGCCACCATCTGGAGCCTGAAACACCTGTACAACCACTGATGGCCATCACTGAGAGCCTAAAATACTCCTACAGCCACCACCCAGAGCCTGAAACACCCCTCAGACACCAAACCAGAGGCTAAAATAGTCCTACAGCCACTATTCATGATCTGATGGACTTTCTGCTTGTGCACAGATAAATCAAGAAGAATTCAACCCCTCAGTTTTCCAACCTGATCCTAAACAAACTGCACACATGACGTGCAAAGAGCAAATGGGTATGTGAGTGGTTCAGGATGACACTGGATTGTGGGAAAAGGAAAAGGAAGTAGCTGAGGGTTGAAGGGGAACTACAAAAAGATGATGTTGAGTAATTTCATTTTTACTTCCTCCTTTCAGGGGTCATGCCCATGGTGTTCATTAACCACCACAAGACACGTGCAATGATCCCCTATGGCACTTGTTTCATCTTAAGTTTCATTCACTTTCATTTAAAGTTTAAAATCCGAAATGGCCCAACCTAAGCTGCATACCTTGGAGGCTGCACAGTGTTTAGCACCAAAATCCTTCAAATTCCAACACTGGCATGAAATTCTGCCCCATGGCTAAAATCTAGAGGAAAGGATTGTCCAGCTGCTCAGAGGAAAGAGGGATTTAAGGAAAGCCCTGGAGACCAAGAGGCCAGCAGCCTTGGTTTGCAGAGAGAGGGATCTCCATCAAAGAAGGATTTCAGCTCCATGCCCTGGCGTGGAAGATTCCACCTCGCGCTCCTCTCACTGGTGCTGGGACCTTCCCTTCAAGCCAGACTTTCCATTTGGACTCTCAGAATGGGCCAGTCCTGCCAAAATTCCCTGGTCTCCCTGGGGGAGCATGGCGTTTGTAAGGTCCAGAGCAATGGGAGGAAATGCTGCAGTGTTATGCAATTTCCTTGTGATTCATATTCAGAAATCCTCAAAACAGCCAGGAACGAGCCTTTCCACTTTAGGCTCAGAAGATGCACAAGCCCAACGGGTATAAATAGATATGATATTCCCTCAGAACTGGTAGCCCAAGTGGCTTCCCAGCCACGCTGGGACAGTAGGGGAGGCCATGGGCAGGAGGAGCACAGACATTCCACACGAGTGTTTTGCAACCCTTTTATAAGGGCAAATGGGCTGAAGAGCAGTGTTCCAGCTGGAGTCCGGCCACTCTGACTGACTCAGCTGCTGCTGGGTGTCTGCAGCACCCTGAGCACCCCAGAGCTCACAGAGAGAGCCCTGTGCTCTCACAGATGGGCCTGTGCCATCACAGAGAGCCCTGTGCCCTCACACAGAGAGCCCTGTGCCCTCACACAGAGAGCCCTGTGCCCTCACACACACAGAGCCCTGTGCCCTCACACACACAGAGCCCTGTGCCCTCACACAGAGCCCTGTGCCCTCACACACACAGAGCCCTGTGCCCTCACACACACAGAGCCCTGTGCCCTCACACAGAGCTCCGTGCCCTCACACAGAGCCCTGTGCCCTCACACAGAACCCTGCCCAGCCTTACTCAGCCCAGCAGGGAAATCTGGCAATCCTACACCTCCTTCTCCACACCTCAGCTGCCCTGCAACAGAAGGAACAAGTCTTTCCTCTTGATGCCCTCCTCACTGGGACACCAGGGATGTGCCTGATGGTGTTCCCCACAGTCCCCAGTGTGTCCTGCAGGGCCCTGCATGGGCACAGGGATGCCCAGAGTGGGGCTGGAGCTCTGGCACTCAGAGACCCCCAGAGATGGCACAGCCCTGGGGCAGGGTGCACCCTGTATCCTGTCCCTGTGGCAACAGGGAAGGGGACAGAGGAAGAAAGGAGAAGGAAGAGGAGAAGAGTGAGAGGGCCAGGCACATGCCACAGCAGGCAGGACCCTCCAGACTTGCCCCTGAGCTCAGCACTGCGGAGCTCCTTCACTGGGACACAGCCCTGGAGCAGCATCCCAGCAAAGCTCATGTACAAAAAGCCTACTTCCTTGTTAAAAGCAGGACACCTGGCAACCTTGATGAAATCAGCCCTTGTTTCTGGCTCTGCCTTATCAACCCTGTTCTATTTCTGTCCAAGAGCCAGATTTTCATACTACAAGCAGGGTTTTCAGAGCTAGACTACACTGTGTTGGGGTTAGAAATAACCTTCCTTGCTCTGAGAGCCAGAAGGATATAGATAGGAGCATGATCTCTCCCAGCCCACAGCCCTGCAAACCTCTCTGCAGCAGGAGTGGAGGGAAAATTAGGCCTTGCTTCCCAAGCGGAGAATTGGCAGGGCAGCAGAAACCCACAGTGAAGTGCTGGTTTATGTCATGCAGACGAAGCTGTTCGTTTGGAAGAGGGTGGCCAGGGACCCTGGCAGATCCTTCCTTCCTTCCTTCCTTCCTTCCTTCCTTCCTTCCTTTCCTCCCAACCTACTGTTCATCGCAGTTGGAATCATCTCCCACCTCATGTCCCCCTTTCTCTCTCCTGCTCCTTCCTTCCAACGTGAATTTCAGCTTCAAACTTATACCCCAGGCCTGATTAAAAGACAGAAAAGAAAAATTCATCCGAAATGAAGCATCTGGGGAGCTTGAATCCTCTACATGGGTCTAACTCTTCTTCTCTCTTGGAGCTGAGCAAAAGGATGGTTCTAATTAAAAACAAGCCCACATTTTATTACAAGTGCAGGCATTCCCAAGGGCCTCCGGAGCCGAGGCCAGCCGGGCTCCCCGCCAGCCAGCTGGGCTGCTTAGCTCAGCGCAGTTATATAACCGTGTTTGTCACCCAAGGAAACAATCACCTGGGTCAGAACAAGGGAAAAAATTACCTGGGTCAGACTGTCAACTTCCCATGTTCACTCTGCAAAGGGAATGCAGCAGCAGCCACTGTGGGGGCTGTGTGGGAGCGAGGGGAGCAGAGCGTGTCAGATGCGCGGCAGCCTCGGAATAACACAGCTAAAGGTCAACTGCTCCAACAAAATACATTTTTGGAATAACTAAAGCGCCTAAAGTTTCCCAGAGCAGCATTTTTAAGCGAGCCCAGCAAAGCAGACATGCTGGGATCACTCAAATAACTGATTAAAAGTGAAAACTTCTACTGCTCTAAGCTTCCCCCAAGTTTTCTAGGATGCTTGAGCAACAACTTGCACATCCTCCTCCAGCAGCTCTGCCTGGAGCCCGGCCAGCCCCAGCCAGCATACACGCCCTTCCTCCTCCCAACGTCTGCTGACGAACACGGGCTCTCAACACATCAAAACCAGCCTAATTTTAAATGACAGTGTCATCTTTATTTTTAAAATAACTGTAACACAGCCGTGCCTGGCGCTCCTCCTCTGTGAAAGCGGTTTGACACTGCCCGGGTGTTCCAAACACGGCTGGTGGCTTCGTGCCAGGACTGGCTCAGTCACCACGGCCTGGAGCTTTAAAGACTGGGACATCCCTGAGGTGAGACCACTTTCAATCCCCCATTTGCACATCTCGGGACATGTGTGGGGCAGCACAGAACCTGAGGCTCTAGGGGAAGCAGCAGAAAGCAGACACAATCCCAACCCTCCTCTCCTAGAGAGACTTCTGTAAGCCCAGAGTGGCTGCAGAGGTTTTTTGCAGCACAAGGTTCTTTCCTGGTCCTGGAGGCCAGCTCAATGGGGCTTTAAAGGCTCCTGGTGTCCCTCTCCAGCCAAGACCTGAAATTCCACAACACTCATAACCTCCCTGGGAAACCCTCAGCCCTGCCTGTACCCCACCCAGCACTGCCAGCACTCACCACCAGCATTTCCACCCTCCAACAAACACTGGCTGAGAGACAGCGTGGGACACATCCACCTGCAGCCTGCCATGGCTTGAGCCTGCAGCCTGCCTGCTCCTGACCCCAATCCTGCTCCTGACCCTGCAGAGCCCAGCTCTACACACAGATCTCCCAGGAATGACAAACCAAGGGACAATACAGAAATAAAATTATCTAAACAACAAAGTTTGATAATAACCCCTCCTTCTGGAGCTACAGCTGGGAGAAGAAAAACCCCTGGGTGAGGGGTGGTGGTGGGGCTGCAGCAGGACAGTAAATCACTGCTTAAAACCAAATGTAAGGACCCAATAAAGGAGGAAATAATGGAAGAGGCTGGCTTTGCGAGTCATTGTAGCATGAACCATTTACTTTAATTTTTAATTTAAAGTAGGAAACAATTCTCTAATAGTCTATTTAAATTGGCAGGGAAATTTGTTCTCCCAGTATGGAGCTATTCCCTGAACTTCTACATGTTTGTAGAATTGCCTGATCAAATAACTTGAAGCAGAGGTGATAAAGAGAGGAAAGGAAAGTGAGTACGCTCTCTTTGGTCTGTCACTCCAGCTGAGGCTCTGTGCCTCCCTGCTGAGGCTGCCGCATGGCTGAAGGTTGGACAGCAAGTTCCTACCAAACTATGACGTGAAATCATAGATGCAAGCACCCTGCGCCCTCCCCTGAGGCTGGTTCACCTCTCTGGGCCCAGGCTCACAAACAAGTTGCTGCAAGCAGCTGCTCCATCCTGTTCCACATCTGTGCTGCAATCCAGGTTCGATTATCCCCGTTCCCCAGGCACCCCACAGACCCAACCCACCTTCAGCACCACGCTCACGTCCAGCCTGAACCCAAAACCCAAGAGCACAGCTGCAGCAGAGCTGGTGGGTATCCCATGTGGGAGATGTGTGTTGTGCCATGTCCCGTGGATCAGGACTCACACTCAGATCCCCAGCCCTGACCCCTGTGAGTTCCTACATAACACAGAAGGAGATACGTGGCTGCCACTGGGTCCCCACAAGAGGCAACATCTCCCAAAGGGAGAACAAAACCCAACTGGTATCCTGGGACCAACCACCCCAGCATCCAGGCAAAGCCAAACTTCTGTAGCCAATTTCTGCAGCACAGGCCCCAAGGAAGAGCAAGGAATGCATTACAGAAACAATGAGGTATTCACACCAGAGACAGGAGCCACTGCTCTGCTCCTGGACACCCCTGACAGCTGGAACAAGAGGTCACAAACTTGCCAAAACTGGGTGGGACAGCACTTTTAGGTGTGTAAAAGCAATCCAGAGGGCTCTCTTCTCTTTTAAAAATTATCTCTAATGCTTCTCTAAGTATTTTTCTCTGAAACAGCTCCTTAAGCAGAGGACAAACCCCGGGCAGCCGCAGTGACTCCAGCTGGGTGAGCCGTCAGCCACTGAAGCAGCAGCTGCTGGAACCAGGAATAAAAGCCTGAAGTCAAGGCTTAAGACCTCACTGGCTTAAGTGCTTTAGAAGCAAAATAAAAGCTTACAAACCCCATGTAAAGTTACTGCTATTACAGGCTTAAAGGGTTACCAAACAGGAGAGGGAGAAGGAGGGAGCAGCGGCAAGAGCGCATGATCTGAGAACAAATATGGAACGTGGCACAGAACATGCGTCTCTGACATCCTGTGTTACCACCTTGTCCCCAAAAAGGACCAAGAATTTTCTGGGGCAAGAATCTTGAGCTGTGGGATGCAAAAAAAGCCAAGCAGGGGCTTCCCTGGGCCAGTGTGGGTCCCAGTGGGACTCACCATCACCATGGCTCCCCGCACTGGGAGGTGGCACCGATGCTCCCAGAGCATGGAGAGACTGAGCTCCAGTTCAGGGGAAGTTCACTGGGTTGTCTGGACTGGGGAACAGATTAGAGGCAAAGAGAAGCAGCAAACAATAGAAACTTAGACATTAAGAGTGGGCAGAGCGGGGAAAAAATGTTCTGTTCACTAAAGAGAGAGACAGGGAGATGGAGAAGCAGCAACAGGAATGACTCAGGTCATAGAGAACAACAAAAGAAATCTGCTATAAGCAAACAAACCCAGGCAGGATGAAGGCCATGAAAACCTGCAAGACAGAGTGCACAAAAAACCCATCTTTTCCAGAAAGCTGACAAAAACACGTCTGTGGGATTGAGAGTGTAATCAAAGCTCAGCATGAAAAAGGCTGTGAGGAAAGACACTGAAGAGCCAGACACGGAGCAGACTCCGGGGAGAGCAGAGCAGAGAACACGGCGATCGCTGCGGCACTCGCCCACGGGCTCCCTGTGCACAGAGAACTCAGGCCACAGACACCGTCTGTACTCAAAGATGCTCTGGGTGAGGATTTTTCTACCAGCTCTGATAACTGAGATGAAATGAATTCACATGGTGAAGCAGATCTGCAGCTCCATTGAGTCCCAGTGTAGTACAAGGGGCTGGGAAGGTGAGCAGTGGGTGCCTGTCCATCCCCCCGCAGCCACGCTGGGACTGAAGTCCTTCAAGTGAATTTATTTTTTGAATGAGCCAAAATAACAGGAATGCCGAGGTTAAAAGCACTGGAGTGAGTTCAAAAGACAACGTTTCCACTGGGAAATAAATCTCTCACTATTTTGTATAATTAGACAAGGAAAATGAAAAACAATTTAAGAAAGAATTCCCAGAAGCAATATCCAAGGAGGAGGCGGGAGGTGTGCTGGGCAGGAATGTGGGGCTGAGCTCTGCTGTCACTGCCACACGAACAGCAGTGGCATCTCCAGGTAACAAGGCTGAAGGAGCTCCAGGACCACCGAGACATGTGGCACCCGGAAGCACGGCTGGGACAGGGGACACGGGGAGCTCCAGAGGCACATCCCACCCTCGGAGCACGGCCGGAGCAGCCGGAGGGCCGTGGCTCCTATCCCATGTGCAGGAGCCATGCAGACCCCGACAGGGACACACCGCAGGAGGGGGACACAGGAACAGAGGAGGGAAGTGGCTCCGGTTTGGGGCTGTGCCGAGTTTGGGGACACAGCCGGGAGGGGAGCGCTGTTCCCACTCTGAGCAGCACCCCATGGGAGCGGGCTCGGGGTCACATCGCTCCCCCAGAGCCCGGGGCAGGGACGGGGCAGCCCCGGGGGCCCCGCAGAGCCCGGGGTGCGGGGGGCTGTGCCACAAGTGCCGTGAGTGGCCGGTCTCAGCTGCCATCTAGTGGGGAGCGGCCACGGGGCACCCACGGCTCGAGGCTGGCACCGGACCCGGCACCGCTGGGCAGGGAAAAGCCCTCCCAGCCCATGGAGTCCCAGCTGTGTCCATCCCCACACTGTCCCCAGCCCAGAGCACTGAGTGTCACCTCCAGGAATTCCTGGGACACTCCAGGGATGGGGATCCAAACCTCCCTGGGCACTTCCAAGGCCTGAGCACCCTTTCCATGGGGAAATTCCTGCTGCTGTCCAAGCTGAGCCTCCCAACCTGGCCCAGCCTGAGGCCGTTCCCTCTCCTCCTGTCCCTGTTCCCTGGGAGCAGAGCCCAACCCCCCCAGCTGTCCCCTCCTGGCAGGGACTTATGCAGAGCCACAAGTTGTCCTGAGCCTCCTCCTCCACCTCCTCCTCCACACTCATTCACCACAACCTTACCTAAATGCTTACCTTGCTCTTTGCCACAAGACACAGCCTAATTTGTGCCTCTCCTAAACACCCAGCACAGCCACTATCAGCCAACACAGCTTTTATTCCTGACTTCCACGGAAGTTTCAGAATCGCTCTGGCCTCCACCATATACATTTGCAAACTGCATCAGCAGAGGAGAAAACCCATAAGAAACTGATCCCGAGTATCTTAACAAAACCAAACACCACTGCTCCGACACGGAGTTAGCAGTTTCTCCTGTTTCCAGCCTCTGCAACATGGAAGAAAACCCAAAGTCAACACGGGGGCTTTATCCAAATGAATAACAAGTGGTAAGAGTTAACAGCGTGATGAGAGCTGTCTGGAGGCTGCTCTGACTGTGAGACACAGCGTAAATCTTCTCAAGTTGTGACAAATGTCTTGGCTAATGCAGCCACATTCTATGTTTAAATCTCACTAAGATGTAATTTGACATTTGGGTTTACTTTTTTCATTATAATTAAGAAACAAACTCCAGTCCGCGCTAATCTCTCCACAGCCTGGATTTGCACATGGAATTACCATCCCCACCGTGCCAATCCTTCCCCACACGCTACAGTCAAATCAAAGGAAAACCAAGCATTCTTTCCAATAGGGTTCTTTGGTTACAGAAATACAGTCAAAGCATAGGATGGGTATTTCTATGAGTGCAAAGGTTAAATCCTCATCTCTTGCTCAAGGAAATCCCTGTGGAATAGGTAACACGCAGATAAAACGCTGCACCCTGGTGTTGCAAGATAAGAACCCAAACACAACAGCCCACAGCTGCATTTTTGATGGATGGAGGAAGATAACTGAGGACAAGGAGCTGCCTCGTGTTTCAACACACACCAACTTCAGCAGCAAAGTGTCTCTTGGATCTGTTTCCATGCAGGCTGCATTCCCATCGCTCCCACTCCACACCTGGAAGGGCAGTGTCAGCCATCAGCAATTAAGTGCCACAAGGATTAATTAGGTGCCACAAGCATTAATGCACAGCCACAACTCCTGACATGCTGGATGAGCCAGCTGTCCCCACCTCAGCTGATGGGCACGATAGGGGAGAACAGCAGCATGCAGGCAGCACCACGAACTGTGTGGTTTTGAAGGAGTTCTCATAACCAGATTCTGGAAGAGGATAATCCAGGCAGTCCTGTCCTGGTTGCTCCACAGAACCTTTCGCATGCACAGCTCTTTGCAAACACCCAAAATCTGTGTCTGCACCTCTGCAGACTGGCTCTGCTCCTGTGCTGCATTCTGTAACATCAGCAGCCCAACACACAGCTGGGTGACCGCCTTCCTGCAGCTCCCACCACAGCTCACTGGCTTTGCCATCCCTGTCACAGCAGAGGTGTGCAGTGGGAGGCAGGTGAGCAGGCTGGAGGAGAGCTAGACTCCACTCAGATTAGGGGCAACAATGCACATTTTGTTTCTGAAGAAATGGTGCCACCAGAATCGAGGCAGGGGTTTGTTTAGGAGGATCAAGACAGCTGGCACCTGGAGCTGGAGAGGGTCGTGCCACTGGAGCTGCCCCAGGGGTCAAAAGCCAAGGGTGGAGGAACAGGCTGGTTCTCCCAAACAAGGGCCCCTTTCCAACAGGTGATAGAAAAAGGGATCAGAGGCTGTCACAGAACCAGAGAATCATGGAATGGTTTAAATTAGAAGGGCCCTTAAATCTCATCCAGTCCTACCCCCTGCCCTAGGCAGGGACACCTTCCACTGAACCAGTTTGCTCCCAAGCCCTGTCCAACATGGATCTGGACCAGGGATGGGGCAACCACAGCTTTTCTGGGCAGGTGTAAATTGAAACAAGAGAGGTTCAGCCTTGGGGTCAGGAGGCCAGGGAAGCAGCTGGGCTGGAGGCCAGGCAGCTCTGTGCCCTCTCCTCCCTCAGATGCTCTCAGCTCCTGACTGGTAACACCCTGAGCAACCTGCTCTGAGCAGGAGGTTGGACCAGAAACCTCCTGAGCTCCCGTCCTACCTGAATTACCTGATGGATTTACGGCTCCAGGCTGGGACCTGGCTGTAATCCACCACACAATCCTTTCCCTGAAATGCAGGGCAGCACCTCCCACTCGCAGCCTCCCGATCTCCGAACTGCTGCATGTTGCAAAAGCCAGCACTTGACCAAGCCCAGCATGTGCTTTCCAGCACTCACAGAACAGCCTTGTGAGTCCATGCCTCACCTGGCTTCAGTGAACATTTTTCCTGACAAACAAGAACCTTTCCATGGATTTGGGTGAGATCTGATCAATCCAGAACCAGTCTGCGGGAGCAGGCTGTGCTGGGATGGGACACCCTGCTCCCTGCATGGACTCTGCTCGAGCCCAGAGCACAGACACCCACCCCAAAGCCACACAGGCTGTCAAGGAACAGCCCAGGCTGCTCTGGCTCTCCACATGGCTTCTTTTCCTATCCCAAAAAGCTGTTGGCCATGAGCAGGCACAGAGGCCACAGACTGGTCTTGGCTGCTCAGCAGTGCTGTGAGTGCCATGGAAGAGTCACCACACGAAGCTGGGATGGGCCACACCGTGACCCCAGCACCCCTTGAGGGACTCATTCAGAACCAGCCAACGCTCTTCAAGCTGGCAGTAAGGTTTGCAAATGCATTCCAAAATAAAAACTAACAACAATGAGTTTTCTGCAAACCTCAAGAATCCCTTCCAGAGGTGAGGAAGCCTTTGGCACAGCAGGAGCAACCACGGGGAACAGGGGCCACACTCCTCCGCTCACACGAAACGTACAATTCTCTACCAAACCCACAAACAGCTGCCAAGGAGTCACAGGACTCCAAAAGCCCTGGAAATCTACAACGTATTTTCTTCCACTACTCTTTTTGCCATGTTTTCCTTTCAGCACGGCAGAGCAGCATGTTTGTGCTGGCCAAGCCTACCCTCCTCCTCTCCACCGCACCTCCAAGCAATCCAAGCACGGGAGATACAGTATTACCTCAAATATTTAACCAAGGGATTAAAACGATTCTCTTGGCAGGAGGCAGGAGCTGCCGCGCGGATCCAGCTCCTGCGCCGGCTGGCAGGCGCTGTGTGGCAGCGAGCGATCTGCCCCGGGCTGCCACAGGCTCGCCACCATCTCCTCTGCTTTTTTGGCCAAAATTGCTGCTCACCGGTTCCCGGCCATCCATGGCCTCCATCCACAGCCTGCGGTCCTCCTCCGAAAGCGCCTGCATGGTGATGACGCCGGGCCTGCCGAGAGAAAGGGCACGAGAGAAAGGGCACGCCGTCAGTGAGCTGCGGGACGGGACACAAAGATGAATTTTTCATGAGAGGAAGAGGGAAGGAGGACAAGCTCCTTCCTAGCTGAGCCCCAGCACAAGGAGGACAAAAGCCATGGATGTCCCTGCGGGTCCTGACCAGGATCAGCAAGTGAGCAGAGGACATCTCCAACAACCAACACACCTTTCCAGTGGTTTTTGCAAGAGCTGGGTGCCAAGTTCCTCCTCTGGCCCTCAGCCAGGCAGCTCACCTGCACTGGATGAAGCACGTCCATGCAACGGCAGGAGAAGGCAAGGCAGCTAACCAAGGAAGGTAACCGAGCAAGCAGGAGCCCCACACATCCCAGCCCCCCATGTCTCACCACCACCCCAAGCACCAGGTTCATGGAGGAGAGCTGTGCAAAGCATTTCATTCCCAAGATATCCATGTCCTCGTGGCTGTGCCAGTCCCCCGGCCCTGTCCATACCCTGCTGGCACTGCAGTGGCAGTGACACGATGCTGGTGTGTGTCCCCCTCCAGCAGCCTCACGGGCGGAGCAGTGCAGGAGTCCCAGTGCTGCTCCTGCCCCCAGCACTGTCACACACACAACGGCCCTGAGCTGTCCTGGCAATCCAGCCTCCAACAAACAGCCCTGGGACTGCTCATTTACGTACATGTAATGAGAGGGGGAAAGGACAGGCCTGAGTGCTGCTCACATAGCACAGGAGCAGGGGACAGCACTGGCACCGCCCTTGCCCAAGGGCCAACGCCACCTCCACGCTCCTCAGGGGATGCTGCATCCACTCCTGGACCACCCTTTCCCTGCAAGGAGTCAATCCTCAATTGCCTGCTCTGTTAAGCATGACCAGCAAGGTAAGGATGGATTTGACAAGACAGAGTGTTTGTACAGCCTCAGTGTGGGGTGTGGGGACACACAGGGTGGGAGCTGTGATCCCACACCAGGGTGATCCCACACCAGGGACTGGCATCTCACTGCACTGTGCTTGGCTGTGAGCTCCCAGGATTTCCATCTCCACATCCTGGCTCATCCTGCAGCCTGGATCCCAGCACATCCTGCAGCCTGGATCCCAGCACATCCTGCAGCCTGGATCCCAGCACACACGGCTGGCTAAGCCTGCACCTCCCCAGCCTTGTGCCTTTGGGTCTGCAGCTCCAAGGTGGGGGCACATCCCTTCCCAGAGTGGGGCCGGGCAGAGCCCTGGGCTCAGTCAGACAGACCTGTCCGTGTGTCTGGCCTGGTGCTGCCGCTCCCTCCCCAGCTGTTCCCAGACACATCAGCTGCAATTCTCACCAGAGCACGGAGCAGATTCCCTGGCAACAGGGACACGCAGGGGGGCTGCTGGTGCTCTCTGCCCGTGGGGTTTCAAACACGGGGACTGTGAGAGCAGAGAGCCTCTGATGCTGCCCTGCCCACCCCAGCAGAGCTCGGGGCTCTGCAATGGCACAGGAGGCAGGAATGCTGCTCTGAGCACTGCGGGGCACACAGAGGGAAGGGAAGGGGGATTAAACCTCTGGAGCTGCCAACTGCCTGTGGAGTGTTCCACAGAGCACGTAGGCTCTGTTCTCAATCCCCAAAACCTGATAAAGCCTGGGGAGAGGGGGGATTTCTAACTTGAACTTCCCAAGGGTGATTCAGCGGGGAAACGTGAGCTGCACCAACACTCTGCAGATGCCCTTCGGTCCTTGATAAGAGCCTGTAAGAAAATTAAACTTTAACAGGGGCTCTCAAGAGGTGGGTTTGGCCCTTCTTCTGCTGCTTTGTGGCACACACAGGCCAGGAACTGAGGATTAACCCTTCTCCCTGACTCCACTCCCCATCCAACCAGCCCAGCTTCCAGCACGCACACGGCAGCTCAGCACTGTCCCACCAGTGGAAGCTGTGCCCAGGTCCAAAAACCAGACATAATGTGCTTGATCTCTGCTAATCCCATTGGTGAGTCAGTCAATACTCACCAGCTTAGTGGTTTGGAAGTTTACTCACTTCAGAGGGAAGAGGAAACCACTTAACCATCGCTTCATCTGAGAGGGAAAACGCTCCACATCCAACAGCGAATATGTTCAAAACACTGCACAAAGCTCCTTGTTGTGCAGGTACAAAGTGACTCAAGAGCAGCCCCTGGTACCTGGGAAGCTGCAGTGGCCACCTTAGCCAGGGCTTAGGTCTGATTTTAAGCCAAGCTGCTGCTGAAGGCACAGACACCTCAGTCAGAGAGCCCTGGAAGGGCCCTAGCTCAGCTATGGACACACAGGAAAGCAAATACTGGGATTTCTGTTTCTTTAGCCAAGACATTAGAACAGAGAAATTTAAACCCTCCATTCATGGTATGTTGGGCACTGGACTCCAGGCAGAGCACGGTCCCAGAGTGGCAGTGCTGGTATCTGGAGTGCCAAGTTCCCTCAGCACAGGGCAAAAAGGTGATAACAGCAAAATGTTTGTTCTGCCTCTGAGCAGATAACAACTCCTCGGGCTTCACTTCAAAGTCAAACTTCTTTAACAGCATGAGGGGAGGGGCTGTGAAACTGAATCAAACCCAATTTCCATTGCAAATAGCTCTGCATTTCCTCCCCCAGTGTTTATTTGCCAGGGCACCCATTGCATCACTTTCCTGAGCAGAACCATCTTCCTGGCTGCGATAAATTTAAAATGCACCCACACATTACGCCTCATTCATTATGGATGTGGCCGATGATGCCCACGGGGCTCCGTGTGCTCACAGCCAGGTCGGATGGAGGCACTGGAGCAGCCTCCTGCTGGAAACTCTGCCTGCAAACAGCACCATCCTCACGGAGCCTCCTGGAGCATCACCCTTCCACAGCCTGCTCGTCACCGGGCTAATCTCCATTATCCAGCCGTGCCAAACCCCTGCTCTGACCTCCTTTTCCAGAAGATTAGCAAAACGGATCTGTCCTTGTCCCCTCACCCAACAAATGACCCCAAATACCGGGGGTCACTTATACAGGTAATTATTGATAAAGATAACGTACAGTAAATACAGATTTTGCTGGGGGGCAGCTCCCAACACAGGATGCACCTGGACCCACATGGAGCCAGCCCATCCCAGCCGTGCCCCCAGGACAGCAGCACACCCTCCTGGAGCTGTCACCCGAGATGCACAAACCTGAGCTGCTGTGGCAAACAAGATCAAGGACCTGCTGATTCACTCCTAGGTGCTGCATCCCTCATTTCCACCTGCGGGCACCAAACCCCTTTGCCTTTTTCTGGGACACAAGGAGGGGAAGGGACATTTTGGGATCAGCAAAAATCAATTTCTAAATGGAGTAAGTGTAGGAGGGTGAGAAGAGAGCAGAACTTAGCAAACACTTAATAAAAAAGAATATTTTCAATATGCTACAATCTAAAAATGGAAGATTTTCCATATGAGACCACACAGGAAATTTGAATTTTCTCAATATCTCAGCTTTTGTGACAAATGGCCTGGCCTTAAGGAGCTGTGACTAAGCACACTGAGAAAATGAGAAACTGCAATAGCTTTTCCTTCTTCCAGGAAAACAAACAAATAAGGAAAGCAATAGAAACAGATAAGAACTTCCAACTGCTGTAGCAGCTTATCACAGCGAGACAATCTAAACTGCTGATGAAAACACACAAGAGTGCAATAATAACAGAGGCTGAGTGCACAGAGATGTTCCCAGTCCCAACCTGAGCAGAGCCCACATGGGACCCCAGGGCCACAGGCCAGGCACCAGCAGCCAGATGTGGCCCCAAAATGTTGGTGAGCAAAGATGGAATTAAGGGGAAACTGAGCCTGAACTCAGGAAGTCTGGCTGTCCACACAGAGCTCAGAGCAGCACCAGGACAGCCACCAGCACGTCCCACAAGGGTTGGGGCCACTGTGGCTCCTGTGGCCGCCATGGGGAAGGAGCCTCATCTCCCTGACTGTGACAACCCATCCCTAACCCCCCTGTGACAGCCCCTGAGGCTTTGTTTTAAAGGTCACTGGAAAGGTGACACCGGCAGAGGAACAGGGACAGGCTGCACTGCACTGAGAGGCACTGCCAGGCACGGGGACACCGCAGAGCTGGGGTCACAGGAGAGCAGGGAGCAGCTCCTGCCCCAGCCAGAGCCCTGCATCTGTCAGGTGCATTCCCAGAGCAAGGCCAAAAGCCCTCCTGGGCAATCCATCTGCTCAGGGGAGCAGCTGGCAGGTGCCTGGCAGCTCTCCCAGCCTGTGCCAACCATCCAGTCACTGCACCAATTCTTTCAGGAAGGATTTCTTAACAGACAGGGTGCTCAGGCTTTGGGGGGGCTGCCCAGGGAGGTTTGAGTGCCCATCCCTGGAGGTGTCCAGGGAAGGACTGGACATGGCACTCAGTGCTCTGGGCTGGGGACAAGGTGGGGATTGGTCACCAGGTTGGACTCGATGGTTTTGGAGGTTTTTTCCACCTCAGTGGCTCTGGGATTCTGGTCCTACAATTCCTCTGTGCACCAGGTGTGGTGACACTCACCCTGGGGGCACCCAGGCAGAGTCCAGGGCAATCAGTGGTGGTTCCTACAGAGTTCACTGCTCTTGTGAGGCCAAACCCTGCATTTGAAGCCCCCCTGCTCCCCTAGAAGCCAGCTGGAAGCAGTTTGCTTCTGGCCCAGAGCAATGACCTACATTATCCTAAATGACAAAACCTTTGTCATCAGTCAAATGACACTCCTCCTCCCCAGGCTCATTTTGTAAGACACTGGCTGTCATCACTGTTCACCTTGTTTACAAACCTGATTTAATATACAGAGACCACAAACAAGTTTAGTTAATGAAAAAAGAGCATTAACAGTAAAACACAGGATCCATCACACTGAAGGTGTATTTCAGCCAGAACACCATTGTGGGGTTAATTTTGTTAATTTTGTAACAACACAATACACTTCCAACTTGCTACAGTGAACATGAGAACTATTTATAAATGCCAAGGCCAGGTTGGATGGGGGTTGGAGCAACCTGGTCTAGTGGAAGGTGTCCCTGCCCATGGCAGGGGGCGGAATGAGATGAGTTTGAAGGTCCAACAGAAACTATTCTGGGATCCTGTGACAAGGAAGCAATGCTGTAATAACAGACCAGGCTCCAGATTTTCAGCTTGGTTGTGCTGAATCATCTTTACAGGAGGAAAACTCACTTTTTTTCCCACCTAAGAAGGAACAGCTCTTAGCTGGTGCTATTTAGGGTGTTAGTGCTGAGCTCCAGCCCTGCACCCTGTGCTGTCTGAGTTCCCAAAATGTAAGGCTGACAAAAGCTCGTTTCTGTGCAGTGTGGGGAAGCACCGGCCGAGGCTGCCACCTCCAGGCTGTCCTGAAAGCTGTAAAACAGCCCTGAGAGCCTGGCAATGAAGGGAATCTCCAGCACACCCTGGCACTGACCCTCATGCCCTGGTAGTGCCCATATCTACCCCAGGAAGAGGGAGACAGGCTGGTCACATCACAGTGGCAAAACTTGTTTCCTCTTAATTTGGGAATACCTAATATTTTAGACATCTAATGACAAATTCTGATACCAAGAGAATGCAGAGCTGCCTGTATGTTGGGAAAAAACAGCCTTTTCTTTCAGGTGTGTCCTGCTCTCCTGCTCTCCCAGGTAAATCCCTGCAGCAGGAATGTGTGCATGAAAGGAGAAATTCCTCAGGTTTCACCTTCCTGTGCTACTCCCCTGCCATGATTTATATGAAACTTGCAGATTTCTGGAGCAGCTCCTGATCCCATGCCTGGCAGGCTCCAAACATCAAGGGAAGCTTCAGCTGCCTCTGAACATGCTGAAGAAAATTACTGTGGCTCCATTCTCCTTCTCCCTCTTTTAGTTTGATTTTCCCATTATTAAAAAAATATCCTCAGGCCACAGCAAAAAAAAAACAAAATTCCTGTGTCAGCAGAAATAGTGCAGCTTTTTGGAGAAAAGCACAGCTCCAGAGTGGGAGGCAGCCCCAGGTTATCTCATCCCTCAGCCAGCACAGGCAGAGCTCCATCACCCCCACCCCTCCCTGCCATGGGCTGGCACTGAAACTGAAGCCAAAGCCCAGGCTGGACAGGGAGAGCTCCAGAGGTCGTTCCAGCATTGTTCAGCACCCAGATTTTAATGAACTTGGGTTTTTCTGAGATCTCCAGGGAATTCCTGTCCAGCTGGACCACGGGAGGCACACACAACTGGGAGAACACACTGAGTGAGTGCCTTTGGAGCAGGTTTTTGTGAACCATGTGAACTTCTGCAGCGGGGGAGACCCGAGGCAGTGACTAATTCCTCTTGGAATAGCAAGGCCAGCCTGGCTTTCCTGTTTGTGTGTGTAAGCCATGCATGATGCTAACTGATATGGTAACAGCTCTCACTCCTGCCTGCCAGAGATGGAATCCACACACACCTCTGGTCCAGCTGCTATGTGATAAGTCACAGCAGAATTGTTTTCCTTCTTCTGGAAAAAGGAGTGAAAGTGCCTGGAGGCACGAGCCAGAGGTCCATTACCACCCATCCACGGTGAAGCAGCAACAGCCACTCCAGCAGAAAAGCTGACACCATTCCAACACATCCCCAGTGCTGGAAAGAATCAGCACATCCCTCCCACAACACCCACAGAAAACCTTTCCCTGGCTGGCAACTGCTCATCTTGTGTGGCCAGAGGCTGCAGATGTGCTAAAACATCCTTGAAGTCAGAAGAGACTCGAGTCAGAAAGACTTGCAAAGCAAAGCACCAGCTCAGTACACAGAGAGCACCTGGAAAAGGTGGCTGAGAAGGTGTGATTCCATGGACTAACGCTTTCCACTCACGGAGGGTGTGACTAGAGGAGAGGAACATGGGAGATGCACAGGAACTGCCCCAAAGCCAAGTGCAGGAGCACAGCCCTTCCCTCCACAGGGTCACCACAGCCCGGGAGCTTCCTGGCAGCACTCACCGATCCACAGCCTCCACATCAAAGCAGAACCTCTTCTCAATGGAGTCTGTTTTCCGCCGCGTGCAGGATTTCAGGGTGACAGCTTCATCTTCCCCCTGAGAGGAGACAAAATCACAGGTGAGGCTGAGAAAAACCAACAATCAGGCCTGTCCCCAGCACCCACCACTGGCAATGAGCAGAGGTTCAAACCTGGGGGGAGCTGGCAACATCACCCAGCTAAAAATATCTATTTTTATCTCCAACACGAGGACTTGTCTTTTTACCCTTATTTAGTCCAAAACCTCTCATGAGGAGTCTTCCCTTCAGGATGCCCACAACTCAATCTGTGCATTAAGCACCACACAACCCATTCTTCATGTGGCAGGTAGTGCTGGACCACAACTTTTGGGCAAAATCAGCTTTATTTTCCATTGCTGCACAGACCTGCTGGCAGTTTGCACTCCACACCGCGTTTTTGGCAGCATTGTGCACACGAGGACTCTTAACAGGAGCAAACATGCCTTAAAATGTTTATGATATAACAAAGCAATGACAAAACCATTCTCCCATCCTGAGAATGCCTCTCTGCATCCAAGCTGTGCTGGATTTCCACAGGGCTGAGCAGCGATCCAGCAGGATCTGTGAGCACTGCTGTCCTCTGCTGGAGGAAATCCTGCCTCAGCCCCTGCCAGCACTGACACTTCTGCAACTGTGAAATTCCACTGATGACTTAAGAGAAAATGAATTCTGAAGGAGTTCCTGGAGACAGACACTTTTCTGGGCTCTCTGTGCTGTTCCTGATGACACCTTGGCTGACCACCCTGTTCCCTGACATCACCATTTTTCCAGGAAACATATTTAGAATCACTTAGATTGGAAAAGACCTCGAAGATCAGAGAGTCTGAAAGTTGCCCAGAACAGCCAAGTCCACCACTAATCCATGTCCACACATGCCACAACTACAGTCCATTAAATCCCCCCAGGAAGGGTGAGACCCTGGTTCTTACCCATAAACTCCTCCCCACTGCCACCATCATTCAGCTCCTGACAGCCAAAACACTCCCTAACACACTGTCCTACTCATCCCACCATGGCTCCGTGATGGCAACAGTTTTCCTGGCAGCTTTCCCAGCCCCTCCTGCTCGCTGCCCATGGTGCAGGCACAGCTGTAGGTGCTCTTCTGTTGGGACTCTGAACCTGCCCTGTTTTGGGGGAGAAGCCCTAACTCCCACCTGACTGTTCTCACGTGCTTCCATGGTTTCTAACTCACCAGGAGCTCTCCAGACAAGGGGCCCAGCACAGACCCAGGAGGACAGAAGAGCTCCCTGCAGGGCTTCTCCCCAGGCTCTGGCAGTGGCCTGCCCCTGGTGCCCCCCAGCCTGGCCCACTGCCAGCACAAGGCTGCTCCCCCTCTGCCCAGCTCCCTGTCCAGAATTCAGGGAATGTCTCTGCTCCAGAGCCACCAACACACCCAGCTCTGCCCACAGCCCCAGGTCATGAGGGGCTGATACCACCTGTGACCCATGAGTGATGGATCTCCTCATGCAGCACCTTGGCACCTGCTCCAGCCAGACCCAAGTTCCCAGCAGTGCAGCCCCAAGCCCCCAGGCTGCTCCATGCTCAGATGGCCAAGGTGGTCACCACAGACAGGCCCTGGAGCCCAGCCAGAGCTGCCCCAGCACAGGCAGCATTTCATGCCTGGGTGGTGCAAGACAACCCTGGAGAGGGGCCCCAGCCTGACCCTGGAGAGGGGCTCAGGGTGCTGCCAGCAGCTCCCACACCCCAGGGTGCTGGGAGAGCCCTGAAATGGGAAAGGACCAGACAAAACACAGGACAGCCATTGATGATTACAGGGCTGAGATATGTTAATGCTCAGCTATAATGAAGATGCTCCAAGGCAAGAGGAAATTAATTTTAGAAGCTTCCCTGCCCACAGCCGGCTCTCTGTGCCAGCAGGAAGCCATGTGGGAGCCTGTCCAGCAGCCCCAGGCACTCCCCAGCAAGGGGATTGTGTTTGCAAACCATGTGTTTGCTGGGAGCACTGTGGAGGGATCTAGTGTTCCTACTGAACAGAGGAGCAAAGCCAGCCCTGGATACAGCTCTGGGAGCATTGGGACAGCATGTGCTGGCTCCCCATACCCCACATCCCCTGCTCCTCACACCCCTCAGGGCCAAGGGGAGCTCCAGGCTCCCCTATGGCTCTGTCCAAAACAAAACAACTCCATAGGCCAAGGATCATCAGACTCACAGAATGGTTTGGGTAGAAAGGGCACTTAGAGCTCATCTTGTTCCGCTCCCTGCCATGGGCAAGGACACTTCCACTATCCCAGGTTGCTCCAAGCCCTGTCCAACCTGGCCTTGGACAAGTCACAGGCATTGGAGAAGGAGCAAAATAATGAACAGGTTCTCTTGGCCTGGCCTTGGAGCAGGAGCAAGGGACTGGGGAGCACCCATGGAGCTGGAGCGTGGTGGGTGCATGTGGCTGGCAAAAATCTGTGGGCTCTGGGGGTTCCCTGTCTTTTCTTTCTCAAACCAGGTACCAAGTTCATTCCCCGTGTGGCAGCCACTCAGCCTGCAATGAATGTGACCCACTTCACAGCATTTGTGCCCCCTGCCAAAAAGGTGACACAGTTTGAGGCCAGGCAGAGCCTGCAGCCAGCAGTGCCACGTGCTCCCTGGCAGGACACAGCCCTGCTCCCTGCCAGCACTCACCCCTTTCCCTCCTGACTTCTGGTCAAAAGGCACCATGGTGATGCGCTTCGATTCCCTGTGGTAGGTGCAGTAATGCTTCACCCAGGAAGTCCCAAAGTGACCTGCAGAGCAAACACAGGGATCATTCCCACAGCAGCTCCCATCCCTCACATCAGGACCCGCTGTGTTTAACCCCCATTTCACATGCCAGACTCCTGCACCTAAAAGACTTTTATGAGGCACTGGCAGTGATTCTCCCTGGCTGCCACATTCCCACTGAAATCCCACTAACACCCCACTCACTGAGCCAATCCTTGTCTCCCAGGGATTCTGTTCCTGCTGAAGCAGCCCTTGTGTCCCTGCCCTGACAAACCCCTTCCCCAGGCTCCCACCCACATTCCCCAGCCCAACACCTACGCTTCTCCTGCACGTAGAGATACCCCTCCATGGTGTAAGGGCTGATGTTTTTGTGTTCATGGGGATTCTCCTTCATCTTCTTCATCAAAGCTTCAACCTCTGACCTTGTTCCTTCAAAGCGGTTTCTTGTCTGCAAATTAAACCAGGAATGTTTGCTCCAGCGCAGGGACCCACACCTGGCTCTGCAGCACATGGGGTGGGGCTGGGGCCCTACAGCCCTGTGGAAAATGGGACTGGGGAGCCCAGGGGCAGCCACAGGGCAGGTTTGCTTCCTGGGCCTGGATTAAAGCTAAAGCAAAAATATTACAACAATTGGCAAGGTCTTCCAGAATTTTAAGTGGGCTTACGAAAAGAGGGAGAGTGATTTTTGACATGGGTCGATAGCTAAAAGAGGAGAGATTTAGACTGGATATTAGGAAAAAATTCTTTCTTAAAGGTCCTAGCACGGGGTGCCCGGAGCAGCTGTGGCTGCCCCTGGATCCCTGGAAGTTCCAAGGCCAGGCTGGACAAAGCTTGGAGCAGCCTGGGACAGTGGAAGATGTCCCTGCCCATGGCAGGGGCTGGAATGGAACAAGCTTTAAGATCTCTTCCAACCCAAACCAGTCTGGGATTCTGTGATTAAAATACACCAGAAGGTGAGGTGGCTCTGCCAGACACTGACAGCGACGGGCACGGGGCACAGGGACACCCCGGGCATGGGGACACCCCGGGCACAGGGACACCCCGGGCACGGGGACACCCCTGCCATACTCACATTCTGGATGCTGATTGTCAGCTCTGTCTTGAAATCACTGAAGTCCTTTGCAAGCTCGTAGCCATGGTGGTAGAACGTGAACAGCCCCTGCAGAAAGGCCAGCAGCTGCATGGGAGAAAGCAAATGGAGATGGTCAGTAGGGACCCAGAGCTGCACCCAGAGCTGTCACTGCTGAGGGCAGGGGGCCCTGCAGCCCCCCGGGGTGGAGGGGCTCCCTGGTGGGTGCTCAGTGAGAGGGGCTGTGGGTAAGGCTGGACCCCCTGCACTGGCAGGGCTCCCCACGGCCCCTGTTTCACCAGACCAGGCCAGTTTAGTGCAGGCTGAGAGCTCACTTACAGGTTCCACAAACTCAAACATCTTCCTCTCCTGGACCTCCTGCACCTTGAAGACGTATTCCAGGGAGACCTCGTAGAAGTGCTGCCGAACCAGGTCCACCTGGCTGTCTGCCTGCAGAGGGGAAGAGAGGAAACACGAGCTCAGGAACGACCAGAGCACACCTGGCTCTGATGGGAACACCCCCAGGCAGAGCAAACCCAGCTCCAGCCCCCAGCCCCAGCTGGACAGATGGCACAGCAACAAACATAAACCTGATCCACACGAGCACACTCTTCCTTCAGCTGAGAAAATGGGTGTGGTGATTCATGTTCTCACCTCCCCAACAGCTGGGCAGAAAACACGCAGCAGAGGTGAGAAAAATGGAAACCACTGTGAACTTGACAAGAAAAGGCAACTCTCCCTGTTTTGGAAAGCGCTCCCCCTCCCAGGGATGCCACACCCACATTTCACAACTCCACACTGAATCTTCTTTCTACGGTAACCCCTCCCGGGGTGGGGTCTGAGCCACAAAAACCACGCACAGGGAAACCAGCGGCACGGGAGAACAGGAACCAGCACCTGAACTGGGAGCTGCTTCCAGCGGGCTGCAGGCGCCTCCTGCCTTCCCGGCAGCAGCCCGAGTCGGGGGCTGGGTGGGAGATGCCACCAGATGGCACCAGCAGCCAGCGCTGCTCCAGCGCACCTGCACGGCATCCTGCATCCCGAACACATCCCAAACAGAATCCTGCACAGCATCCCGAACACATCCCAACAGAATCCTGCACAGCATCCCGAACACATCCCGAACAGAATCCTGCACAGCATCCCGAACACATCCCGAACAGAATCCTGCACAGCATCCCGAACACATCCCAACAGAATCCTGCACAGCATCCCGAACACATCCCAAACAGAATCCTGCACAGAATCCCAAACAGAATCCTGCACAGCATCCCGAACAGAATCCTGCACAGCATCCCGAACACATCCCAAACAGAATCCCAAACAGCATCCCGAACACATCCCAACAGAATCCTGCACAGCATCCCGAACACATCCCAAACAGAATCCTGCACAGCATCCCGAACACATCCCCACAGAATCCTGCACAGAATCCCGAACAGAATCCTGCACAGCATCCCGAACACATCCCAAACAGAATCCTGCACAGCATCCCGAACACATCCCAACAGAATCCTGCACAGCATCCAGCATCCCACACATATCCCAAACACATCCCCAACAGAATTCCCCACATATCCCAGCAGAATCCCCAACAGAATCCCATGCTGCATCCCGCACAGAATCCCTAACAGAATCCCATGCTGCATCCCACACGGAATCCCACACACATCCCAAACAGAATCCTGCACAGAATCCCGAACAGAATCCTGCACAGCATCCAGCATCCCACACATATCCCAAACACATCCCCAACAGAATTCCCCACATATCCCAGCAGAATCCCCAACAGAATCCCATGCTGCATCCCGCACAGAATCCCACACAGAATCCCCAACAGAATCCTGTGCTGCATCCCACACACATCCCGCACAGAATCCTGCACAGAATCCTGCACACATCCTGAACAGAATCCCAAACAGAATCTCAAACAGAATCTCAAACAGAATCCTGTGCTGTATCCCGCACACATCCTGAAGAGAATCCTGCACAGAATCCCAAACAGAATCCCGTGCTGCATCCCGCACAGATCCCACCCTGTCTCCCCCCTGTATCCCATATGGCATCTCCAGGCAGCCCCACAGGGCCGTGCTCTGTCCAGGGCACAGGATCACACCTCTGACAACCAGGAGTGCATCCCTCCCTCCACAGCCAGAATTCCTTCCACCCCCATGCCCCACTTCAGAACCTCAAACACAAACTGAGCCAGGGGCTCAGAGGGTCATTTAAAAGGCACCATTCCCTGGGACACGTGGGTGCTTCCACATGGGAAGTTATTCCCAAACCCCAAGGACAAGGCTGCCTTGCAGGCACATCTGCCCAGCCCCTGAGCCCTCCTCAGCCCAGATTTGCTGGAAGGTGATCACCTGAGCCACAGGTATTTCTGCTCTCAGGTCCCCAGCTCTGCTGGGCACGGTCCCACCACCTGGGTACAGGAATCCCATTGCCCACCAGTGCCCTCAGTGAGGGATCAGCAGCACACCAGCACCATTCCCAAAGGCAGGGACACACATCCTGCACGACCAACCCAGCTCTGGGCCAGCAGAAGGAATTCCAGACTTGAAAGAAGAACTGAAAACTCAGCATACTCATCCAGTAGGAGCACTTGTCACCATAGCTAACCACGTCCCAAATCACTGATGGCTCTTAAAGAGTTTAAGGCACTCAGCCTGATCCCTTCTCCCCTGGAGCACAAAGCAGAGCAGCCTCTTGCAGAGAAGGAGACCAGACAGCCATGATTTGTGCTGGCACATAGGAAGCCTGCAGCAGAACCAGTTCCTTTCTGTTACACTCTTTAATTATAAACTCTCTCTCCTTTTTGACTGCTATCCATTTTGGGATCTCTCTGATTTACTCACCAGGACAGCTCCGTATCCTTTCATTACAGGAAAAGGGGAAAACCCAGCACCCGCAGCCAGAATGAGGGAAAAAATGAGTTTACAGCCAGGGGAACCATTGTTATAAGCTGTGTGAGGCATTCAAAAAGCTCTCCACAGTCACAGCCAGACGCAGAAACTCAAAAGTTGCTCTCACCTCCTGAAGCTGGGATTCTTTCTTCTTGGAAGACAAGTTCAAGTGCTTTTCTAGGACACCACAGTATTTTTCAGTCTCCTTGTCGTACTTCTTTTTGGCATCCTACAAAATAGAGCAAAAAGCGTGACACTGAACAAAGCAAAAAGCGTGACACTGAACACAAGAGCCCAGAGCAGCTGTGACAGCATCCCTATGGCACCAGGCAGGATGGCAGTCCCAGGTGGGAGCTAACACGAGACAGCACCTGGGGGCAGCAGCTGGGAGCAGGTGAGGCTGCTTTTATCTGCCAGCGTCAGGCAGCTACAGGAGAGCAGCTTATGCTGCCAAAACCCAAGGCTTGAGGGAACCCCTCCTCTATTGCTGGGGCCCAGTGCTTGGTAAAACATCCAGCTCCGGGTCCAAAAACAACAGAGTGAGGAAAGTGCTTTCTAAGCAGAACATGGTCCCAATTCCACATCCCACCCCTGGCACCCCTTGCAAGAGCTTCTCCCCTGTGTCATGTGGGACAATGACACAGTCCCTCGGCTGGTTGTGGCAGGAGCATTAAGGATGCCAACTTCATTTTCCTTTGTACCTCTCATCCCAGCCTGGCCACCCCAACCCACCCAGCACCTGCCCCAGGCAGCCCCACTCGAGGATCCCTCTGTGTGTTTTGATTTCAGCCCCACGAGGCCGGGCTGGGCACCGCTGCCATGCGAACGCGGCCCCGGGCGCTGGCATGAGCTGCTTGCAGGCAGCAGCAGGTTGTTATAACAACAGGGGAGCCACAGACAGGGGTTTTCATTTCAGAACAAAGGCAGGAAAGAAGGAGGGAGAGGCCAGGCTGTCTCACAGCTGCCCTCAGCCACACCGGCGCTTCCCTGTCCTGCCAGGAGCGTCCGAGTTCCGTGCAGCCCCCAGCGATGCTTTGGGGTGGGGAGTGCAGGCTGGGGGACTCAGGAAAATGTGAGCTCCCTCTAAGAAAATCCTAATTCTTCCTTGGAGTGAGGAAAAAAGTTCACTTCAGCTGGCATGTAGTTTTTTGCCCTTGGCACGTTATTTGGTTGTGGGTGAACTCGGAGCACTGAGGCACTTCCCAGGAGCTGGATCACCCCCGTGTCCATCCATTCTGCACACTGCCTCCTCCATGCCCCAGCCCACCCTGCAGTGTGCCAGGCCCTGGCCAGCTCCGGGGGGCAGTGGCTGGGTTACCTTGGCAGCCCCAATCTGCTCCTTGCGGAACTTCTCCAGCGGCGTGATCAGCACCTCGCTGGCGTTCTCAATCTGGGGGCAGAGACAGCAGAGACAGGCACAGCTCACCTGTGCTGCTCCATTGCAGTCTTTGCCATGGAAACCTTCCCAGAGCCCCCAGACACCCACAGCCTTCACCCCTCTGTCCCTGCAAACCTGGGAGCCCCCCCAGCACCAGCACCGGCCGCTCTACAACAGCAACACTCCATTCCTGATGCTCTTCAAGTGTTTCCCAGCCAAGCCCACCCTCTCCTTCCTCTGCCCTCCCCTGCAGCTCCACCCCAGGTGAGGAAGGAGCACTGGGGCTGGCAGTCAGTGTCACCACGGTGTCCCAGGTGCCACCACCCCCTGCTCCCAGGACACACGGGGCCATACCATGCGCATCCGCTCGTCTTCCAGGTTCCGCAGCACCGTGGCAAACTCCTGCAGAGACTTGGCTGGAAGGGACACAGTCAGCATTTAACATTCAATTTCTAAAGACAGAAACTGCGCAGAGGGGTTTTATCTGTCTGTGTTTTGGGGTTTGCTCTCTCCCTAGAAAGGTTCCCACCACCTACAGAAGCAACTGGCATCAGAGCATCCCCAGGACCAGGCTTCCTCCTCCAGAGAGCAACACCCTCAGCTCAAACCTGCCCTACCCAACAGCCAGTCATCAAGCAGCCCCAGAGCACAGCACGGGCCTCCTGCCATGCCCAGCACACGAGGGGCAGCTCCCCAGCACAGGCACAGCACCAGGGAGACCCGGATGAGGAGCTGTGTCTGCTGAGAGACGGGGCACAAATAAACAAGCAAAGTTAAATCAGGGCTAAAGCTTCTTTGCTCTCCTGGCTGCAGACGATGTGCACAATAAGCTTTAAAAGTTCAGCTGGGGCAGGAGCAGGATCAGAGAGGGAAGAGGCTGTGAAGCCACTGCCCTGTGCTAGGAGAAGCTCCATGGCAGAGCCAGGCTTAGCTCAGGGAGCCTTGCTAGGCTCGGCTCTGCAGATTCCCTCAAGCACAGGATCCCGTGCTCCAGCAGCGAGGCTGCTGCTCCTCTGCCTCAGAGCACAGCCCCCTGCAGTGTATCCAGCCACAACCACCTCCAGGTTCTCCTCTCCAGTGCAGAACACCCAGCTAATTGAGATGGTTTCAGATAGGGGCAATCTTCTCCCTTTCCTATCTGGCAGGGACAGATTTAGGCCAAGGAGCAACAACTGATTCCCTGGGGAAGGCTTCGCTGCTGTTCAGCCAGGAGCAATATGCCGTTTCCAGAGAGCACCCAGACAAATTCCTGCACCCCTCGGTGTCCTCGTGTGTGTTTCCCTGCCGTGGGGGCTGGGGTGTGGCTCCAGGAGCACCAGGACTCACCTATGCAGATCTCATCGTCCGTCTCGGCGTCGCCGATGCAGCGGAATTTAAACTCGTTGAGGGAATCCGCGAACTTGCGCTTGGCAGCCGACAGGTCTGGGAGAGCAGGAGCAGGGAAAACGGGGGTGTTACAAATGGGAAAGCCCCCCAACAGCAGGGTGCAGGCACACACATGATCTCAGCCAGGAAATACCCATCCAAGGGACTCCCAGCACCAGGGAAGCCCCAGAGTGCTGCAGCCACCCCAGAGACAGGGCTCTTGGGGTACCTGTCAGCACCCCCAAAATACCCTGCAGGACATGAAACCTCAAAACACCAAAAGAGCTACCCCAGATCTCAGACCTAGAGCCATGGGGCAGCAGCAAATGGTGACACACAGTGACACTGCCCCCACAAGGGACAGCAGCTCTGCCACGCTCCTGTCCCGCTGAGGCAAGGCAGAGCACAGAGCTTTATTGCTTTCCAAGCTGCAGATTCTCTCCCAGATCTGGATCCTATTAAGTTCTTACTGGCAGTGACCTGAGTGGCTCCAGGATTGGCTTTTCAAGCCAGCCCTGTTAACCTGGCACACACAGAGAGCACCGGGCACCGCGAGGCCACCAGCTCCAAAGGCACCGTGTGGCTGCCAGCACTGCTCCTGCGGGGAAGACACTGTGGTCACTCCCCCCTGCATTTCTTCACTCCAAGCCCAAAATTCCATGGGTTTTTCCCCTCTCCCAGCACCGGTGGAAAATGTGTGTGCACGCAAAGGCCATTTCCTCCTCTCAGACACCGACAGCCAAGAGATAACCACACCAGAGTCCAAGTGTTTTGCTTTCCCCATGGGATAAGGGAGTTGGAAACTTTCTCCAAGCACTAAAGCTGTTTTCCCAGTATCGCTGCTGACAGCCCTGGGGTTAATCCTGCCCAGTTCAGTCCCGCCTGCCTTCACACAACTGCCTCCTAAGGCAGCAGAAAATCACCCAGCCAAGGCAGGCAGGGAGAGGGAAATCCTCGGGAGCTTTCCTAGCGGAAAAGTACAAAGAGGGATCCTTCAAGGAGAAGGTTCACACATAACAGGATTTGCACTTTGCTCACTGGAGGATGAACGAGCATGGCTTTTACACCCTTCCCATGCCTGCAGCTGCTGGGAGTCTCCACTGTCACCAACAGAAGCAAGACACGTTTTTGGGGGAAACTTCCCAGGTGTTCCTGGGCAGGGTTGTGAAGAGGGACTCAGGAGGGTGGGAGGGTTTGTTCCAGCTCAGCACAGGGCTGAGCAAAGGGCACTGGGACAGCCCCTGCAGCTCTCCCTGCTCCCTTCCACGTGCCTGTGCTGGTGTCAGCAGCAGAGCAGCCTCCTTCCCTCACCAGAGCAGCCACAGGGCTTGGGGACTCTCACCCTGCCTGCCCTGGAATAACCACGAAGATGATGTTAATGATTCCAGGAGCCATTTCCTCTCCCCCAGCCCCTGCTGGCCCTCAGCAGGGCCACATTCCATGTGCCACATCCCCACCAGAACCAGGGATGTGACACCCCTCGTGCCCACGGCTGGCTGGGCAGGAGGCCAGGGCTGGAGGCTGCTGCAGCACAGGGATGAACACCTGGGGGAGCTGAGCTCCCCAGCCCGGGCAGGGTCACCCTCTGCAGCTCCACCCTCTCCTCTGGGACCAGGCATGAGCCAGAGCAAAGCCCAGCAGCCTTTGGAGCCAGCAGCAGTGACAGAATGGCCCAGGGTGCTCGTAAACAGGCAAGGGAGAGGCAGGGGAAGAGGGAGATAACCCCTGGAGTGACAGTGATAAAGGATAAAATTAGCAGCAGGATCAGCCAGAGCACGAGAGAGGGGCACCCATGCCCACCCTGTGGGGCCCCCTCATCCTCCCTGGGCCACCCTCAGGCCCACCCATGCCCCAGCATCCCCTCTTCCCTAAAGCTGGAACCCCTCAGCTACATTTTGGGACAATCCCCCTGCAGTGGAAGCAGGAAGGCACAGGGAGAATGGGGCAGCCCCTCAACGAGCCTCAGTTCTCCTTCCCCAGGGCTGTGAACAAGCAAACCCCAAATCCTGCAAAGGCTCAGCAGAATCTGCTGCTTCCTTTCACACACCAGCAAAACCACCTGGACACTGCACAAGAGTCACACCAGGGCTGCACCAAGGGCTGGCAAGTTTTCCTTCCAAGTTCTCTGCTGGCTTGATCAGTCAACCACAGCATCAGGGAAAACCACCACAAAAAGCCTGAAAAATCCTCCTGCCCAAGCAACACAACCAGCTCAGGTTGCACTTATCATCATCATCATCATCACCTCCCATGGCTCCCTTCTCCCACCTGGGCTGCTGAGGATGGGACAATCCCTTTGGCAAAGTCCCCTTGAGAGAAAACTGGCACACACAAACCCACCTGCACAGCTCCAGCAACCAAGGGTCTAAATAAAAGTGTCCTCTCAAAAGTGATGCATCCTCCCCATCCTCTGCATCCACCTCAGAACAGCAGGAAGGGGGACGGCTCCCAGCAGGTCAGAGGGCAGCAGCCTTCCCTGGAACAGCCTTGGATAACCCCTGTGCCTGTCCCTGCTCCCTCACACTGGGGCTCACCCCACTTTCCTCCTCCTTCTGCAGCCTGGGAGCCGGGCAATTGCTGGAATTCCATCCCAGCCACACACCTCCAGCTCCAGGGCTCCCTCCAAACCTGGCTGAAGGGATCTTCTCCAGCCCCCAGGAATCCTGTAAGGGATCAGGAGCACCTCGGTCTCCCTGTGTCTCCCCTCCTCCTCCCCAGCTACTGAGAGTTCAATCTTTCTGGGAAGTGGTTGGTGTTCCTGCAAGGAGATTGAAGTGGCTGCTTTTTACACAAAAAGCCTCTTCCAAAGGAATTTGGAACTACTGGAAAAGGCTGTTTGTAGAAGGAAGTTCCACGATTTCCCAGCCCTCCTCCATGAGTGCAGCACCCCGGGCACTGTGGGGGTGACCCCATTCCTGCCAGGTCTGCAGCCAGCACCCCACAAACAATGGGTAGGACACTGAGGGGAACCACAACACATCAAAATGAGCTGTCAGGACAAATTATGCTCTTGCCTGGTCCCGTGTTGGAAAGATCAGGTCAGCCAGGGAAAAGTGAAACTGCTGGCTCAGAGGTGGGGGCTCACCCCAGAGCTGACTCTGCAGCCACTTTGCTACATAAGCTGGAAAGAGCAAAAAGCTCTGGCTCAGCTGGACCCAGGGCAGGGGCAGAAGCAGCAGGATGGGTGGTTCAGGTTAAAGACAAACCTGCTGCTGAGCCTGGCCAGGAAGGGTTAATGCTGCTACAAAGGGGGAGCAGAGGATGCTGCTGCAAGGCAAGCTCCAGGCTCTGCCAGAGGCTGTGCTCACACGGAACGGGATTTCTACACTTCCTGCAAAGAAAACTGCCTAATAGCCTATATTTAATTTTCAAGTGGACAACAGGAACTGAGACTCCTGCCCCTTCCTTCCCCTGCAGCAAAGAACAGCAGGAACAGCAGGCTCAGGCTGTGTCCCCACAGAGGGACAGGAGGGCAATGCCAGTCCCCACCAGCAGCCCCTGTGCTGGGCAAGATCTGGGGGGTCACCACTCCCACCCCTCATTTGGCTTCAGGAACAGGACACAGCACCTGGACACTCTGGCAGCACCTCCACAGCTCCCCAGCCATGCAGCCAGCAGGGAACAACCCCAGGGCCCACCGGATGGGTAATCCAGGGAACAGCCGCTCTAATCAGCAGCCAAACCCCCCGATTACAGCCTGCCAAGGGTGCTTAGAAAGCAGCAATATGGTGTCTGTCCCCACAGCCAGCCAGGGCTGCAGCACAACACCCCTTGGTGGGGTCACACAACACTCCTGCAGCTCGGGGGTACCCAGGGAAGGGGTTTGGGAAAGGTCTGAGCTGGGAATGGCCAGCTGGGCCTGGCCTGTGGATGCATGTGAGCACTCTGCACTCATCCAACCTGGCCCTGCAGGAATCCAGCAACAAAAAAATGCCTGAAAACAGCGTTTACAGCTGCCAGTTTGGAGTTTTACCCGCCCAGCCGCAGCCCTTGCAGCACTGGGGTCAGCACCAAGCGTCAGGGCAGCGTCATGAAATGCTTCATTTGCTCCAGAAGGTTTAAATCCCCTCTCTGCGCTTCCCAGCAAGGTCAGCAAAGCTCTGCTCCCTGAGACAACACTGTCCTCTGGGCCTGGCCCAATCCCAGAGCCACTTCCATACAGAATTAGCACTGATTTGTTTATTAAACAACTTCTCCACCAGGTGGTTGGAGTTAATCTGTGATTTAGGATGGGATGGCAGCTGCTGGCAGGTTCCCCCTCTGAATCATCATGAGCAAATACATAAAACCAGATGGGCAGAGCCCACCCCACCTCCAGCACAGCTTCTGCCATCATGTTCTGCACAAAAGCCTGTGGAGAGGCTGCCACGGCTTGGCACACACCAGAGATGGAGGTTAGAGGTGCCAAAGACAGCAAGGTGACCCCAAGGACCACGGCCATGGGCACAGTCCCAGGCAGGACCCCCAAGGCAGGGAGAGCATCGCTGACGTGGCCCCACAGCTCCCCAGACCCCATTTTGGTGCCTTTTCCACACACACACAGCCTCCAGCTGAGCCTTGTCTCAGCAGCACACCCAGGGAGGCCAAATCCCACCTCTTCATTTTTACCAGGGAAAGTTTACAAACACACATTCCCTACAAACCACGCCAAAAACCCAAAACCGCTCAGATGTGCTAAAACACAAAATAACTGGAGCTGTGTCCAGGATGCCCCAAGAGTGCAGGTGGAGGTGCCACAGCTCTGGCTGAGCCCTGCCCTGCAGCCAGGGCAGCACTGGGCACTGCTGCCAGCCCAGGCATCCCCGTCTGCCTGCATTCCCACACTCAACGTGGCTCCACATGGCAGCGTTTGCCACGGGGACAGAGGACCCTTTGTGGGCTCAAAGGCACCATTGACCAGGCTCAAAAAGCAGATCACATTGGAGCAGCACGCTGAAGACAAGAATTATTTCTGTGGTATTTTAAGAGATAAAGGTTCTGCGCTTCGTGAAAAACAAAGTTATCCCTTGGAAGGGCTGCACAGCTAAAATTATCCCCCACTGCCCACCAGCCCAGCACCCCGGCCACGTCATCCTGCCACCCCCAAATCAATAATGCTCACAGTTATCTTGGCAGCTTTGCCAGGCCAGGATGTTTTTGCAAAGCTTCCCAAGATTTCTGATGGAAGGCACTGAGGATGAAGCCACAAGGACCATGAAGGCCCAAGCTGCCAGTCCAGCGTGCCCAGTGTGACATCCTGCAGCAGGGTAGGGCTGCAGCAGCACCAAGGCCACTTCCTTCAACTCCCACTGCTCCAGCCCCTCTGCTGTTCTCCCCCAGTGTGAGGAAGCTGAAGGTCAGTTGGAACCCTTGCCCTTCTGCCCCACGTCTCAACCCTGGATCACCCCTGGACTTCCTCAGGCTCTGGAGCCCTGAGCCCAGTGCTGAGCCTGCTTTGCCACAGAGCCAAAGGTTTCACAGCCTCTCTCCATCCTTCCTGTTCAGCTTTTCTTAGTGCTTGCCCTTCATGCCATATTGCAACAGAGCCACTGTCGCGAGTCAGATCTTTGTCTTTGTCTCACAGTGGCTGAGGCACTGCAGAAGCCCAGCTCATGCAAACAGCTCTGCCTTTGCCCCTCAGTGTCACCAGGGTTGTGACACTGGCAGGAGAGAAACTGGTCCAGGAAGCACGAATGGGTTAAGGATGCAGTTGCTGAAGTGTCCCTGACACAGTTGATGAAGTGCCCCTCACCAAGGGTTCCACCTCAAGGGAATTCAGCACTGGGCATGGGAACCATCAAGCAACGACCTCTCCATCCCACCAGGAAAGGAAGGCTTGGGACACTCCACCTGTCCCGCATGGAAACCCTGATGATGTTCTCCACTTACCCAAACAGGACCTTTCAGCAGGAACCACTCCACAGTGGTGTGTGCTCCACAGTGTGTGCTCCGTGCCCAGCACAGTCTGGCTCTGCCCCAGCTCTGCATTAATCAGGTTATTTTAACGAGCTGCAGCAGCTCCTGACTCAGAGACCACAGCAGGGAGAGCAGCCAGAGGTGACAATGGCAGATGGAGTGACCGGGAGCTCCTGTGTGTGCAGCCACAGGTGCCAGGCAGCAGAGCCTGCCCTGCTCACAGCCAGGACACGCAGGAAACAAAACCCAGGGATGATGTAAACGACCCCCGGAAAGGCTTCCCATTCCTGGAGAGCCTGAGACACAGATGTCTGCAGCTGCAGGGAGGCACAGCCGAACAGAGTCCTCACTCCCAGCCAGGAGCAGTGGGGCTCAGAGAAACACGGGCCTGCCAGAGCCCTCCTGGCAGCGCTGGCAACCACTGCACACCCCCAGGGTGGCCCTGGAAGAGAAGGGGCCCAAAGCCAGGTCCCACCACCCTGGCAGGCAGCTTCCAGGCTGACCATCACCGTGCAGAGAACCAGCACATGGGATCAGCACAACCCCCAGCACCGAGCAGAGACCTTGGTGCCCCCTGCCCAGGGGCCTTCCTGGTGCTCTGCACGAACATGGACACATCCCAGTCCTCCCACAGCCCCCGGAGCATCCCTGGAGGGGCACAGCCCATCTGCCCCCCAGCACAGGGCAGCATCCCCCGGATGCCATCCCTGCTCTCCTGCACTGGACACGGAGCGTTTCATGCACTCAGCAGTAAAACAAAATAAAACGGGATTTCTCCATTTCCCCACCCAGCTCCCACGTCTGGCACTTTTCCCTGCGCTTATTTTTGTTCACATCCTGGTGTTGTTTTATGGCAGAACCCCCGGGCTGTCCCAACCTGCAGCCACAGAGTTTGTGGGGCAGGGAGCCAGGTGTCAGAGCAACAGGAGCTCAGGTGGGAGCAGGCAAGGGCTCCACATAAACTCCAATGTAAATATTCACCACTCCAGCACAGAGGAGGGATGCATCCAAACAGCAATCACAGGCGACAGCTTAAGTGCCTGGAAAACATCAGGGACATGGTAATGAAATGGAAAATTACCATCCTGGCTGGCATTTCCACCAGCAGCCGACTGCACGAGTGAGCAATGTGAGGAAGCAGCAGTGAAAATCCCTGTGTCCCAACCAAGCCAGGGCTTTGGGCACAGAGCTGGCTCAGAGAGAGATGTCAGACCTGCTGAGCACAGCTGTCCCACTGCACCGAGTGCCTGACCTTCAAACCCCAATCCCTGACTGCTATTCCCAAAACAAGGATTCTGAATACCACATTTCCCTTCCACCTGCACACTGCCCCACACTGCAGGTCATGGAAATGCCTCCAGCCTCACACCTGCGAGTAAAGTGCCTCTGAGGGCAGGATGGAAATGCTGTGTTTTACTCACAGCTCCCCACTGTCCCCAGCTCCCTCACTGGGGAGTGCAGCTCAGTCCCTGTTAGCATAACACTGCTCCAATAATTGTACCTTAGCCTCCAAGTGCCAGGGGAGGTTCAGGTCGGGCATCAGGAAAAATTTCTTCCTGGAAAGAATGGTCAGGCTTTGGAAGGGGCTGCCCAGGGAGGTGCTGGAGCCCTCACGCCTGGAGGTGTCCAAGGAAGGACTGGATGTGGCACTCAGTGCTCTGGTGACAAGATGATGATGGGTCACAGGTTGGACTTGATAATCTTGGAGATCATTTCCATCCTCAATCATTGTGTAATTCTGTGATTCCTCTCCAAACCCTGGCACGACCCACAGGAAGGCTGCAGATGACTTTACCCTTGTTACCACAATATTTCATCGACTGGAGCCTGGAATCACATTTCATTAGGACAGAATGCCCTGCCCAAGACAGCTAATCGATTTAGAGGACACTAATCCAGAAGAAATTTGCTCCTGACCCAGGCAATGCCCATTAGTGGAGCAGAAGGGGGTCTGGCAGGGAGGGCAGTCCCTGCACGGGGAGGGGCTGTGGCAGAGCCCCTGCCAGACACCCAGATCACCTCAGGCACTGGCCCCACTTCTGGATTAGTTTGGCATTAAATCTAATTAGTTAATAGGTGGGCCACAGGGAGCCCATTTGATTTCTCAAGGGGCAGCACCAAAGCATTGAGGTGCCCAGGGGATGATGAGCCCAGAGACCCCCATGCCCCAGGAGGGGAGGGGACACACACCCTGTCCCTGCGGGCAGGACAGGCCCTCCTGCCACATCCCAGCCAGGCCATGGCACGGGCAGTGCCTCCCCTGTCCCCATCCCAGGGGCAGGAGCTCTCGCCCACAGCCAGAGCAGGGAAGCGGGGTCAGATCCCAGCCCCTCCAGGAGTGGCTCTGCACAACCTCCTTCCTTCTCCTCCCAAGGAGCCTGCGGAAATCCTTTTGTCGCCGGTGCTCCTCCACCTCAGCTGTAAGAACAGGAAAAATCCCACTGCGCTTGCAGGAACATCAGTGGCAAGTGAGTCAATTTTTCCTGCTTCGGCAGGAAAAGAGAAATATAAATTAAAATCTCCAACAGAGCCCAGGGAGGCACGCAGGGTGAGAACAGGGATGCACAGCTCAGGGCACAGCACAGAACCATGGAATAAGGTGGGAAAAACCCTCTGAGATTCTCACATCCTGCTGTTCTCCCTGCACTGCCAAAGCCAACACAGACCATTGTCCTCATCTGTAAAACCCCTCCAGGGATGGTGACTCCACCACTGCCCCGGTGCCAACACCTCACCACCCTTTCCAGGAAGAAACCACTGCCTTTCACCTGGGCTTTCTCCGGGAATTCGTGGGAGAGACACCCAACGCTCTGCTCTGCAATGCTTGGGTTTTTTTGTAAAACATTGCTTAGCAACCAGCACTCAGTGAGGGCATAGCTCTGGACAGACGCTGCTTCAGCGAGAAAAAGAATAAAAAACAAAGCAAGGGGACGCCGTAGCAGGCAGTGTTAGGAAAAGGCACACGCCAGCTCTTTTTACAGGTCACTCGGCCCAGAGAGCCCTTCACACTGTGGATCATGGAATCCCAGACTGGTCTGGGTTGGAAGGACCTCCCAGCCCATCTCATTCCACCCCCAGCCATGGGCAGGGACACCTTCCCCCAGCCCAGGTGCCTCCGAGCCCTGCCTGAGGCTGCGGGAAGGGTGAGGTGGCAGCACGCAGCCCTTGGCTGTCCCTCGGTCCCTGTGCTGGCACACACGGCCCCGGCCCCCGCGCTGCTCCACGTGCCACGGGCAGATGGTCTGGAGGCTGCTGTGCTTCCCACCAGCTACAAACCCGCCTGGCACTGCGGCACAGACATCCCCTTCCCACTTGGAGCCATGGTCCCCATGGCACAGAGCATCCCCAGCACACCCTGACCCCCAGATCCCATCGGCCGCAGGGAGCGGTGACAGGAGCGCAATTAATTCCCAATTCCTCCGAGCCACACTTGAGACCATCCTTGCCATTAACATTTTCATCCTTTTTACTCTTCTTCTCCCTGAAGAAAACAGTCACAGCCGAAACCCTCTCACCACCTTTGCACAGAATGGAGGGATCAAGGTTCAGAGGTTGGGGTGATGCCCTAAAGATCCGCCCTTGTCAGGAGCCCACGGACCCAGGGCCACCAGTGGAAACACCTTTGGGATGGGGAGAGCGCCAGGAAAACAGGGAAAAAAAACATCCCTGTCCCTGGCGGCGTGGTGACAGCCGCTCGCGTGCCCGGCGGAGGAGGATGGGGATGATTCACAGCGAACAAGCTGTGCAGGTTTCCGTACGAGCTCCCCCTCGCTCTGCCTCCCCTCCCACCCACCACGGTCACGCTACAGCTACTCATCACCGCGCTCCTGAACAGCGAGGGATGAAGGAACCCGAGCCCAGCGAGGGATGCCTGGCACAGTCCCCTCGCTGTTCCCCAGCCTGTCCCCACACCGTCTGTCCCACAGCCCATCCTCCTGCTGTCCCCTCGTTGTCCCCCAGCCCATCTTCCTGCTGTCCCCAAGCCCATCCCCACACTGTCCCCTCGTTGTCCCCCAGCCCATCCCCACGCTGTCCCCTAGCCTGTCCCCCACTGTCCCCCAGCCTGCCCCCCATGGTGTCCCTCAACCCATCCCCTTGCTGTCCCCTAGCCTGTCCCCACACTGTCCCCAGCCCATCCTCTGGCTGTCCCCCAGCCCATCCTCCTGCTGTCCCCAAGCCAATTCCCACACTGTCCACCAGCCCATCCTCTGGCTGTCCCCCAGCCCATCCTCCTGCTGTCCCACAGCCTGTCTCCCTGCTGTCCCACAGCCAATTCCTACACTGTCCCCTCGCTGTCCCCCAGCCCATCCTCCTGCTGTCCCACAGCCTGTCTCCCTGCTGTCCCACAGCCAATTCCTATACTGTCCCCTCGCTGTCCCCCAGCCCATCCTCCTGCTGTCCCCAAGCCTGTCCCCCACGCTGTTCCCAGCCTGCCCCCCATACTGTCCCCTAGCCTGTCCCCACACTGTCCCCAGCCCATCCTCCTGCTGTCCCCAGCCCATCCCCACACTGTCCCCTCACTGTCCTGCTGCTGGATGCTGCAGAAGGGGCCCAGAGCGCCCCAAACCAGAACCACACCGTGAGCAGGGTTTGTTTAACCCCACTGGCACGGACACGGTGGCAGGACTGAAGCCCCTCTGCCATGGTGCAGGAATGCCAACCCCTGAGCAGCCCTGCCCTGGTGTGTGCAGGGATGCTGGCGTTGCTCCTGGGCTTCAGGGAGAAGCACACCACGATTTTAGGGTGCAAACAAAGGGGTTGGTGGGCCCCCTCTGCCAGCCAGGGAGGGGTCTGGCAGACACCAAGGGCAGAACCAACTTGTTCCATGGCACCCCTGCTGCTGAAGCAGCCAGAGAAGCACCACCTGTGCCAACCTGCAGCGAGCACAGGGACGCGGGCACCGCTGCCTCCCACCCTCCCTCAGCAACCATGGGAACGGCATTTCCTCACTCGCATTCCCAGCGTCACTGTGAGCTGGCAACAGCAAAGCAAAGGCAAAAAAGGAAACCTAAAGAGCCCCCCCCTCCCAGGCCATGTCCAGGGCACACAGGTGATGCCACACACACCACAGGTGATGCCACACACCTCTCGGTCTGGCAGCATGGCAGAAACAAATGGAGACAGACGATTCAAGCTGTGCCAGCACATCTGCAGCCTTGAGAAAACAGCCTCCTGACCCAAATCAGGCAAATCTGTTCCGTGCTGGAAGCATGAGCAGGACACAGCATGTAGGCAGTTCCCAGTGCTGGAGGAACACAAGGACATCCAACCTGGCCCTTCACATCCCCTGCCCAGGTCCAATCCCCTGCTCAGAGTCACTCCCTGGACACAGATGTGCACTGTCTGTCTCCACCAGCTCCAGCCCCTGCCTCTCAGAGCTGCTCTTTATCCCAGTCCATCCCCTGCCATCCCAAAAGGTTGGGTTTAACCTGGCATGGGACATGTGCTCAGTGCAGGCCCTGTGGCTTCTCCAGGCTCTGTCCCCACCCCAGCACATCAGGACACACGCCCAGAGGGGCTCTGTGTTATGCTCCCAATTACAGAGATCTCCCAGCCCTGTGAACGACCCTCCTGCCAGCACAATGTCAGAGCTGTAACCATGAGCACAGGCTCTTCTGCAACCCTTGTGCTCACCAGGCTCCCTGTCAGTGCTGCCCACAGCCCAGCCCCACGTCCCACAGCACCGACCCAGTGCCTGCAGGGCCCAGGGAGCCCATCCCACTGTCCCTGGCTCCCACCATCAGTGCCCAAACCTGCCAGCACTGTGGGGTCATGGCTGGGGTGGGGTCCCCCTGGGAATGTTGTGAGGATCCTCCTGCAGGGATCACAACCATGGCAGTGCACATGGGGGAACCACTGCAGCATCCACGCAGGGTGAGTTTCCCTCTGACACTCGGTGGGATAAATGTGCAGCCCTCTGAAACCAGCCCTGCCAGCACAGCGATCCCTCCAGGGCTCCCAGTGCAGACCCACCACCACAAAGAACACCTCCCAAGCAGGAATATGTTCCTGTTGCTCATTTCCACTGGGGAGGAAGAGGAGGATCAACTTGTGCTAAAACTGAAGCACAGTATCATCACCTGTCCCTCATTTGAATAAAATCCCAGACAAGTTATTAAAGATGTGGCTGCACAAGCCACACAGGTCATGCAAAGCAGGAGAAGTCCTTGGTGCCTCTGGCTCTGCTGGTGCAGGACTGGCTGAGCCACAACCGTGTCCCTCCTCCACAGCTCAGAGTATTCCCTACACCAAATGGCTCCTACAGGAATGAAGAGGGGAAAAAACACACCCTGACACAGGAGAGCCACATTACACCTCGGCTGGGTGAACAAAGCAGGAAAAAATCAAAGTAAATCATTTAAACAGCCAAACCCCAACCCACGTGCTTTCCTTGTGGTTTGCAAGGCACAGGGAGAGCCCAGGGGACCCCCCCGCACTTCCGAGCACGGAAGGAGCTCCTTGGGCAACGCATGGATGCTCCAGGAAATCCTCCCCTGCCGCAAGGCAGCGATTCCCCGGGCTGGGAAGCACAGGCCGGGCGGTGCAGGTGACTCACCTGGGCTGCCACACCCACCGCAGCCGGCGGCACCCCGCGCTCCGTGCCAGCAGCCCAGCACCATTTCCCATGGCACAGCCCGGGCAGAACCGAGTGCCAGCGGTCACGGCAACCCAGCCAGGTGGCGATTGTTGGGTTTGCACCCTCCAGAAAGCACAAGGCTCCTTTTCCTACAAACAGCAGCCTGCAAAGCCCAGCGCCCTCCTGGGCAGGAGCACAGCTCTGAGCATTCAGGTTTGCACCTGCACAAACAGGGGCTGTTCCTGGAAAGGCCAGACCTAAACCTCTGAACCTTGATCCCTCTGTTCTGTGCAAAGGTGGTGAGAGGGTTTGGGCTGGGAGTGTTTTCTTCAGGGAGCAGAAGAGCAAAAAAGGATGAAAATAACCTAAGATGGGATTTGGATTCCTTCTCCCCAGCACCAAACACCTGGGGCACAAGGACTGTCACCCCAGATGGCACCAGGTCACAAAGCAGCCCCAGACTGGGATCACGCTCCAGCACACCCAAGGGCTTTCTCCCTGCAGAAGCACACGAGGGCATTTGGAGTGCACAGCACCCTGGTATCTCCCTGCCCTCTGCCCACCCGAGCCAGGGCTCCCCCAGACCACTCCAGGGGGACCCAGTGAGCTGAACCAGGGCCACGGGGAGCAGGATGGGAAAGGCGATGACAAAATGGCAGTGTGGACAATCAGTGGCATTGGCCTGTCACGTTTCCTTATCACCACCTAAGCCTCGTTTGTGTAAAAAGGGAATTAAGTAAACACTGGGCAAAAGTTTCACTTTCGCTTCCAGAGAAAATGTTGCAGATCCAGCGCCATCAAGGACCAGCACTGCCACCCCACAGCCACGGGCACAGACACCTCACAAAGGCTCAGTGTCACCAAAATGCTGTAGAGATGTGGAACAGAACCCATGTGCAAGGACATCCCAGGGTCTGGAATGCCAACAGCACCACCAGGACCTACCCCAGCACCCCACTACACGTTTTATGCTGCACAGCAGCCTCGGAGCAGGATGAGTCCCAAGAAATACCCCAGAGCTGCAGCAAAAGCCCTGCTGGCATTACCCACAGGGGCAGCACAGGCCACAGCAGCCACCGCGGCTGGTGCAGGCACACAGGGGTCAGCCCAGGGGGAAACTCATTAAAATCACACCCTGCAGGCACAGACAGAAGCACAACCAGCAGCTGAGAACCTCAGCTGGAAGCAGCAACCCCCAGCTGCTCACCACAGCATGGGACACACTGGTGGGGGCAGAGCTGGCATGAGACCTGTGGGACAGTGCCACAGCATCTGCCCTGGGAGGCTGGTGGGGTCAGAGGAGTTCCCAGGCACTGCAGGATCCAGGTCCACCCCAGCACAGCCCTTCAGTGCCATCCCTACTCATTTCCAGCCGCAGCTCTGCGGTGACCTGGCCAAAAAAACAGCTAAAGGAAAAGTGATCCCAAAAACAAAACCAGCCCAGCTGTGCCTTTTGGGGCACGGGCACCTCCTCCTTTCCCGTGGGAGCCTGGGGCATGGCACAGCCAGCCTGTGTGCCCTCGTGGGGAGGGGGCTCACAGAGCCACCCCAGCCCAGCCCCACCACACAAATTGCAGTTTGTGCCGTGGGAGCATGGCAGAGCCGGGGCGTGGACGGGTTTGGTGGCTTCAAATTAGTGCCTGGGAGTTGGAAGAAGGAAAACAAACCAGCAGAAACGTGGCAGGGCACCAGGCTGCACCCAGTGCCTGAAGGGGACAGCAGCCCCATCGCCACCGGGACACGGCGCCTGACAGCACAGGAGAAGGGAGCAGGGAGGAGAAGGAGGAGGAGGAGGAGGAGGAGGAGGGTGCCAGGCTCAGCCCTGTGCTACAGCACAGAGGAGGTGATGGCTGGCAGCCCCTGCACCCCCACATCCTCTCTCCTCACATGTGCTGCTTGTTTCCCAAAGAAAGCTGCGGGCATTCCACATCACCACCAGAGTGCCTGGGCTCCAGCTGCCCCTCCATGGAGGCACAGGGGCTGGAGGTGATGCCAGCACACGGACGAGCCACTGGCTCCCTGCCTGCCCCTCACACGGGCACAGGGACACGCAAAGGGAGAAAATCCTGCAGCATCCCTGGTCCTGAGGGTCACCACAGCTCCTGTGCTGGAGAACAACTTTCATGGCATCCAGGCTTCGAGTTCATTATTTATGTCACACTTGAAGTCTCTGCATCTGCAAAACTTTCTGAATAATTTATGGATGGTGGATCAGGGAGGAAGAGGGACACGTTTTGCTGAAAACCAGGTCACTGAATACCAGCCAAGCAGCAAAGGGAGACAATGGAAACAGGCACAGAAACTCACTGGGGGAAAAAGATCCAACAGCATTTATGTACACACAGACACACACACTCCAGAGATGCCCTTGGCATCTGAAGATATTCAGCAAGAGCAGCCCTTCAGCTAATGAGGATAATTTTCAACCTCCTGAATTTATTCTTTCTTCTAAGGGAAGGAGAAAGTGCTGTGAATCGTTCCTATTTCTCTCTGTAGCTATGCTGAGGGCAAAAGCAGGGCAGAGCAGCCCCTTCAAACCCTGGCAGAGACTGTTCCATGTCCTTACTCCAGCCTCACCATCCCTGCATGCCGCTGTTGTTGCTCCTGCCCAGCTCTGCAGAGGGCTCTTCCTCCCTCCTCATCTTCCTCCATCTCCCAGTCCAAGCGGCCCCTCACCAACACACAGAGTTCTCCCCACGCCTGTCCTCGTACAAAGAGGATGTGAAACGTTCAGCAGAAGAGGCAGGAGGAAGGAAAACAAGGGAGGATATTGCAAAGGCCTCACTCATGTAACTCGGGTTGCAGGCTGTCACACCGCCCAAGGCCCAGACACCCTGGGAGCCCCTCACTCCACAGGAGTATGTCCTGAGCCAGGGGTCTGCTGTCCCCAGGCCCAGCTCCACAGCCACAGCCACAACAACAGCTGAGGAGCAGCATGGAGACAGTGACAGTGAGAGAAGGCCACCATGCCCAGCCATGGGGACACAAACCAAAACCACTTGGAAACACCACTAAAAAATAAAAGCTGGTTAAGAAAAACAAGCACCTGGTCACAGTGAGGAATGGCCCCCAGGGGTGACACCCCAGGCCCTGACACAGATACAACAGCCAGCAACAGGCAGCACAGCAGCTCCTCACCCCTGCAGCATCTCCATCCCTGCTGCTGGCACTGGGATGGTCTGCAAGGGCTCATGCAACACATCAGACCTGTCACACAATGAGGGTGACACAGGTGGGAAGAGCCAGCCCAGATCCCACCCAGCACCAGGGTTCTGTGGGATCAGTCAGAGGCATCACAGTGTGAAACAGCCACAGGGCCACTGAAGTCACCCCCACAGCAAGAGAAGGATGCACAGAGGGCCGAGCATCCCAGGCAGGAAGGGACACCCCTTTCCAGCCTCCCATGCCCCAAATGCTCCCCCAGAGAGCCCTGGGGGCCACCCCCGTGCCACACGTGCCGGGGAGGTGGCGGCAGGGCAGGCAGTGCTGGAGCTGGGGCACTGATTTACTCTCCAGCAGAATCAGCGTTATTCCTGTCCCTGCAGCCTGGGCACTGCGGGAACTCCCCTCCGGCCCTGTGCAGGAATTAAGGGCTAATCCAGGAACACGTTCAATAGAAGCTACAAAACAATTCAGCCATAAAAACATCCTTATCTCCAGAGGCCAGTGAGCGTTCTTCCTGCCCGGTGCGGGCAGCCTGGGGCGCGGGGTGTGCGGCACGGCCACAGCCAGGGGACAGGAGCCACCCTCCCTGGCAGCCACCAGCCCGCAGGGGCTCAGAGCACAGCCCAAAATACTGCACACAGCGTGCCCAGAGAGCAGAGCCATCACCTCAGCTAGCACTTGCTACAAGCTAACAGCCTAAGCCCAGAGACACCTCGGGACTCAGCAGCTCACTCCCAAAATGTATTTGCTGTGAAGAACAACGCTGTAGGGTTTGTTCTGGGATAAAATGAATGCTACAGGCAGGGCCAGGCACTGCTGCCTTCAGCAAACGCTCCACAGCAGAACACAGCTCAGACCTGCAGAGCCATAAATGCACCCACAGCTGTCAGGTTTGAGATTCCTTTAACCCCAAATGCCAAGAACTGGTACAATGGGAGTCCCTGTAAGCCAGATGTTACCAGCTGCTACTTCAGCACAGAGTAGCTACACCCATGGGGCTCGGGGTGAGAGCAGAAGGGGAAGGAGCAGGAATCAGCCCCTCTGGGAATGGACAGGGTGGTGGGAATGGATGGAGCATCACCTGCCCACACACCCTGGGGTGACCTCGCTGTCCCACAGCCCCCACAGTGACCCTGGCCAGGCTGGTTCACGGCAGGTGATGCTGCAGGGGCTCCATGGCCCTGTGTTTGTGATGTGCCCCATCACCCCATGGCACAGACCGGTGACCACATGTGCTGCCAATGTGCTGGGTACAGGCACCCCCCTGGATGGGGAAGCACCTTGTGATTTGAGCCAAAGAAACTTAAAAACAGAAAAAACCCCAAATGACCTCATGAGGGAACAGCAGAAACAGCCGCAGCTTGTGCCCACCCAGCACAGCCCCTGAGGGCACAGCCCACCCAACGCTGGCAGCAGGCAGCCAGGCAGAGATGTCCCCAACCCGGCTGTGGGGACAGGAGCCAGCCCACCCTGGGCATTAGCAAGAACCGGGACGCTGCCAGCCACAGGTGAGGGTCTGCCCAGCCCCGGAGCCACAGCCTGCACAGCTGCATCCCCCTCGTCACTGGTTTGCAGCTTTGCAACCTCCTCCGCTTCCCCATGGAGACGGAGAGGACAGCCCTGGAGAGCCGCAGCGGGGGCTCCGGGCATCGCCCACCCTGGGCAGAGAGGGCACAGACGACAAGCGGAGGGGAGGGAGGGGCGAGGCACCAACCCACCACCCCAAAAAACCGCTCCCAAAGGATGCGACCCCCGAGGGCCGCGGGCCGGGACCTGGCGGACCAGGACCAGAATCACACACACCCCACGGACCGCGGCCACGCACATCCCGATGGAGCAGGGCCGGAACCCTGCACATCCCGATGGACCCACCCTGATGCAGCACACATGTTTAGGCGGACTAGAGCAAGGCCCCTGCCTGTGCTGATGGTCCAGAACCACACATGTCCCCATGGACCGCGGCCAGGCACATCCTGGTGCACCGCGCACGTCCCGCTGGACCGGGACCAGGCACGTCCCCACGGCCCAGCCCCAGCACGGCACGCAGGAGGACCCGGGTGGGCGCAGGTGGTCCCGGATGGAGCAGCCCCCCTGCCCGGGGCAGCGCGGGGCGGGCGGGGCGCGGCGGGCGGGCAGGGACGGGGGCGGGCGGGGGTCGGGGGGTCCCGCAGGGCTGCCCCCAGCCCCGCACTTACTCTTGAGGGCGGCGACGAGCGACTTCCCGTCCTTGATGAGCTCCTTGATGAACTTGTTGGTCTTGTCCAGCTCGGCCTCGTGGGAGCGCAGCCGCTCCCGGAACTGCGGACTGTCCAAGCAGCACTCGCTGAACTCCAGCGCCGGCAGCCCCATGCTGCCCGGCACGGCGGGGGAAAGCACGTAAAAATCCGCGGAAAACGCACAAACGGAAGGGCTTTTAGGGCGAGGCGCGCAGCCGCTGGTGCGGGCGGGCGGCGGGAGCGCGGTGCCGGGCCAGGCCGAGCCGAGCCGGGAGCGGGGCCGGGCGGAGCGGCGGGAGCGGAGCCGCGCCGGGGGCGGAGCTGCTGCACCGCTCTGGGGCCGCCGCCCGGGCCCGGCCCGCCCGCGCCGCCGCCGCGCACGCCCCTCCATCGCCAGCCAATGGGAGCGCGTCGGTACCGCCTCTCCCCGCCCCCTCCGCTCGCTCGGCCAATCAGCTGTGGGGGCGGGACCGTGCCCTCACCGCGGCTCCCGCACCTGGGCCGGCCCCGCCCCGGGCAGAGGCGGCTCCGCAGCGGCGGCCCCGGCCCGGCCCGGCCCGGCCCGGCCCCGCCCCGCGACCCTGCCCGGCCCCGCCGCAGGGAAACCCGCGCCGGGCCTGCGGGAGCGCCGCTCCGGCCCGCCCCGCGCCCCGCCGGGTGGCGGCTCGCACGTTTCTGCTCCCGTGGCACATCTGTGCGGGAGATTATTGCCCGGGCTTAGTGGTGTGATCTGAGAGAATAAACCCGTAATCTCCTGCAAGGGCTGGATGTGGAGCGGCAGCGGGAAAAGCCGGCACCAAGGAGGAGCTGTGGGGCCCTGTGTCCCCAGAGGAGCATCGTCCCCCGGCCGGTGGCTGTCACCACTTCCCTCCGCAGTGATGGATGCCGTCACTCCTGCCCCCGGACCGTGGCTGTCGCCGCTCGCACGGAGCCGGTGGCTGTTCCCCACAGCCCGCTTACTTCAGGAACACGCCAGGAATTTGGCCCGGGTGCAGCAGCTGGCTCCTCACCTCCTTCCCTCGCCTTCCAGGAGCAAACTGCAGCCGCACAAAACAACTGCTCCTCCTCGTGGGTCCGGCTGGCTGCCATAAGGTGCGCGGTGGCAGCTGAGCGCCGGGAAAAGGGGACACAGCACCAGCCCCACGGGGCTGAGCAACCCCAACCCCGGCACAGATACCGGCACCGAGTCAACAACGAAGCGCCCCGAGCCACCCCCGGGCCGGCGGTGACCTCTCCCCCCGGGCTGTGACCTCTCCCCCCGGGCTGTGACGAGCAGCCACATTGGCGGATAATCCCCGAGCGGCTGGAATTCCCCGTTTCCCCCCCTCTCGGCCATCCCGGCGGGCGCGGAGGGGAAGCCGAGCCCCGCTGGCACCGAGCATTCCTGTCAGCTCAGCCGTGAAACGCCACCGGGGCCCGGGCCAGCGCCGCTGCTGCCGCTGCGGGAGGATGGTCCCGCACAAAGCTCGGGCTGGCAGGACGGGCTCTAGCCCACGCCTGGTGTTTAAAAAGTTCATCCACCTGTGTTTCCAAGCGGGTGGGTGCGGGTACGGGAACCTGACACCAGCTCAACCTTTTGTCTGTTGTTTTTTTAATCCTCTGAAGCACGATTCTCTCCATCCTCACACCAGAGCCTAATTCAGGCTGAGTCACCCCTTCAAATATGGTTTGTGAGCCACATTTTTTTGGATGAGGCCTCCTAATTATAAAAAAAGGATGTAATACTAATTACATGCTTATCTTGTAGGCAGGATATAAAGTTTAATGAGCTGTCATTTACGCCATATGCACGCAGCCCCATAAAAGCATGAGATATTATTATTTGGATTATGCTCCCTAATTCTACCCTGCACAAAGCCACAGGAGCACTACTTTGGTTTTATCCTTTGCCATCACCATTGTTCGTATTTAAAAGTGTTCCAGCACTTACTGCTAATAGAGAAGAACCTGTAACTAGATTTATAGGACACTGCCTTAGAGGATGTGAATATCTGGGGCTCGAAATTGAATTTTTTTCAGCACTTTTCCAGAATCACAGAAAAGGATTATGCTCAGACTGTCATTTTCTGATGACAGAATCGAGGCCATACAAAGCTCTGCTATACATGAAACACCACACATACCACTGGGACCAAGGCCTCAGGCAAGGAATCTTCTCCCCTTTTTCTGGCTTCTTTCATCAGGAGACACTCGTTGTGTTTGAGCTCCAAATGTGGGAGCAGCAGGACTGGGGAGGAACAGCCATGGACAACTTCCAGCCCCATTTTCCTAGGATTGTGCATCCAAACTGCAGAAGAATATCACAGAATATCCTGAGTTGGAAGGGACCAACAGCAAACATCGAGCCCAGGTCATGGCCCTGCACAGCACACCCCAAGAATCCCACCACATTCCTGAGAACATTTATCACTGAAGGGAAAAATAAGCAAACAAAGGCCCCAGACATCCACATCCCCCTGCCTGTGGATAACAACAGCTTGCATCCCTCTGTAATCCCTGCCATATTTGCCTGCTTTGATTTATTGTTTTAACCAGCTGGGTTGTCTCACCCCAAGTGAACCAGGTCAGCCAGACACTGTGTAAGGATCCAGCAGCACTGGACAGAACCCTGGCCACTGAGAGCTCACCCCACTGGCCACAGCCAGTCCTCCCCCGAGCCTCTGCAGGGCTGTGCTCACACATCCTTCCCACAGATGAAAGCTGTGGCTGCCCTAACCCCACACAGCCACCCCTGAGCCATCCTTGACCACACATTAGCACATTCAGCCTCACTCACCAACCCACATCCCACAGCTCACAGCTCAGGGAACATCTGTGGAAAACTACTCCAGCATTAAAATAAAAATGTAAAAAGAGCAGTTTCTACCTAGATTGCGTGACTCTGGATCAAATAACTGCTGGTGCAGGGGTGGGGACTGCCACGGCCAAGCAGAAGGAAGAGGGAGACTGCCAGAGGGCAGGGCTGGATGGGATATAGGGAAGGAATTGTTCCCTGGGAGGGTGGGCAGGCCCTGGCACAGGGTGCCCAGAGCAGCTGTGGCTGCCCCTGGATCCCTGGAAGTGTCCCAGGCCAGGCTGGACAGGGCTTGGAGCAGCCTGGGACAGTGGAAGGTGTCTCTGCCCATGGCTGGGGGTTAGATCTGGGTGATCTTTGAGGCCCTTTCCAAAACAAACCCATCTGGGATTCTCTGACTCCAGCAGCATCAGCCCAGATCAGCCCCAGGTCTCTCCTGCCACCAGCGTTATCTCTGGGTGGGTCACACAACCAGCCGGATTAAACCGGTTTGCTTGAAAAACAGCAACTCTTTCCAGAGTGAGCTTTCAGCTGGATCAGCTCCCTCATCTGAGCACAGCATCTTCCCACCTCCACATCCCTGCCCCAACCTCAGAGCGGCTGCAGTTGTCACTGGGTGCCCATGACACATCCATTGCTAACGCGGCAGAAGGAGCCCCTTCTCCTCCGGGAAAGCTTTCTGCCAGTTAAGTTTAGCAATTAGGGAAAGCTGGAGTGACAGCAGGAGCGGGAGGTGAGGAGCCAGCCCCGTCCCCACACAGCAGCTCCGAGCCCCCGCGTCAGCTCTCGGCATCTCACGGCTCTGTCCGGGCAGCTCGGAGCGACAGAGCCCGCGGGGAGCTGGGTCTGAGCTCAGCACCCACACAGGGAGCCCGGGCCAAGCTGAACCCCTCATCCCCCACTGTCCTGCCTTGGGAACCTCTGAGCCTGCCCCCAGCAGCTGCCCCGGTCCCCGCTGTGAAAATCAGAATCAGCTCCGGGTCTCACAACACCACAGGCCTGGGCACTAACGCACTTCATTAAACCCCAGGAGACACCAGCAGGGCATCCTGACTGCCAGAATGCAGGAGCTGTTCCAGAGGTTCCTCGGAATTGCCCTCAGGCAGCAATGTTCAAGGTCTACTTATTATGTGGCTGTGTATCACACTCACATCTCCCTCGCTCCCAGACTCTTTTTATTGAGATAGACACAGATGAGGCATTGTATATGGCAAAAATAAAAAAATCCCATCCCAGATAATGCATTGGACCATCATAATGAATCCCCTTGAATTCCCTGCTGTAAACCAAAGGGCATGCATTGACCTGTTGTACTGACAGCCCTCCAAGAGAGCTGATCCTTGACCTTGGACCTTTCGTTGCCTGTGAATGCAACTCCAGGGTAGACACCAAGGGCTTCCCCTTCTCCTGTGCTACCCTGGCACTGTGTTGTGGGTGTGTTCCTGTGTGGTTCTTCTCCATGTGACTGCAGCAAACAGCCTCAGTGACACCTCCAGCGTGACAGTGCTCCTGCCAACGAGCACTCACGAGCTTTCCATAGAACATGATTTTAGATAGATAGATAGATATATTTTAGAGTGGAACAGTACTTTCCCTCACTGCGTTGCACCTCTCACAGTCACACATGAATTTCCACCTACTCAATTCCTTTTTTTTCCTTCTGCAGCTCACTTTTCTCCTTGCAGTCACTCCTCCTGGCCCTCAGGCAGATTTGCAGGGGTGGGCGAGACGAGACAGGAGACGGGAACAGCAGTGACACAGCTGAGCCCCTGCGGGGGGACAGATCCCCCCGAAATGGAAACCAAACCAGGCTGGGGTCTCTGCTCCCAAACCCTCCTCAGCTCCCAGCTCACACCCGTTAACCTCCCACGATTTTTGCAGTGCTCATCATTAGCCACTCGTGCTGCCAAACCTCCCCAGACACCACAGGCTTGGAACTGGTTTTGGAACTGGTTTCCCGTTGAACAGAAATATCAATGCCATCTCCTGTTAGTCAGCCTGCGGTGCCACAGCGATCCCACATCCAGCTCCTCCCAGGTCCCTGGAGCCGTGTTCATGCCTTGGGCCATGAGTTCCTCTCCCCTGCTGTAGCTGATGAGCTCTTATCTGGTTTAGTTAATTGGCTTCACCTCCTGCCCGTGCCCTGCCACACTCACCCCCGCCTGGCCGTGCCCAGGCCCTGTGCCAAGCCTGGCACCTCTCCTGGATCTGGGAGCTCCAAGGAGAGCAGGAATGTCCGGGACAAAGCCCCGGGCAGTGCCCCGAGGGGAGCTGTCTCCAGGAGAGGCACGGCTCCCTTTCATCTCCCTGGCAGCTGTCAGAGCAGATAGAGCAGCTCCCGCTGCAGGAAGCACAGGGACACTCCTCAGGCTGCAGGGAGGTTCCTGGTGCCCTGAGCCAGAGGGGAAAGTTTGTTTCCTTTGATTCCTTGTGAAAAATAGAAGAAAACTTCTGGGTGCTCTTGAGCTGAGACACTGGGCAGCTGTGTGTCCCCTGGTTCTGGAGCTGCCCTCAGCAATGCTGGGCTGCCCCTGTCACACTGCACGGGTGGCACTCTGCCCAACTCTGTCGATTTTTGGCACAGTTCCCCAGTGTGCTGCTTGTCTTCCCCTTCCCCAATTTCAGGGCAGCTAACTTACGTTTTTACTACTTCATTAAGATTTAAACTCTGCTCCAACACCTGTCCAACTGTGTGACCCCAACCCTGCCTGCTGACAGGACTCCAGACCAGGATCCTCCTCAGAGCACAGGGATACTCACAAACCCCTGTGGCTTTTCCCAGCCTGATGTCAAGCTTGACTTTTGTTTCCAGGATGTTCCTCAGGGTGCTGGAGCCTGGCTTGTACTCTCAATGTCTGCTTTGTGTCCCCGTAATTCAGTGGTGGTATTGATGACCAATGATCAAAGGCACCCTGAGAGCCTTATGTTGAAGCAGCTTTTGGAATTGCCATGCCAGGGTCTGTGCTCATCCTGGAATGGGACATAGAATAATTTACAAACCAGAAACATTATTTTAAAGAGCAATGCCTCGGTGGGGGATTGCAGAGGTTCAGTTTCCCGGCAGCACAAATCCCCGTTTGACTCGAGCCACAATGACCCCTCCCTGTCTCCCCTGGGAGCAGCATGGCCACTGTAAATGTTACCAGGGCTGTGCACACATGTGGGACAGAACAAAGCTCTGCATTATCAGTGTGGCAGCACCAGCCAGGCTGTTACACTCCAGGACAGCAGTGGCTGCGAGGTCACAGCTCCCGGAGACGTGACAGTCGCTCAAGCACAAAGATGAGGGTGGGACATTACTGGGTCAGCGAGCTGGGATGTCTGGAGGCATTTGGCACATTTAACATGATGCAGGAAGAACACACAACCTCGTAGAACAGCGTGGGTTGGAAGGGACCTTCCCAATCATCCAGTGCCAACCATGGGCAGGGACAACTTCCACACCACCAGGTTGCTCCAAGCCCTGTCCAGCCTGGCCTTGAACACTTCCAGGGATGGGGCAGCCATGACTCCACTGCTTTCACATGTGTATTTGTATATTTAGTCACCTTCCAGGCAAAGACAGGGTCAGTGGTGCTGAAGATCCCTGTGCCCTTCCTTATGGTCCAGGTCACATCTCAGCCTGAGAGGAGGGTGGGCTTCCAGCACCATCATTCCCTTCATCCCTGATCTTTCACTGTGCTGTGCAAAAGCTTCACTGGGTCCTTGTTGGGGGTTAGCCTTGTTTCTTTTTTTCACCTACAGAATTTTTTCCCAAGAGTTGCAAGGCAATTGATGGCCGGGTACTTATGAGTGATCAGGTGAAGACAAAAGCATGGAGGGTAGCACTTAGCTACACCCTTGTCTCCGGGAGTTTTTTCCCCGAGGGGGGGGGGGAAGAGAAAGACGGGGGCTGGGGGGGGGGGCAGCTTCACTTTTGGTGTGGTCTGCGTCGGGAGCGGACGCGGCTGCCATTGCTGCGTGAGTTTCTCACGGCACCACCGGGATCTGATCCTGGAGAGAGAGCTGCCATCGTCTGCTCGTGTGCCCAGATCCGTATTCCTCTTTTTGCTGCCCTGCTGGAGCTGCCTCGGCTGGGCATCCTGTCCCACTGCCTTGGCGTTGTTTTAGAGCTGCTGCACCGCGGGCCCGCGCTGGCCTTCTTGCCAGACGTCTCTGCCCTCCAGTGACCACCGACGGAGCTCCGAACTTCATCCGATCCACCAGCCCGGGATTCCCCACCGTTCCAGCTTGGTACTTTTCTTTGAAGTCCCCCAGAGACCAGACTGCCCCGGGTTTTGTGGGACCAAGCTCCGTCAAGGTCCCTGGTTCTGTTTTCGCTATTAATTGCTGTAGTTGTTGTTGTTTGTTTGCCTTGTTATACCTATTAGTAAAGAACTGTTATTCCTATTCCCATATCTCTGCCTGAGAGCCGTTTTAATTTTCTAAATTATAATAATTTGAGGGAAGGGGATTTGAATTATCCATTCCAAGAGAGGCCCTGCCTCTCTCTAGCAGATACCTGTCTTCTTTCAAAACTAAGACAGATTTTGGTGCCCAGACGTGGGGCTTGAGGGCATTGAGAGAAAAAAGGGAATAACAGTTCTTAAGTAACCTAGTTTCTTGTTCATTCTTGTTCACTGGATATAGAAACCTTGATAAGTAACGCCATGTGGTCTAACTTATCCTGGTTCGGGTGGCATGTAGTTGTGGCTTTATTTTGCCCATTTGCAGGCCTTTTCCTAAACATGGGCCCTATAACAAAAGCTACTGTGGCTGTTATTCAGTTTGTTTTATGGGCTGATAAGGTGAGGAATTCACTGATTTTTAACTTGCTCTGGACAGCAGGCACGTGGATACATGGCTATCACATACTAAGTGGGTGTATTTGGGGTTAGTTTAAGAATGGTACTTTCTGTGAGGAAATGACAGTGAGAGAAGTTTTCCAGACCTTTAGCCAGTTCCTTATGCCTACTCCACCGGCTTTTGAAGAGTTCAAATTTCCTCTAGAAACTAACCAAATGTTGCTGATGATCCTAGCTTATTTAGCTTTCAAAGATAAGGTGAGGTCAATTTGGAGCACGGCACAGACTAGAGATATTGCTGTGGGGCCTGACACTGCCCCAGAGGCTAGAGATACTGCTGTAGGGCCTGATACTGCCCCAGAGACTAGAGATACTGCTGTAAGGCATGATACTGCCCCAGAGGCTGGGAATGCTGCCGTGGAGCCTGATACTGCCCCAGAGACTGGGGATGCTGGCCCACTGCCTGACCCTGCCCCGCAGCCCACCCCAGAAATGAACCACCCCAGTTGGGTGGGGGTTCTAGTGAAAGAGATACGTGAGATGGGCCAGGTGCTGAAAGAATACACTTCCCCAGCTGGTGAGAAGCCCTCCCCTTGCCCTGAAAGGGGAGAATCCGATAGTGCAGCAGTAGAACCCACAGAGGTTACAACCGTCCAAGTTCTAGCTGAACCACAAGACCAGTCACAACCAGCTGCAGTTGCCCCTGTAGAAACAAAGAAGTATAAGATGAAATCAGAGCACCCAGGTAATAAGGATAAGAAAGGAGGGCCCTCACAGCCCACAGGGGAACCAGAGGTTGAGATTACCATCGAGTCCCTGACTTATGAAAGCCTACGTAATCTGCAAAAAGATATTGCACGACGGGGACGTGAGGCTTATACAACTTGGTTACTTCGGGTTTGGGACCTTATAGGTACAAGCGTGCAACTAGATAGTGGTGAGGCAAAGAACCTAAGACCCTTGACCCAGGACTCAGGGGTGAATCAAGTATTTGTAAGGGAGCAAGGGCCCCTTCCCCTCTGGGAGCGACTTCTAATGAGTGTAAGGGAGAGGTTTGTCCACAGAGACAGAATGCAGGAGCACCATCATAGAAGTCAGTGGAAGACCCTTGAGGAAGGGATCCAACAGCTGAGGGAAGTGGCAATATTAGAGGTACTCTTTGGGAGGGGTGGACAGCATGACAATGACCCTGACAAGGTCAGGTGCACAGGGCAGATGTTGTGGAACCTGGCAAGTAAGGGGCCATCTCAGTACACCACCTTCATTGCAATGATCAATCCTGATAGCAACCGGGAGACAGTGGGTTCTGTCGCCAACAGGCTCAGAAATTATGAGAGCATGATCAGTGGCCCAATGCAGGCTCAGGTCTCTGCTGTAGTTAAGGAACTCAAAGAGGAGGTAATAAGAGAAGTGAGGGAGGAGGTGAGGGAGGAGATGAGGAGGAACAGTTCCCATGCGGCACCGGTGCGAGTCACAGGCCCCAGAGCCAGAGCTCAATGCCCTCCAGCTAGAGAGAGGATACACCCCAAGGGCTGACCTGTGGTTTTTCTTGCGTGACCATGGGGAAGACATGGGAAGGTGGGATGGAAAACCCACTTCTGCCCTGGCAGCACGGGTGCGTGAGCTCAAGGAGAGAAACACTAACCGAGGGGGTCCCACTAAAATGAAAGTAGCCTCAACCTCCCAGGACCGAGCCACCAGGTATTATAGAAGTGAAGATGATATGTCAGATCCCCTTGAAGGAGCCTCTACAATGTATGCCCAAGAAAAGAATAATAACCAGTGCTAGAAAGGCCCTGCCTCTAGCCAGGAAGAGGCACGGGAAAACCGAGTCTTTTGGACTGTGTAGATTCGATGGCCTGGCACATCAGAGCCACAGAAATATGAAGCTTTGGTAGATACTGGTGCGCAGTGTACCCTGATGCCATCAGGACATGTAGGGGCAGAACCCATTTCCATTGCTGGAGTGACAGGGGGATCACAGCAACTGACTCTGGTGGAAGCCGAGGTGAGCCTGACCAGGAAGGAGTGGCAGAAACATCTGATTGCAACCGGCCCAAAGGCCCCGTGTATCCTGGGCATTGATTTCCTCCGGAATGGGTATTACAAAGACCCTAAAGGACTCAGATGGGCTTTTGGAATAGCTGCTGTAGAGGCAGAGGGCATCAAGAAATTGAACACCTTGCCTGGACTGTCAGAGAACCCATCTGCAGTAGGACACCTGAAAGTAGAAGAACAACGAGTACCAGTTGCCACCTCGACGGTGCACCGCCGGCAGTATCAGACCAATCGAGATGCCGTGATCCCCATCCACAAGATGATCCGGGAGCTGGAGAGCCAAGGGGTGGTCAGCAAAACCCACTCACCCTTCAACAGCCCCATCTGGCCTGTGCGCAAGTCTGATGGAGAATGGAGACTGACTGTGGACTATCGTGCATTGAATGAGGTGACACCACCGCTGAGCGCTGCTGTGCCGGACATGCTGGAACTCGAGTACGAGCTGGAGTCCAAGGCAGCGAAGTGGTATGCCACTATTGACATTGCTAATGCATTTTTCTCCATTCCTCTGGCTGCAGAGTGCAGGCCTCAGTTTGCGTTCACATGGAGGGGCGTGCAGTACACCTGGAACCGACTGCCCCAGGGGTGGAAGCACAGTCCCACCATCTGCCATGAACTGATCCAGGCTGCACTGGAAAAGGGAGAGGCTCCAGAACATCTGCAGTATATTGATGACATCATTGTGTGGGGGAACACGGCAATGGAAGTGTTTGAGAAAGGGGAGAAGATCATCCAGATTCTCCTGGAAGCCGGCTTTGCCATCAAGAAGAGCAAGGTCAAGGGACCTGCCCGAGAGATCCAGTTCTTAGGGGTAAAGTGGCAAGATGGACGTCGCCAGATACCCACAGAGGTAATCAACAAGATCACTGCAATGTCTCCACCAACCAGCAAGAAGGAAACACAAGCTTTCCTAGGCGCCATAGGCTTTTGGAGAATGCACATTCCCGAGTACAGCCAGATTGTGAGCCCTCTCTACCTGGTTACCCACAAGAAGAATGATTTCCACTGGGGCCCTGAACAGCAGCAAGCCTTTGCCCAGATCAAGCAGGAGATCGCTCATGCGGTAGCCCTTGGCCCAGTGAGGACAGGACCAGATGTGAAGAATGTGCTCTACTCAGCAGCTGGGAACAATGGCCTGTCCTGGAGCCTATGGCAGAAGGTGCCGGGTGAGACTCAAGGCCGACCACTGGGATTCTGGAGCCAAAGCTACAGAGGGTCTGAAGCCAACTATACTCCCACGGAGAAGGAAATCTTGGCTGCCTATGAAGGAGTTCAAGCCGCCTCGGAGGTGATTGGTACAGAGGCGCAACTCCTCCTAGCACCCCGACTGCCTGTGCTGGGGTGGATGTTTAAAGGAAAGGTTCCCTCTACCCACCATGCCACCGACGCCACATGGAGCAAATGGATTGCCCTCATCACACAGCGCGCCCGTATTGGAAACCCAAACCGCCCTGGGATTTTGGAAGTTATTACCAACCGGCCGGAAGGTGAAAGCTTTGGTCTCATGGATGAAGAGGAGCAGGAACAAGTGACACGGGCTGAAGAAGTACCACCGTACAACCAACTGCCAGTAGAAGAGACACAGTACGCTCTTTTCACTGATGGTTCCTGTCGCATTGTAGGCATGAACCAGAAATAGAAGGCAGCTGTATGGAGCCCCACACGACAGGTTGCACAAGCCACTGAAGGAGAAGGTGGATCGAGTCAACTCACTGAACTCAAAGCCATTCAGTTAGCCCTGGACATTGCTGAAAGAGAGAAGTGGCCAAAGCTCTACCTCTACACTGATTCGTGGATGGTGGCCAATGCTCTGTGGGGTTGGCTGGAAAGGTGGAAAAAGGCCAACTGGCAGCGTCAGGGAAAACCAATCTGGGCTGCTGATGAGTGGAAGGACATTGCCACTCGGGTAGAGAAGCTACCTGTGAAAGTCCGCCATGTAGATGCCCATGTCCCCAAGAGCAGAGCTAATGAGGAGCACCGAAACAATGAGCAAGTAGATCAGGCTGCCAAGATAGAAGTATCAAAGATAGACTTAGACTGGCAGCACAAGGGAGAGCTGTTCCTAGCTCGATGGGCCCATGATGCTTCAGGACATCAAGGCAGAGATGCCACCTATAAGTGGGCACGAGACCGAGGGGTGGATCTAACCATGGACAGTATCTCCCAGGTTATCCATGACTGTGAGACATGTGCTGCCATCAAACAGGCCAAGCGGGTGAAGCCCCTATGGTATGGGGGACGGTGGTCTAAATATAACTATGGGGAAGCCTGGCAGATTGACTACATCACCCTTCCCCAGACCCGCCAAGGCAAGCACTACGTGCTGACCATGGTAGAAGCCACCACTGGATGGCTGGAGACCTACCCTGTGCCCCATGCTACTGCCCGGAATACCATCCTGGGCCTTGAAAAACAAATTCTTTGGAGACATGGCACCCCTGAGAGAATTGAGTCGGACAATGGGACCCATTTCAAGAACAGCCTTGTAAACACCTGGGCTAGAGAACATGGCATCGAATGGATATATCACATCCCTTATCATGCACCAGCTGCCAAGAAAGTTGAACGATGCAATGGCCTGCTTAAAACCACCTTGAAGGCACTGGGTGGGGGGTCTTTCAAGAACTGGGAGATTAATTTAGCAAAGGCCACATGGTTAGTGAACACCAGAGGTTCCAGCAACCGAGCAGGCCCTGCCCAGTCTGAGCCCCTGAGAACAATGGATGGGGATAAGGTTCCAGTGGTACACATGAGAGGTATGCTGGGAAAAACTGTTAGGGTTAATTCTGCCTCCAGCAAAGACAATCCCATCCGTGGGGTTGTCTTCGCTCAGGGACCAGGTTGCACTTGGTGGGTAATGCAAAGAGATGGACAGACCCGATGCATACCTCAAGGAGACCTTGTTTTAGGGTGAACTACCCATGCCACTGTATTCGTACCCACATCTATATGTATGTATGTATATAATTGAGGTAGTGCATGTATGTATATAGTTTAGAAGTTTAAATTCAATGTAATATGTTGGTATGGGAAAAAATTCGGGGTGGATTAATGTTGGGGGTTAGCCTTGTTTCTTTTTTCACCTATAGAATTTTTTCCCAAGAGTTGCAAGGCAATTGATGGCCGGGTACTTATGAGTGATCAGGTGAAGACAAAAGCATGGAGGGTAGCACTTAGCTACACCCTTGTCTCCGGGAGTTTTTTCCCCGAGGGGGGGGGGGAAGAGAAAGACGGGGGCTGGGGGGGGGGGCAGCTTCACTTTTGGTGTGGTCTGCGTCGGGAGCGGACGCGGCTGCCATTGCTGCGTGAGTTTCTCACGGCACCACCGGGATCTGATCCTGGAGAGAGAGCTGCCATCGTCTGCTCGTGTGCCCAGATCCGTATTCCTCTTTTTGCTGCCCTGCTGGAGCTGCCTCGGCTGGGCATCCTGTCCCACTGCCTTGGCGTTGTTTTAGAGCTGCTGCACCGCGGGCCCGCGCTGGCCTCCCTCCAGTGACCACCGACTGAGCTCCGAACTTCATCCGATCCACCAGCCCGGGATTCCCCACCGTTCCAGCTTGGTACTTTTCTTTGAAGTCCCCCAGAGACCAGACTGCCCCGGGTTTTGTGGGACCAAGCTCCGTCAAGGTCCCTGGTTCTGTTTTCGCTATTAATTGCTGTAGTTGTTGTTGTTTGTTTGCCTTGTTATACCTATTAGTAAAGAACTGTTATTCCTATTCCCATATCTCTGCCTGAGAGCCGTTTTAATTTTCTAAATTATAATAATTTGAGGGAAGGGGATTTGAATTATCCATTCCAAGAGAGGCCCTGCCTCTCTTTAGCAGATACCTGTCTTCTTTCAAAACCAAGACAGTCCTTTTCCATGCAGGCATCATTGGCACAAGGATTCTGCAGAGCAGGTGAGGGGAAGAAGGGAATCCACTCCCTGTAGTTGCCAGAGAAGTGGCAAAGGAAACATCACCACAGGTCCTCAGGGAAGTCCTCACTGACAGAAAAATAGAAGTGATATGTAAATAAAAAGTGTTTCAAGGTTGGGATTTTTTTAGGTGAATTCCTTAAGGGGAGTGGTGGACACACAGCACACGATATGGAAAACCCACAATATGTCACTGTGATGGAAATGTTTGTGAATAAAGAGCTGGTGATAGATGTTCTCTAAATTCCCTGGGAGGAAAAGAAAAGGCCTGACAGGTGCATCTGGGGCAGTGACAAGGCATCGAGCAGCTGGCCAAGCTACAGTTAAACACAAAGTCAGAAACAAGCTCTCAATTAAATGGAAAAGTGAAATTAGTCACGCCCCTGGCAGTCACTGCAGTGCAGGAAGCTGAAATGGAAAAGTAAAGGAACCAAGGGCTATGAAATTGTCAGTGATATCCATGGAAGAAGTATTTAAATAACAGGGTTAATTATAAAGATGACAAAGTTTCATTGTCAGGGAAGGCTAAACAATCTGCCTATTCTTGCTCTCCTTTTTGGGAGAAATACAAAATCCCCTCAAAGGCCCAGCCAAGCAGCTGCCACTCATTTCCTGAATGAACATCAGAGTTCAGCCTCTCTCCATGTTCTACAGGAGAGCTTTGCTCTGGTAATGCTCCATGGATAAACACTCCCACAGGTGTGACCTGGAGGGCTGTGGGGAGGAGAGGGAGCACCAGGCAGAGGAGCAGGACCCCGAGGAGCTGGGCTGTGAGTGCCTCATCCTGTTCCAGAAAAACTCAGCCGTGTCCCTTGGGGATGGAACAGCAGCAGGCAGCACCCAGAGGTGTAACCTGCACTGAGCCCTGAGCCAAGGCAGGGGAGGTTTGGCCACCACCTGCATCAGACACCCCCAAATCCCATTCCAGCACTCACCATCCCCTGCCTGTGGCTGCACAGGAGCTGCAGGCAAGCCCAGTGCCTCCAGGGAGGATTCCAGCAGGCACCAGTGCTCCCAGGCTGGGTGAGCAGCACATCTGCCCCAGCCAGCAGCTCTGCAACACTCCCCCCAAAGCTGGAGGTGGCCAGAGCAGCAGCATTTATAGCCCACTCCCCCCTGGATCCCATCAGCACTGACACCCTGCAGCTGTGGAGAGGGAGCCCTTCCCAGAGAGCTCCTGGGAGCCCAGAGACACCACAGGGATTCAGGAACATCTCATTCCAACCCCCCACCATGAACAGGGACACTTTCCATCATCCCAGGCTGCTTCTCCCAGTGTCCAACCTGGCCTTGGACACTTCCAGGGATCCAGGGGCAGCCACAGCTGCCCTGGACACGCCAGGGCTTCAGCACCTGCATCATAAAAAGTTTCAAGGACAACCCATCGCTAAGGATTGCTGTGCCTAAGGAGGCAGGATCCATGCCAGGCAGATGGGGGCTGCTTCTCACAGGCCCCTCTGAAGGGGTGTGAAGCCATCTGAAACCTCCCACCCCTTCAGTGGGGTTATATTATCACAAGACAATTCCAAGGAGAGGAATGTTTTCCCAAAATTTGTATAACCACTGGAAAAATGTCACAAACCACTGTGAAATTGAGCTGAAGCTGTGTTTCCAGGAATTAGAACCAGAAGTTCCCAAACCAAACTCCAGTTTCCCTTTTGGAGGGGCTCCAGAGATGTCTGCTGTGCATTAGCCCTGGTACGACCCCTGCGAGGGATGTGAGCGCTGCCTCTCCCTGTGTAAATAGTAATTTCCTCCTGGTGCTGCTCAGCACTCCCAGCCCTCAGCGTTCCCTCTTTTTCTGTCTCTGCTCCTGGAATCTGGAAGGAGATTTTCCTCTCCCCAGCACTCAGAGACCAGCCCTACACATGGGCCGCTTTACAGCAACTCCCTACTGCTGGCTTCAGTGCAAATCGTTTTAATTCTCATAATTAGGCAAGGCCGCTGCCTTTCCTGCATAAAAATATCTTCAAACAGCTTCTCGAAATTCCTGTGGAAATCCCCAGTAACTCTCCCAGCCGTGCCCGGAAGCCCAGACAAAGGGTTTGTTCCTGGGGCTGGGGTTCAAGGAGCCAGGCCCGGTTCCCCCTGCCTGACCCCGCAGCCCCCGGTGTCACTGCACCCCCGTGCTGTCACCACGCTCTGAGCGTGGCCTCTGCCTGTCCTTGGCTCTGCACGCTGTTTGTCCCCTGCTCTGAGCTGTCACAGGAAGAGCAGGAGGGTGACCGTGAGGGTCCCCAAGGCTGGGGACGGGGGGGAATCCCTGGAGGGCTGAGCCAGCCGGCCTGGAGGAGCTGGAAGGGCAGGAATGGAGAGGCTGCAGCCCGGCTGACTTACCAGAAAAGGGAAGAAAAACCAGAAAACAGATTTGCAGTTTTTAAGTTAATGATTATAAGAAGGAAAACGAGGAGCTGCCCCGCAGGGAGCTGTGCCAGGCTGTCCGTGTGACCCTGTCCATGTGTCCCTGTCCATGTGTCCCTACACCAGTCTGTCTGTGTGTCCCTGTGCCAGCCTGTCCATGTTTCCATGTGCCAGCCTGTCAGTGTGTTCCTCTACCAGCCTGTCCATGTGTCCCTGTGCCAGGCTGTCCATGTGTCCCTGTCTATGTGTCCCTATGCCAGCCTGTCTGTGTGTCCCTGTGCCAGCTTGTCCGTGTGTCCCTGTGCCAGCCTGTCTGTGTGTCCCTGTGCCAGTCTGTCCATGTGTCTGGCAGCCCACACACCAGGCAGTGCAGCTGCAGCTTTGAATCCAAGGAAGTTTTGTCCTCTCCAGTCCAGCCAAGAGCAGAGCCCGGAGCTGGGCTTGGCTGCACACCCCGCAGAGCCCCGGGGGCAGCAGGGACCGGCCCGAGGCTCGGGAGATGCAAACCCCTCCCAGGACCGGCATCCCGAGGGAGCAATGTAGGGTACAGCAACCCCAGTAAACATCGGGTGGTGCCAAACTGGCTGTGAAGGTGGCTCAGGTGTGTGACATCCCTCCATGGCCCGGAGCTCTCCGAGGAGGGGATGAGGATGGGCAGTGCCACTCCAGCGATGCTGCACTGCAGGCATGGCCAGACCCTGTCAGCACCACAGCGCATCACCGGGCCAGGACACCTGCCTGTCCCCACAGATCAGGTGCTGGGGACAAGGGGACAGCAGCTGCGCTGAGGGGGCAGCTGTGGCAGCAGCAGAATAAAATTACCCTCATCACCTCAATTATTTTCCAGGGACATATTCTATCTGCTCGAGGGCACGGTGTGAGGTGTCCCAGCGGGCCCTGCACACGCAGCCCCCGGGGCAGCCCTTGTCCTCACCTCGCTGAGCAGAGCCAGCCTGGGCACCGCTCCGTGTTTGCTTTCACAGCGCTGCTGGCAGAGGACGTGCCCTTGAAACGTGCAGATAAGAGGCTGATGATGGGCAGCGATTCCCTTTGCCGTTAAAAACACCCAGAGCCTGGAGAGCTCCTGACACCTGTTGCAAGGACACCTCGGCAGGTCCCACGGGTGCTGCCCCCGTGCTGGGCACTGCAGCACTGCCAGGGGGTCCTGAGGTGCTCCAGGCACCAGAACAGCCCCAGGGCATCCCACGGGCACCACTGCCCACTCTGCCTGTGCCCAGCTGAGTGCCAGCCTGCCAGGGTCAGCACTGAAATGTCCATCCCCTCACAACACCCTCCTCTCTGATCCTGTTTTCCAGAGAGCCGTGGTCCTTTTCCCTGCAAAGCTTTCCCCAAACTCCAGTCACCAGTTCCAGGTAACAGGCCTGGCCCTGTTCATTCCCCTCCTGTCCTTGTCCCTTTGCTGTCCCCATCCCATGGCAGATGCAGGAGGAACAAGGGCTGAGCTGATCTCATGCCTGTTTATATTCATGTGGCTTCTGAGATTTGGTTTGGAACCATAAAAATATGTTATTTACTGTACAATTAAATATTTGTTTCCCAGTGGGTTGGACTTGGGTGAACTGTAGTTTCTGCAATATCCTTTAAGCATTACTTACACTCTTCCTCATTGCCTTCCTTTTTTACCTTTAATTCTCTCCTTGTGCCTTTATCAGCTCAGGGAGGTTTGCCAGGGACTTAACATAGTAAAATATTAAACAAAAAAAGTGAAAATAAAACTCCAAAATGTTAAAAATTACTTTTAAATTGGCTTAATCTCTCACTTTATCTGTAGGAAGTGCAGTGGCAAACCAAAAGCAGAATATTTCTTAGTTACTCAGGAGTACTTCCCCTGCACATACATCAGCCCAGCCTGGACACCCAATTACCGTGTTTATGGGGGTGGTGACAGGGCTGTGACACGCTCGAGCTGGCTGTCACAGCCTGTCCTGCAGATTATCTGCCTCACCAGCCCTGGCCCGGGTGCTGTGTTCAGCTCTGATGGCTGCTGCTCCCAGCAGAGCCTGGCAGGGCAGGGCTGGGTGTCTGCCCGTGTCCCCAGCAGGGTGGCACATTGTTCCACGGGGATGACCCCAGCGCCGTGCTTCTGTCAGTGTTTCTGTCAGTGTTCCTGTCAGTGTTTCTGTCAGTGCTCCTGTCAGTGTTTCTGTCAGTGTTTCTGTCAGTGCTCCTGTCAGTGTTTCTGTCAGTGTTTGTCAGTGTTTCTGTCAGTGTTTCTGTCAGTGCTCCTGTCAGTGTTTCTGTCAGTGTTCCTGTCAGTGTTTCTGTCAGTGCTTCTGTCAGTGTTTCTGTCAGTGTTTCTGTCAGTGTTTCTGTCAGTGCTCCTGTCAGTGTTTCTGTCAGTGTTTGTCAGTGTTTCTGTCAGTGTTTCTGTCAGTGCTCCTGTCAGTGTTTCTGTCAGTGTTTCTGTCAGTGTTTCTGTCAGTGTTTGTCAGTGCTTCTGTCAGTGCTCCTGTCAGTGTTTCTGTCAGTGTTTGTCAGTGTTTCTGTCAGTGCTTCTGTCAGTGTTTGTCAGTGTTTCTGTCAGTGTTTCTGTCAGTGCTCCTGTCAGTGTTTCTGTCAGTGTTTGTCAGTGTTTCTGTCAGTGTTTCTGTCAGTGTTTCTGTCAGTGTTTCTGTCAGTTCTCCTGTCAGTGCTCCTGTCAGTGTTTCTGTCAGTGTTCCTGTCAGTGTTTCTGTCAGTGCTTCTGTCATTGTTTCTGTCAGTGTTTGTCAGTGTTTCTCTCAGTGTTTCTGTCAGTGTTTCTCTCTGTTTCTGTCAGTGCTTCTGTCAGTGTTTCTGTCAGTGCTCCTGTCAGTGTTTCTGTCAGTGTTTCTCTCAGTGTTTGTCAGTGTTTCTGTCAGTGTTCCTGTCAGTGTTTCTGTCAGTGCTTCTGTCAGTGTTTCTCTCAGTGTTTCTGTCAATGTTTCTGTCAATATTTCTGTCAATATTTCTGTCAGTGTTTCTGTCACTGTTTCTCTCAGTGTTCCTGTCAGTGTTTCTCTCAGTGTTTCTCTCAGTGTTTCTCTCAGTGTTTCTGTCACATTTGATCCACAGTGTGATTTGTGGGAATGTCCTGAGCAGGGCCAGGATTTGGACTTGATGATCCTTATGGATCCTTCCAGCTCAGGCTCTTCCATGATGCTCTGAGCAGGTAACTCCTCATTTTTCTGATTTTTGGACGTGCATCTCTTAAACCCATTCCAGTGTAGAAACCCAAACGATTTCCCTCACTTTTTCTGGCAGCAGGCGAGTTTCCCATTCCTTTGGCACTTCCCAGTTGGGCTCTGTCCTCTCCTTCTCCCCTGCAGCCCAGGCCATGGCACAGCCAGACCCTGCCTGGGCCGGCCGCCCCCTGCCCTGCTCAGCCCCACACCAGCGCCCAGGACAAGGCCAAGCTGCAATTTTCCGGGTTAATTGCCAGGATGCCAGTGCAGGGGAGAGACAGAGATTCCTTTGTGCCGGCTCCAAGTGCCTCTGTTCCAGGAGAACGGCTTAAACCGACCTTGCTTTGTGTGCCCAGCCCTGGCCTGACACTGTTTGCACAAGTAGCTGGGCTGACAAAGACAAAATCAGGAATTCTTGGAGATTTTGGGCGGTGAGATATCTCCTGGAGCAGCCCTCAGACACAGCAGCCCCAGTTCTGTTTTCCTCATGGGCTCAGATCAGAAAATGCAGCTCTGCACTGAGCAGGGCTGGCATTCCTGAGGGAGCCACCATGCCGGGGTCTGGGCTGCCCTCCCTCACCCAGGCAGGGAGCAAAAACCTCTGAGGCAGCGAGGCAAAGAAAGATCCACGCAGGGAGAGCTGGGATCCTCCAGGTCCAGCCATCCTTGCTCCAGCCAGGCCTGGCCCTGCAGCACAGCACCTGCAGTCCTGCCAGCAGTGCTGGAGCACATTCCTCACCCTGCTTGTGCCAAAATGAGGAGGGAAAAGGCTGTGACTGTTGTCAAGCACATAGGAAATAAAATCAAAGGCTGAGAGTGCCCAGCAGAGCACAGGGAGCAGCTGGGACAGCTCTGAGAGGATGTTCATAGATGGGACTTTGCCACCTTTCCTTCAGAGCCACCACTGCTGCTGACAGACACTGCTCGGAGCCTTTTCCCCCCCAAGTGGGAAGAACCCTGCCTTGGGTTGGCTTCCAGGGAAGTGGGGCAGCTCCAAAAGCTGTGGAAACTACACAACACAACAACAGAGGAAAGAGGAAAGTGATGCTGAGGAGCAGATACTGGCTCCAGGCCTCGCCTTGGGTGGGAGCTGGGAGTGACAGCAGTGATGGCAAAGGAGCAGTGGGTGATGCACCACATCCTGCCCGCAGGAATTCCCTGGGTGGCAGCAGCTCCCAAGGTCAGAAAGGTTAAAAAGCAGCCAGAGCTGGATAACCTGAGCCTGAGGAGCCTGCTGGGCTCTTTGTGTTTAGATATTTATATATGTATATAAATAGATGTATTATGTATATGTATATATATTATATGTATATATGTATGATATATATAATATGTATGTATACATATCATGTATATGTGTATGTATGATATGTATATATGTATGATATATATATATTTATATATATGTATACATATCATGTACACATATATATCTCATATATGTATATATCATGTATATGTATGATATGTAAATATGTATATATTTTTATATATTTGTATTTATATGTAAGTGGCACAGGGTGCCCAGAGCAGCTGTGGCTGCCCCTGGAAGTGTCCATGGCCAGGCTGGACAGGGCTTGGAGCAGCCTGGAATTGTCTGAGCTGTCCCTGCCCATGGCAGGGGCTGGAACAAGTTGGGCTTTAAGGTTTCTTCCAATGCAAACCATTCCATGAGTCTGTGATCCTGTTTTTGGTGAGTTTTGTGATGAGGGAATAGCAAAAGTGCTCATAGGATCTCAGCAACCCCTGGGAAAAGGCTGTGGCAGTGAACTGATGCTGCTCATGATGGAGCAGGAACTGCAGGGAGGAAACATCACTGGAGAGCAGGGGAGGAGGACAAATGGATTCTGTCAGGCTAACTGGATCTATTTTTAGATAAAGCTGTAATTAAGTCAGTACTTGATAACAGCAGGACTTTTAAGGTAATGGGGCTTCTGCTACGTATCTAAATGCAACATGGCACATATTAAATGAATCAGGGGATGTCTGTTTTCCCTGGAATGTAATTACAGACGAGGCCTCGTGTGGTCAGGGTATCCAGGGCAGGCCTTTGGGATTAGCTCTGGACTCTAAGCTAATGCCTAGCCGAGTAAACAACGCTGGGTTCAGTGTTTCAGTTTGTTTAAATACAAAGGCTGGGAGCCATTCCTCAGGAGGGGCTGCTCCCTCCTGGGAAACGGACTGGGAAACACCGGAGGGATCCTGGTGAGGGAGCCACGGCTGAGAGTCACGTCCAAGGCACGGCAAAGACAAACAGAGTCACTGTCCTGGGTCTGCCTGGGCGAGTGACAGCTTCTGAGAGATCAGGGAGGGCAGGGGGACCTTCATGAGGCCCAGGCTCCTGCAGGGGCAGAGCCCCGACCCCACCCGTGCTCCTGCAGGAACAGAACCCACCCTGGGGCAGCTGCAGCGGCTTTGGGGAGCCCCCAGAGGCACCCAGGGCCACCAGATGTTCCCTGGGGGTGACACCAGCTGTGCCCAGGGACAGCTGTACCCGCTGCCACCAGGCCAGAGCGGCCAGCTCTGCTGCCAGCCAGATGTGCTCCAGCTGTGGATGCTGCACCCTCACCTGCACGGGCCTCAGATACGCGGTGGCTGCCAGATGTGCCACAGCCACAGAAGCTTTGCCCTGGCTCCAGATGTGCCCCCTGGCAGGGCCATCGCCCCTTCTTTGCCCTGTACCCCGGCTGTGCCCGCGCCATCCAGCTGTGCCCGCGCCATCCAGCTGTGCCCGTCTCCATCCAGCTGTGCCCGTCTCCATCCAGCTGTGCCCGCCCCATCCAGCTGTGCCCGTTCCATCCAGCTGTGCCCGCCCCATCCAGCTGTGCCCGTCCCCATCCAGCTGTGCCCGCCCCAATCCAGCTGTGCCCGCCCCATCCAGCTGTGCTCGCCCCAATCCAGCTGTGCCCGCCCCATCCAGCTGTGCTCGCCCCAATCCAGCTGTGCCCGCCCCATCCAGCTGTGCCCAGCTGCGCCTGCTGCGGTTCCGCGGTGCCCTCTGGCGGCTCCGGAGCCTCCCTGCGCCTCCCTCTCCTGCGGGATTCTCCCAGCCCAGTCATTTCATTCGCCTTTACCTTCATTAAAACCTCTGTTACCTTTATAAAGTTACTTTTCCCCTCCTCTTCCCTCTCAAATTATTGTTGAAGGGAAAAGTGTCTTCGTAGGAGGTTCTGGTTCCCAAAATTCACCTTGTTACGATAAACATCCTGGTTTGGAGAGACTGCCAGAGGAAAGCTTTGGTGAGAGTCACCCCAAAAAGAGAGCACTTAGTAAGTGCCAGAGATCAATTCCCTGTTTCACATAAAACTGGTTAATGGGAAGCAGGAATAAGAAAACAAATAAGTCTTTAATACAAATAAGACAATTTAATAGCTTTACATATTTAATCTACATTTAATATATTTGCCATATACTTAATATATAGAATTTTTTTTTTTGAAAAGTAAAGACTCAGAAACAGGCTGAAAAAACAAGTGACATCTAATTTTTGGACCTGAATTTTTCACATCTGTAGCACACCCTTTAATAGTTTTACATATTTAATCTACATTTAATATATAAATATATATATTATATTATATATATTATATTATATATATTATATTATATATTATATATATTTATATATTTTATATTATATTTTTTTTATTATTATTATTTTAAAGTAAAGACTCAGAAATAGGCTGAAAAAATAAGTGACGTGACATGAATTTTTGGACCTGAATTTTTTACATCTGTAGCACACCCTTTAATAATTTTACATATTTAACCTACATTTAATATACTATATATTATAAAGTATATAATATATTATATATATAAAATATATATATAATTATATATATTATATATATATTATATACTTTATAATATATTATATACTTTATATATATATATATACTTTTTTTTTAAGTAAAGAGTCAGAAATAGGCTGAAAAATAAGTGATGTCAAATTTTTGGACCTGAATTTTTCACATCTGTAGCACACCCTTTAATAGTTTTACATATTTAATCTAAATTTAATATATATATTAATATAATATATATTTTATATATATTATAAAGTATATAATATATATTATATATATTATATACTTTATAATATATTATATACTTTATATATATATATATATTTTTTTTTTTTTTTTTTTTTTAAGTAAAGAGTCAGAAATAGGCTGAAAAAGTAAGTGATGTCTAATTTTTGGACGTGAATTTTTCCTGTCTGTAGCACATCCATTTCACTGAAACTCAAATCCCACCCACCTCGGACTGAAGCCTCACGAGGTGGGTCCTGTCCCTCGCCTGTCCCTGCTGCCACGTGCCCCTGCCCCGGTGCTGTGTCAGTGCCACACCAGCTTCTCCCAGACTGGAACTGGGGACACTGGGCTGAGGGAAACCCAGGTTTCCCTGGGACTCATCACAGGGACCTTAAACCACGAGTTTTAGTCATGCAAAGACACAATTCAGGCACCCACCCCTCCCACCGGCCACCCTGAAAGGGCTCGAGGTGTCCGCAGTGACGTGGGGACAGCCAGAGTCAGTGTCACACCCCTGGCACCGAGCTCTGCCCCACATCTGCACCCCCTGAGCCACCACAGAGCCACGCTGCCCTTCCCCAGGGCCCCACTGCCCCCTTCAGCCTTCAGAGGATACCATAAAAATAGGATAAAAATTAGATTAAAACCGGATAAAAACAGTCAGCCTGACAGCACTGAGCGTGTGGCACCAAGATGTCCCCAAGGATGTCCTCAGAGGAGACCCCGGGGCAGGCACGGGCAGGATGCCCAAAGGATCTGGATTCCTGCGCATGGAGTGGAGGGGCCCGCGGGGCTCCCCGGCTCCCCTGTCCCCTCCTGTCCCTCTCCTCTGTCCCCTCCTGTCCCTGTCCCCTCCTGTCCCTCTCCTCCTTTGTCCCCTCCGGTCCCTCTCCTGCCCCTGTCCCCTCCGGTCCCTCTCCTGTCCCTGTCCCCTCCTGTCCCTCTCCTCCCGGCTCTGGTGGCACCAGGGCGCTGATGGCCGCGGTTCGTTCCGAGGCTGCCGCACGCTCCGAGCATATTTTTAATGTGTTTATCTCCCGCCAGCTTCCTGCCAGGCTGGGCTGGGGGGGAAACGGGCACAGAGAGGCGAAGGGCGCTGGGACACTCCGACTCTGCAGCCGGGGCGGTGCCAGCGCAGCCCTGGGGACACCGGGCGGGGGTGGCCCGGGATGGAGGGGCGGCCGGGGTGATGGAGGGGCGACCGGGGGGATGGAGGGGTGGCCGGGCTGCCATCAGCCCTCCGTCAGCTGCCCAGGGCAGGAGGGGACAGAAAAGGCCCTGCAGCAGGACAGGGAGCGGGCTGGCAGCGGGCAGGGATGGGAGCTGGTGGCAGGGTTTGTCCCCGTCCCGCCGCAGAGGTCCTGGAAGGGCCTCCGGGAAAGGGGGAGGCTGGATTCAATCCTTGTCTTTCACCTGGGCTGGAGTCCAGCCCCAAAATAGCCGTCCAAAAACAAGATCACATGAGAGGAAAAAAATAGCAAGGCGAAGGATTATCCATCCATACTTCCTTGTCCTATGTGGGTGCAGAGCCGCGGCCGCCGCTGCCAGCCCCGGGCCCGCTCCGCTCCGCTCCGGCCGGGCCGCTCCCGGTGCCCGGCCCCGGTGTGACCCCGGCAGGAGCCGCCCGGCTCCGGGAGGCGGAGCGAGGGGCAGGGTGACCCCGGCACACCCCTGCCCACCCCCGGGCGGGTCACAGCGCTGCCTCCCCGCTGCCCCCCGCGCCCGGCCCCGCACACCTGGACCCTCCTCAGGTGAGTGCTTCGCCAGCACCCCGCACCTCCCGCCCTGGCACAGCCCCACACATCCCGGGGGTTTGCGGTCCTTTCCCGTGGGGTTTGCAGCTCTGGTTCCTGAGCTCCTGGCCAGGCTCGGCAGCTCGGCCACGTGCGCGGTGCTGAGGAACGAGCGGGGTTTCATTTTCCTGTGCCCGGCTCTGGGGCAGGCGCTGGCGGGAGGCAGGACGGGGGAACCCACTTTGGGCTGTTCCCAGCTCGTACTGGGCTGAGCCCTCCCAGGATATCACCTCAGGAGGGATGGAACCAAACCCAGGACTGGCGGATCTCCGGGGTCTCACTCGAAACGTGCAGAAGTTTTGCTTTACTCCTCTCTGCTGTGGGGCCGTGGTTCGGGGGCTGAGGAGCCGCCGGGGCTGGGTCTGGGCTGCCCTCACGGGCACTGCCTGCGTGCGTGGGGCCGGGCAGGGCAGCACCTGCAGCTTCCTCGGGGCTCCGTGGTTAATTATTCACCGAGCTTCCACAGCCCCGGGAGGTGTGTGTGATTTATTGATGGCACCCAGAGCCCGGGGGGCTGCTGGGCCCCCGAGCAGTGAGGTCAGCAGGTTCCTCACCACAGGCAGGGGCAGGAGAGGGACCGGGGCAGCAGCCGCCCAAATCACCCATCAAACTCATCCCGAGAGCCTGAGAAACACCACAGGCACCACAGGCACCTGCGGCAGGTGCTGCTGGCACTGCCCCAGCAGGGCGGGATGGGGAGGGCAGGGGAGAGGCAGAGCCGCTGCCAAGGCAGTGCCCCCACCCCTGAACAGACCCCAATCCCTGCACTGCTCCCCATTCCTGAACAGGCCCCATTCCTGCAGTGTCCCCACCCCTGAACAAACCCCATCTCTGCAGTGTCCCCACCCCTGAATTGACCCCATTCCTGCAGTGCCCCCGTTTCTGCACTGCCCCCATTTCTGCAGTGTCCCCATCCCTGCAGTGCCCCCCACCCCTGAACAGACCCCATCCCTGCAGTGTACCCCATTTCCACTGTGTCCCCCATCCCTGCAGTGTCCCCCATCCCTGCACTGTCCCCATCCCTGAACAGACCCTACCCCTGCACTGTCCCCACCCCTGCAGTGTCCCCACCCCTGCAGTGCCCCCATCCCTGTATTGTCCCCATCCCCGCACTGTCCCCGTCCCTCTGGCTCTGGGTGCAGCCCCGGGGCCACTGCAGCACTGTCGGTTTCTGGGTTTTGGCCAAGCCTCCTCTCCCTCGAGCCCGGCGCAGATCCCGCTGCCCAAGTCCGTGTTCGCGCTGTGTCTGCGTCGCTCTGGCTCTTGGCTCCATGGCGGGGCCATCAGCCCTGGGAACAGGCGGAAAGGACACAAATTTGGCAGGACAGCGCCTGCAGAGCGCCGCACCAGGGCTGCGGAGTGCAGCCACAACCAGGGGCAAGGGCGGCCGGGAGGGGAGGGCTGGGCTGCAGGTCCCTCCGAACCAGGGCGGTGTTCTCTTGAGTGAGAAAATGGAGCATTTCCTAACCTGCCTCACGTCCTCACAACCCCCGTGCCTTTCGTCCAGGAGAGCCTGAGGCAAAGCCAGGCCTGTTCTTCTGTTAGATCCAGGAGTGTTTGCCTATATCTATTTTTTATTTTCTGAAAAAGCAATGGGAAATCTTGGGCGGGATTTTTAAAAATAAGGGGGGGGGGGGGGGGGGAGAAAAAAATGTATATTGCTGTGTCCGGAGCGCTCCGAATCCACCTGCGCTGTGGGGAGCGTGAGGAGCTGTCCCGCCAGGCTCTGGTAACCACAGTCAAGCCGGGAATGTTTTATCCAAACGTCTGGGCCCCGGGCATTTCCAGCCCGGAATGCCTGTCCAAACACGCCGGCTCCACGTGAGCCGCCGCTAAAAGCCTGTTCCGAGCGAGCTTCAGATAACGCAGCCTAAACATCGCCACATCAAAGGGCTCGTGGAGCCCGGCCAAGCGCTGAAATCATCGCCCGGGCTTCGGCAGTGCCTCATTAGTGCTTCATTAGTGCTTCATTAGTGCTGCTGCAGCGACCTTGTACTCCACAGAGCTGCACCCCGACCTGCACCCACCCCGGGCACCCCACGAACCCACCCCGGCACCCCAGGAGCCCCGAGCCCACCCCGGCACCCCCTAAACCCACCCCGGGCACCCCTCGAGCCCACCCCGGGCACCCCAGGAGCCCCGAGCCCACCCCGGACACCCCTCGAACCCACCCCGGGCACCCCGTGAGCCCCGAGCCCGCCCCGGCGCAGCCCCTCCGGCAGAGCCAGCAGCGCCACCAGGCTCCCTCGCCCATCCCCGGGGACACGGAGCTGCATTTTCTCCGCCTGACAGCGCTCCCCGAACGCTTCGGCTTTTAAGGCCAGGCTCCGCCGCTGCCAGCGGGAACGCAGCCGTGCCCGGCACAGCTCCGGCCCCTTCTGGGCAGCTGCCCTCGGGCAGGACAGGGACCCCCATGGGGAGGGCAGGGACCCCCATGGGCAGGGCAGGGACCCCGTCCGCGCTGCTCGGGGATGGCGGGGATGAGGGAGGACATCCCGGGGGCACTGAGACACCCAGCGCCGCAGGGATGTCCCGGCCCGCAGGGAAGGGAAAGGCGAGGCACAGGAAGGCCGATGCTGCCCCGGCTGCTGCGGGGTTTTGTGCCGCTCCTGCCGCCCGCGGGGCTCAGCCCCAGCCCCTCCCGCTGCGCTGCCCGCGGTCGGGCAGTGCGGGCAGTGCCCGGCCCCGCTGCGCGTCTGATGCCATCAGCCTCCCCCTTCCCCCTCCCCGCGCATCCTCCCGCCGCTCCCCCGCCCCGAGGCAGCTCCTCCTCATCCTCACCATCCCCGCTCTCTCCGTTCCGTCCCGCTTCTCCCCGCGCGCACTCGGGAGCCGCCGCCGGGAGCGCCGCGCAGCCGCCGGTAGGTGCGGGGCGGGGGGCGGCGGGACCCGCACCGGGGCCGGGCTGAGCCCCGCGGGATGCCCTGACGGCCCACGGAGACCCGGGGGACGCTCACACACACCCCACGGCACGGATTGCCGCGGGAGCCTCTGGGATCCCCTCGGGATGATCCGCGGATACCCAGGGGATGTTTTGCCACATTTGAGGCTCTGGGATCCTCTTGGGATGCTCCACAAATACCCAGGGGATGTTCTGCCACCTCTGGGATCCCCTCGGGATGCTCGCGGATGCTCTGCGGACACCCAGGGGATTTTCTGCCACCTCCACCCATCCCTCGGGGTGCTCAGAGGGAGGTTCCGAAGGTCGGGCTGGGATGTGGACAGGCAGCAGGTCCCTTCACCAGGCACAGCTTTAGGGTGGCAGGGTGCTGCTCCCCCCAACTGGGATAAACCCCCCCAAAACCCTGCAGGTGCCCCCTAATCCTGGGAGGGAGGAGTGGCTCAGCAGCTCAGCATCATTCCAAATGACAATCTCCAAATTACTGCAAATTCACCAGAAGCTCTGGGAAGAAGCAGAAGCCCAGATCAGAATTTGAATTGAAATATATTAACCCCCAAACATTTTAAATGGCAAAACACAATATTTGGACCATTAAAAAAAAAAAAAAAAAAAAAAAAACCTCAACAAATCAAACAAACTAAAAAAAAATCCCAGACAGAACAACAAACAGAAAGGAAAATTGTCGCAGTGACACAGCACTATAAATGGTTCATTTCTGATGCAAAATAAATAAATCACAGAACCACAGAAAGGTTTGGGGAAGCCACAGCTTCTCTGGGCAATTAAGAATGATTAGAGATGCCCCATCCCTGGAAGTGCCCAAGGCCAGGCTGGACAGGGCTTGGAGCACCCTGGGACAGTGGGAGGTGACCCTGCCATGGCAGGGGTGGCACTGGAGGAGCTTTAAGGTCCCTTCCAACCCAAACCAGTCTGTGATGATTCCATGATTTACGACTGAAATAACACCACAGGGAATCCCCTGATGGGCCTGACAGCCCAAACTCCTCATCACCAGCACTCTCTGAGCTCTGAGCTGCTCTCTCAGCCAAACCAAAGATGCCAAACACAAATTTCTGCAGGCTCGAATGTCCCAGGCTGGGGGTGCAGGTGCCAGGCTGAGACTGCGGGGCCACAGGTCCCCATCACCCCCTTCCCTTGCCAGCACCTGCAGCCTCTTGGCTCCTTTGGGCCATCTAACAAGGGTGAAACCCCTGACAGGGCAGCAGCAGGTCCCTGTCCCCACTGACAGCAAGAGGTCCCTGTCCCCAGTGACAGCAAGAGGTCCCTGTCCCCACTGACAGAACAGGTCCCTGTCCCCACTGACAGCGCCAGGCCCCTGTCCCTGTCCCCAGTGACAGCAACGTGTCCCTGTCCCTGTCCCGCCTGTGCCGGGGGTCCTGGGTGCCCTGGGGCTTTGGCTCAGCTGGTTGGGAATAAGGGCAAGGAGCCAGAGGCAGCTGCACGAGGAGCTGCCTCAGCCGGGAGGAAGATCAAGGTCTGAGCAGTGGGAGGAAGGCCAAAGTCATTTAGGGAGCTCGGGAGGAAAAGTTCATCCCCCGGGCTGGGGTGGAGCTAGGAAGGAAAGTTTATCCAAAGGGCTGCAGGGCCCCGGGTCTGGCCGGAGCCCTGGGCTGACCTGGACTCTGTCCAGCCCCAGCCCCAAGTGAGTTCTGCCGATCCCGGGCTTGAAGCAGCCGGGCTGACCCAGACTCTGTCCAGCCCAAACCCGAATGAGTTCCTGCCGATCCCGGGCTCGGAGGCAGCCGGGCTGACCCGGTGTGCAGGGAGAACAATTGCACATTGTGCTGCCTTATCACCGCTGAGCCCTGTCCTGCCCGAGGAACCCATTAAACTTTAGACCCCTCTTTGGGCAGAGCTTCCCGTGTGTCTCATGTGCCTCTTCAGCCTCCCACCCCTTTTCACCCTCCACGTTTTTTGTCTCTGCTTTTCCTTTGGCCTCCCACTTTATTTTGGCCTCCTGCCCTTCTCAACCTCTGCATTTCTTTCCCCCTCTCACCCTTTCTTGGCCCTCCATTCTTTTGCAGCCTCTACTTTTTCTGTCCTTGTTTTTATTTCTGATCAACCTTTTTTTTTTTCTCTTGCACTCCTCAGCCTTCATTTTTTTCCCTCCCCAGCCCTGTGACTCCAGTTCTTTTCCAGTCTCCTTCTCACCTTTAGCCTCCATTTCTCTTTTAGCCTTCCTGACTTATTCCATCTCCATTTTTTTTTTGTCCCTTCTTTATTGCCCTCAAAACACATCGGCACTTGCACTGGATCTTACAACTTTTTTAGTAAATATTCCCTGAGAAAAAAAAGTGTATTTCAGAGAGATAAAGGCTGCCCTGTCCTCCCAGGCTGCCCCTGGGTACCAGCACCTCTCCCTGCTGGGCACAGCGGGCACTGACTCAGAGCTGGGGCATTTTTAGGAATCCTGTGGACATTGTCAGTGCAGAGCTGTCGGGGATTATCGTGGAGGTTGGGTCTGGCTGTGTCTGTCTTTCAAACCTCACAATGAAAATCTCTTTGCAGACGGATTTGTTGAAAAGCAGTTCAGCCAGAGACACAATGGCTCTGTCATGGTCTCTGCTGCAGGAGCAGGAATCCTCCCTCTCCCCGTGTTTGAAAGGTCCCTGACTCAGTGCTCAGCTCCTGTTTCTTCCCTCATTTCCAACATCAGAATCTGTTGGTTTGAAGCTGCTGGAGAACCAAAGCAGAGGCCAGGGCCATGCAGAGCAGCTGCAGCAGCAATCGGTGACTTGCAGGTTTTACATTCCCCAAAATTTGTCAGTGTTTAACAGGGCAGGTGGCACTGCCCGCCAAGGGATGGGCACTGGTGCCTCATGCCTGGACTGAGGCAGCTCTGGCCTCCAGCCCTGAGGAGGCAGAGACACTCTGCACCTGGCACTGCAGTGACAGAACTGCCACACGTCCTGCCACACGTCCTGCTCCTCTCTCTGAAACCTTGAATGACAGAAATGCTTCATTTCCATCCGGTGAAGGTGGCAGAGAAAGGCGAGACAGACTCACAGTGCCAGGGTTGATGTTTAGGAATTCCCCTCAAGAACAGCTAATACACAGCCAGAGCTAAATAAAGTTCTATCAACCCCAGCACAGCACCATTAATGTGCCGCCATGGTCCAGCCTAAAGCCTGACTTCGGTTTTAATTAGGTAACAAACCTAAACCCCATCCTGCTGGGTCTGAACTCAGAAGTAAGCTCAGAAAACCCCTTCCCCCTTCTGTTTGTGCTTTCCTTACCCCCAAACCCTCTCCCTTGCCCAGGGAAACACCAGACTGAGAGGGCTGCTGGGGAAAGGACCAGGCTGGGATCCCACAGGCAGATTCCCAAGCCCACAGCATCAAAGCCTGGCAGCTGTCCCTGGGCACAGGGGTTTCATAGGCTGTGGGAACCAGGCTGTGCCCAGGTACCACTGACTCATGGCACGGCATCTAAAACCCTTTTGTCCCCTCCAGACTCCTTTGGGGAGTGGTGTTGTCTGCCCTGAGCCATCCTCCCAAGGATTTGCCCACTGCCCACAGCAGTCTGGACACGGAGTTCATCCATGACTCACGGTGCTCACAGAGTCTGTCCTTGCTGCTGGCTCTTAACTTAGATCTGTCTGTGCCTTGATCTCAGATCTTCCCTTTCCACAGCTCCAGGGCTGGTAAATCTGCCTGTCCCACCTGCACACCAGCTCTCACCTGTGCAGGGACCCTATTTCTGCAGCATCACAGAACCCAGGAAGATGTTTAGTTTAGAGAACCCCTCTCAAATCACCCAATCCAACCATTCCCCCAGCACTGCCAAGGCCACCACAAACCATGTCCCCAAGTGCCACATCCACAGGTCTGTTACAGCCCTGGAGGTGCAGCCAGCCTGGCAGTGACCCTTGTGAGGGGCACACCCTGAGGGATGCTGCTCCCAGGGGCATTCCCAGCCCGGGGGGGAGGCAGGCAGCTCCCCCAGGCTGCACACCCACCTCGGGGCACAGCCCCCAGCTGCACTCTGAGGTTTTCTGCCCCATGCTCAGGGCACAGAACAGAAGCAGGAGCCTGAGGGTGGTTTCCCTTCTCCGCTCTCATCCTCGGTCCGGGGCAGACAGGAGGGGGAGATCTTCACCGCGACAAATCCCGCTCTGTGCATCCCGAGATGAGCTCCAGACCCGAGCTGTTTGCTCATGCCAGACACTCTCTGCAGGCCATAAACCCCCTGGAAACGATGCTGATCAGGGAGCACAGTGCCAGATAGCCCATCTGCTGCCTGCCCCTCTGCCTGGCACACACTGAGAGATCAGGGACATCCTGCATCCCTGTGCCAACAAACAGGACATGTCCCACCCTGTCCCCTCCATGCATTTCCAAACCCCCAGACCTGGCAGAGGGCCATTCCTGTATCCCCAAGGCTGCCTTGCTTTCCCCCCCTCCAGTTATGTTTTCCCCAGAGAGTTCCTTCGTCACTTCTCCGACAGCTGCACAGCCCCACAGGACACGTGGGTGTTGTACACAAAATACCCAACTCTGTACTTTTTCCACTGCAATTTCCATCTCCCTTGATACTTGATTCTGTACTGAAGGTCAAATCTTGGACATAAAGTACAAGTACTTAATATCAAGTAAAGCACCCTCCCTTCCCCTTCCTTAGTATTCCCGTTGCTGTAGCGTGTTCACAAAAGCTTCCACTCAATGGGAAGTTACTGGCTGCCAGATCCAAATGGAGATCCTGGAGCTCACACCTACCCTGGGGTGGATGTGAACCTCCACAAACCACAGGAAATGCTCACTGCCTCCCTGGGGATCCCAGTGCAAGGCTGAGTAAGGAAAAGGTAAAATCCCAGTGGGGTCCTGGTTGTGGCACCCCAGCTGGGCAGGGGGCACAGCAACTGCTGATCCCCACACTCTGCCTGGCAGTCCCAAAATTTTTGGTTTAGTGTGGTTCACTTAGACAATTCAGGGCATCTTTCTGTCTTGACGATCATGAGCATCACAACAGAGCAGCTGTGGCTGCCCCTGGATCCCTGGCAGGGTCCAAGGCTGGGTTGGACAGGGCTTGGAGCATCCTGGGACAGGGGAAGGTGTCCCTGCCCATGGCAGGGGTGGCACTGGATGAGTTTTAAAGTCCCTTCCAACCCAAACCATCCTGTGATCCATGATCCTTGGCTGATCCCTGTGGGCCCCACAGCTTTCCCCTAAAGCAGCTGTGGAAACACGGGGCACAACAAAGGCCGCGGTGTCTCTGAACTGCCCACGGGGGCGCTGGAAATAGCCAGCGTGGGTGAAACCTCAGGGGCTGAGGCTCAGAAGCTTGTTAAAATTGCAGCCTTCTGCCCTGCTCCGTGCCCTTTGTGGTGCTTTGTTGTTTACAGAGATGAGAAGGGGCAGAAGAGCAGCCAAAAAACTTCCCTTTCCCTCGGAGGGTTCTGTAATGGAAAGGCCAGGCCGGGCTCTGTTTTCCTTGGAGCAGAGTGGCAGCACTGCCTGCCCCTGCTGTCACACAGCCTGTGGTCATACGTGTCACAGGGACCAAACAGGTGCCCAGCTCTGCAGGGACACAGGTGTCTCGTTGTGTCCCTGTCTGGGACAGCAGGACCAGAGTTAGGGCTGCACCTTCCATGGGGTCTGGCAGGTCCCAGGAGTGACTCAGGCTCCTTCCCAGGCAGGGCTGAGGTGACACAGCTCCGTGTCCATGGCCTCCAGAGCCACAAGTGAGAATTCCCCAGTTTTCCTGAGGAACACAGACCAAAGCAGGGACCTGTCTGATCTGCAGACCACAAGAGGTGGAGGTGCACAGCTGCTCTCCTTAGTTTACTCCAGTGACTTCTTAGCCACAATAATTCCAGGTTTTTTCTGCACTTAACAAGATTCAGCCTTGAGCTTGCCTTACTCTGATCTTCCATCTAAAACACACCTTGCCCACTTCTACGTGCTGCAGCTTTTCACTGGAAGGCATTTCCTCCAGTCCCAAAGTCATGCAGATAAGAAAATTATTATTTATTGGAGGATTTTCCTGGTAATAGCCATTATTAACTCAAGCTTTTATCTCGCTGTTATTGAGCAACAGCTTAAGCTCCTTACTCAGGCAGCTTGGAGGGGAAAAACCCAGGAGTCAGCATCCAGGGGTGCTAGAGACTGAATTTAAAATAAGACATTGGGCAACAGAATTAAGAACAGGATTCTTCCAGCCAGTCTTAGAAGTTAAAGAGAGCAGCTGTGTAGCCCTTACACAAACACTGCAGGATGAACACCATTAACTCCCTGCACATTTTCATGGTAAATCACTGCTGAGCCTATGGTGAGCCCAGAAACCAAGAGATTTTCCTTGGAACAGCCCAGAGGGAGGCTGTGCTGGAGGAAGTTGGATTTCTGAGCGATGATACGTCTGCTGATGGTTAACCACCAGGATGGATGTGGGGTTTCACTTGGCCTGGAGATGAAACCCTGGATTCCAGCATCCTCTGCTTCTCTGGGGAAGGACACGGCACAAAGGCTGAACCCAAAACTCAAATCCCGGTTTTGAAGCTGGAGCCAACCCTCGGCTGGGCTTGGCCACCCTTCAGAGGGCCAGCTGCAGGAAGTGCTGCCTGACACCGTGTGAGCATTCCTGCTCTTCACTCCCACTTCCAGCCCCACGGGCAGCAGCAGCAGCAGCAGCAGCAGCCTGGGAGGTGCTGGGCCTGTCTGAGGGGTGGTGAGGACTGACCCGGGGTGAGCAGGACAGAGTGACAGACACAGACCTGAGCAGGGCCTGGGCAGAGGCTTGGCCTGGGGTGGGATTGGAGGGCTCGTGGTGCACCAGGAGAGCCAGAGCACTGCCTGGATTAACAGCACCGAGGGAACTTCTGGGGCTGCAGTTTGTCATTTGGCATCGTCCGTCTGTCTGTCCATCCATGGGTGTGCAGGGCAGCCACACCTGCAGCACCAGCCCAGACAGTCACAGCCAGGGCTCTGTGGTCTGGCTCTGTGCCCAGTGTCCTGCACGGACCTGGGGGTGGCTGGCAGGGGGTGGGGACACTGGAGAGCTGCCTGAAGTGCCACCAGCTTCACCTCCTGCCCCAGGAACCAGCAGCACATCCTGGGACCCCCCTGCAGAGTCCTCCAGGCTGGGGGCTGCTGAGCAGGAGCCAAGGGGCACACCGAGTGCCCCCTGCCCCAGGGGGTTTCAGATCATCACAAAACTCTTCAGCCAACACCTTCCCAGCTGCATCTCCCACGGCTTCCCCTCCCTCCTGACACCTCTCCCTGGGTAGCCAAGCACAGGCAGCTCCAGGGAGGAGAGGTGCCCACAGCCCTGCCCAAAACCAAGGTGGCAAACCCAAAACGTGGCTCCTGTGCCTGCTGCACAGCCCCTGAGTCCCCAGCAGCCTCGGCAGCACAGAGCCACCCTCTGAGTAAGGTGACAGGGATGAGACTGGTGGCACTTGTGGCACCGCCAGTGGCTGCTCCCAGCCAGCTCTGAGGTGCTGGGAGGCAGCAAAGCACAGGAGCAGGGACGAGGGAAAGGGAGAGGGAAAGGGCAGGCAGAACCCACTGCATCCTGCAGGGAAAGGGAAGCCCGGGGTGCTGCTGTAAAGCCCAGAGGTGTCCCCTGGGAGCAGCACATCCATGGAGCTTTGGGGATTCCCTGTCCAGGGTGTTCTCCCCATCCAGCAGGTCCCACACACGCGGCTGGCTCTGGCAGACAGGGCTCAGACCCGGGACACGAGGCTGTGGGATCAGTGGGGTTTGTGTGTGTGTTCCTGCTCATGTCCTGCTCTCTGTCCGAACCAGGCAGGGCACAGGGGCAAAACCTTCCTGGCAAAGCTCCTGGAGCTGGAACTGCAATTAAGTTAATTACCGGATGGCAAAGGGCCGTGGGTGGGAGGTGGGATGGGCGGGAAGGTAATTACAACGTGCAGGGTTCTCCTGGTTTTCCTGTCTCCCCACGGACACCACCAGTGCGGTGGGATGTTGCCCTGGCTGTCCCAGCTGGGGTGTCCCGGGCTCAGGGGCTTCCCCTTGGGCAGGCTGGGTTAACCCTGTCCCTCCCGTGGTGCTGCTGTGTTGACAATCAGCTATCAGTGACTCCCACTCAGAAAGTGCTGAAGTTTCAGCTTTGCAGCCCCTCTGTTTTACCTGCCACAAACCCAGTGTGACTGGGTGGGATGACTGTTTCCTGCTGGAGAGCAGGAGGTGATGACAGCAGGCATCACTTAAATTGATTTTTATGCTTTTGATCGCACTTCACCCAACACATTCCACTTGCACAGGGTAAAACCTGGCTGATAAATATTTCATTAAGCAGTTAATCACATCACTAGAGATAAAAAATCACCTGGCCATAAACAAGACTAGAAACGAGCCAATGCATTCCAGTGATACTCACAGAGTGTTCTATTACATATTTATCATATGCTTTGCCTAATCATTTATTAAGCCCTTCTAAGAGGATGTGCAGTCCAAGGAATTCGAGCTGTGCCTTGCACTGCCAGCCCCAGGAGGGGAGGGGAGGCAGCCCTTGCAGGCTGCCCGTGCTGATGATAACCCCAGAACCACCCAGCTGCTCCTGCAGCAACCAGAGCATGAGGAAACCCCTGCCTGGTCTCTAACCCTGTCCTGCATGAGGAAATCCACCCCATGAAATGGTTCTCTAAAAGTTATGATGAATAAAATCCCTGTTTGTCTGAGAGGTGTTTGTTCCACATGCCCGGGTAGATCTTAGATCACCCACAGGAACCTCGGGAAAGGCAATTCAGAGCTTGAATTCTTTAAAAATATTCTACCTGTGTTTTCCATTCCCATATGGAGTGTCTGAAGTGCCTGGGAAGTGCCTGTTCTGTTCAGGTGGCTGCAGTCAGCAGTGGGAATGGGAAGGGAGCCCATCAGGAGGTGATGCTGTCTGATCCCAGCTGAGTCACACGTCCCAGAAGAAACAGGATTTCTGCTTTAATGGAGAAAACAACACTTCCCAAAGTGAAACCAACTGGAGAGTTTCCACTGAACTCCCCAGAGCCAGGTTCAGGAGACGCTGATCTCATTAACTGGAGTTGGACAAAACCTCAGGAGACTCCTGGCTTTAGCAGCTTCTCATCTCTCTGGAGTTCTCTGTGTGATCTTTAGCTGATCATCTAAATGACAATTGTGATTAACTGCACTTCTCATCACCATTCCCACTCAGAGGCCATGCAGAGCATTCCCTTCCAACCCTACATGAAAGATTGTGTCCAAAGCCAAGGACAATCTTGATGTATTTGAGTCAATCCAATCTGGTTTTAACCCAGTAGGTGAGATACTTCTGCTTTCCTCCATGCAATAGCCAGGTATTTCATACCTAAGGAAAAAAGGCTCACCTTAGCTGGCTACCTCTGGGTTGAGTCTTTGCTGGCCACTAAATTTGTGCCACAGGAGCCATTAAAAAAAAAAAAAGCCACAAAAGTTCCTGGCAATTCTGACATGCAAAAAACTTTTTGACCATTAGGAATCCCCCGAATTTCCATCAACACTCCCTTTGTCATGCAAACAAGTGCTGTGTAGTGAGGTCTGCATCGGCTTTAAAGCAGAGAGAAAATGTCCCCCTGCTCCCAGGGCTCCCGGGTGTGCTGTTATTTCAGAGCTCACACGCCTGACATTGGCAGCACCACCAGCCCTTGATGCTCAGAGTCAGATGCTCGCAGAGTTTGGGATTTCACATCAAAGCCACTGGTTTGGCCAGTGATAAAGTTTGGAACCGACCCCAAACTTCTCAGAATTTCACAGCTATTCCAGCTGGGCTCCTCTCCCTCAGAGCTGTAGGGAGCAGCACAGCGCAGCCACCACGGCACAGCAGGACCTGGATCAGATGAATATTTGGGTTTAACTCGCTTCTTAAGGCTTTTTTTTACCTTCAGAAATTATTTCTGATCCTTCAGGGTGCTGACATCACCCAGGAGAAGGAGCTGGGTGCCCTCAGCTCCCCACGTGGAGCTGGGGCTGTCCTGGAGCAGGTGCCCTGGGGATTCACCCTCGATTGGGATTTTCTCTCAGGCTGTTACACAGAGCTGCAGGAAAGGGGAGCCACAAACACAGCTGCTCCTGGACAAACAGGCTCCAGCTCAGCTCCAAATCACTGTCCTGGTGTGAGCAGCAGGGTCAGCGCTCAGCAGCCGTTCCCTCCTTACAGCAATCTCCTCTTGGAACGTTTTCCTTTCTCCATGGGGCACCAAATAACCACTGGAGTGTGGTGTCTCTCAGCTTTGCATATTTGAGAGAGGTTTCTGTTCTGCTTTGAGCTATTTAATAGCATTGTTGGGCTTCTACCCAAAGAAATAAGGCCCTTTATGTTGTCTTTGGTTCAGGTTCTCGCTCTCGCTCGGGCTTTTTAATTCCCATAAAAACCGAACGTGTTCCTGCCAAAAGTGTAATGGTAGGGCCATGAGCGGTGGTGTTTGTAGAGGAACAACTCCATGGCCATAAAGTCTAAGAACAGCGATAGTATTTAGCACAGGGGAGACAAGAGGAGTGGAAAAGTGTTCATTGAGCTTTGCTGGGGCACTCAGGGCAGCTGGCAAGCACTGCAGCCTGCCTAAAAATAGCAAAAATAACCCTAGAGGAAATAAGTGATGATGAAGCTGTTTCCAGTTGAGTAGCTCTGGTCAAGCTGTCTGGAGATGCCCTCAGACCCTGAGGTGATTGTGGGTAGAACCCAGCCTGCTCCTCGCTCCTGCTGGCTGCAGAATTGGCTGAGATCCTGCTCAGAGCTCTTGGATCTGGGATTTTGCTTCCCCATACCATCCATCATCAACCCAGGAGACTGCTGGGTGCCTTTTATCCTCAGATAAAGGTTCAATAAAAGCTTTGGTTCTAGGAAATGACCCAGTGCTGCTGATCTTGATTACAGCTCAGTGGAGGACCAGAGCCCTGTCTGCCACCCTGGGTGCCTTGGGGGCTTTCCTGCAGAGAAAGGCTGGCAGTTGGCAAGGAAACAGAACTGCTGCATGAAAAGTGTGATGAGAGGAAAATAAATGTAGGGACCAGGCACTCTAAGAAATAATTTCACCTGACAATGGTGTTAAAAAAGAGATTTTGAGTCTGTATTTGGCACCACCTGCTTTGGAAACCACCAGAGCTTCTGAGGCTGCATCTGCAGCCTCATGGCAATAGATGGGGGCTGGCCTAAGCTGTCACTGCAGAGAGCACTTCCCAAAATCCCAGTCTGTGTCAAATGGGGCATCTGAGAGCCTGGGCTGGAATCTGTGTCTGAGGCAGAGCTGGTGCAGTGGCTGGGGGTGCTCTCCCCAACAGCCACAGTTTTTATCTCCAGGGGTTCAGCTTGGAGCAATCCAACTTCCAGAGGTTTTTACTCCCTGCAGGCATCTGGGATCCATTTCCAGGTGTAGCCTCCCCTTCTTGCAGCTGCTTTTGTAGATTTTTTTTAATACTGAAGAGTTTAGAGCCAAATGTTTGGGGACTCTGTGTGTATGCACACGTGTGTGAGTGTGTGTGTGCAGAGTTGCCACCCTCAGGATCTGCCAGGGCACTCCAAGCCCACAGCAAACCCACACAGCGTGGTACTGGCTCCATCCCAAGGTACCAGTAGCCCAACTCAGTGCTAAAGAGACATTTTTACAATCCATAAACACATATAAACAGCGACTATAAAATATTTTCCATAATATAGCTGTGGGAATACATGACATTTAAAGCAATTTCCTGTATCTAGATTTATTCTGTGCCATGCCTTTTTCTGTTCATAAATCCACTTCTCTCCAGGCACTACAGAATTCTACCTGCACTTTCTGTGTATGAAAGACAGAATGAATTTGTGGGAGATTTTAAATGTAGTTTCTAGGCTAAAAACAACATGACAGTACCTGGAATATCTGTGGGACTCTGGCCCCACCTGTGGCATCTGCAATGGCACTTCTGTGACAGCACTTCTCACTCCTCAGCCTCCAGCATCCCCAGCATCTTTCTTTGATTGGCCTGGTGATGCCTTCAGGCTCTGGCACAGCACCTGCTCAAACATGGATTGTGACCACAGTCTCCAGCAAAATGAGGTTTCAATGTGATCTTTCATTAGACCAGCTTGATCCAAGCCCCAATGCCCAGCCTGGCCTTGGGCACTGCCAGGGATGCAGGGGCAGCCACAGCTGCTCTGGGCACCCTATGCCAGGGCCTGCCCACCCTCCCAGGGAAGGATTTCATCCCAAAATCCCACCCAGCAGTGCCCTGTGGCAGTGGCAGCCATTCCCCTTGTCCTGCCACTCCATATCCTTGACCAAAGCCCCTCTCCAGCTCTCTTGGAACCCCTTTAGGCACTGAGATGCTGCTGGTTGATCCATGGCATATCCTAGACTTAAAATTCCCATTTTCTATATGCTGTTGATGGGTAAATCTGCTCAGCCCAGGCAGTGAAAGCTCCTGGCCCCTGCTCACCTCCCACCACACCTAACGTGTGTCCTGACCTTTTCCCTGTGTGTTCCTGGGCCAGGTGAGCTGCACAGTGCCAAGAGATGAGCAATATTTACTACCTGACACGCAGTGGGTGTCGCAATTCCTGGTCATAATTGTGTTTGAGAGTTATAATAGTGGAGAGAGAGTTTTACCTGGGCTCCCTTCCTGCCTCCTGTGGGTTCCAATCAGACACCGGGTGTTTTTCAAGCTGCTTTTCTGAGCGGGTAATTTTAGCACGTACGTCAATAGAAAGGAGAAACAAAACCAGAATTCACCGTGATAAAATTAAAAGGACAGAGTGGCCCCACCCAGGCAGGACACAGCCCCCCGCCGCCTCCCACGCTGGGGGAGCATCACCTCGGGCTGTGTCACAGCGCTGTGAATCACCTGCCCCCGGTCCCCACCGCGACCCCCGGGCTCCCTCCCTCCCTCCTTGCCTGATTTAAAGTCTGGCAGCAGCAGCGTGTGCCCAGCACTCGGTGTCACCCCTGCTGTCACCTCTCTTGCAGCCCGCGGGATGGCCGAGGGGGAAATCACCACCTTCACCGCCCTGACCGAGAGGTTCAACCTGCCCGCGGGCAACTACAAGAAACCCAAACTGCTCTACTGCAGCAACGGGGGGCACTTCCTGCGCATCCTGCCCGACGGCACCGTGGATGGCACCAGGGACCGCAGCGACGAGCACAGTGAGCAAACCCCGGCGGCTGCTCGGGGCTCCCTGCCCTGATTCCATCAGCCGGGAATGGGGGGAGCTGGGGAAAACGGGATGTGGAGCCAGGGTTGTGTGGCAGCACACCGCCCGGGGGACAAAGGCAGCTGAACTCGGACACAGAGCAGGGAGGTGTGATGTGGTGTTCCAGGAGCGGGGAGGGCGAGGAGCAGAGAGAGAGAGAGAGAGACAGGAAAGCCAGGGGTTTTTCTAGTCTATGGCCAAGGAAGGATATTGGCCTTCAGCCAATAGGGTCAGAAGCAGATAAGATAGGGAAGAAGGGTCCAACTATATGGCACAAGCTTCAGGGGGACTCTGAGGGGAAAAACCATTTCTCAGAGGAATACAACAGTGTGATGTGTGTGCTGTCCGAGTGTGGATGTGAAGTTTATAAATAGATACCTGCGGGATTAAATGTGGCACCGGCTGCAGCTCATGGCAGGCAGGGAGATCCGGGGACACCGCAGGGCTGGGGCACACAGGGAGCAGCTGGCCCCGGCAGGGAGGGCTCAGGGCAGCCTGGCATCCCACACGGAGTTCTGTGCTGTCCTTGCCTTGCCATCCGTGTGCCACAGTGATTTAACAGGTCACCCATGGCAGGTGTCCCCTGACCTGTCCCCATCGCTGCCCTGGTGGCTCCATCCCGTGGGACACTGGGAGCTCTGCAGGGAGGAGCTGCTCCCGCAGACCCCACCGCTTGTCCAGCCAAGGAATCCTTGGGGATTTTGTGCTTTTGGTGTTCTTGCATCACCAAAAACTCTTCAGAGGATTTTTTAACCTGCTGCCCAGGAGAGCTGGACAGGCCACACAGCAAATCCCCTGCAGGGCTCCGTGGGCAGCCGGGCTGGGCTCTCCCCTCCTCGGCTTTGGCAGCCACTTTTGGGTGCACCATATCCTGAACATTTACTGGAATGGGGCTGGCACCTGCCAGGCTCCTATCTCGTCAGAAGGAAGGGCTGGGAGGAGTCAAGCCAGCCTTACAAAGTGCTAAGAAAAGCACTTTTATTTTCTTTAAACCACAAACACACATGTGGCCTCTGCCCCCAAATTCAACCTTTCCTCTCGCTATTGTTGTTTTAATGACAGGCAGTTTAGAGCCGAGTTTCAATTACCAACACTGTCTGCCCAGCACGAGGCAGTGCTGGGGGATGGATAAGGTGAGCTCCCTGAGGCTGGATAAACACAGAGTGCAGCTCCAGCCAGGAATAAACCTGGCACGTAACCCTCAAACCCCGGGGAAAGGCTGGATGGTGACCCAAAGGATCTGCCAGGGACAGCACTGGGCTCACAGACACACCAGGAGCGGTGGTTTGAGCTCAGGCAGGGTCTCTGCAGCATTTCCCAGAGGTTTTGCTGGTGTCAGGATCAAGATGGAATCTCTTGGGATATGAGGAGCCACCAAGGACATGAGCACCCACTCTGTGCCCCCCTCAAGCTGCTGTCTCACAGCCCAGCCCTGTTCCCTCTGGAAAAGCCAATCCCTCACCTTGCAGTGGCCCCAGGGCTGCACGGGGGCAAGGAGTGCAGGCTGCTCCTGCATCCCAGCACGCTCACACCTCCCTGGCTGCTGGCCTGGGGCCGTGTGTTTGCAAACCCCTGCCAGAAAGGAACCTCCTGTAAACCATCCCATAAACTGGGAAATAGGAATACACTAATATTTACAGAGGAAACTCCTGGAAGGGCCAGCAGAGCAGCCTGGAGGAGATGTAGCCTGCTCTGAGCACCCCTGGCTGCCCACGGTCCTGACCCTGGAAAATGATGGAGCTGCTCAGCATCACTGCCTGGTGTGCAAGAGGAGCAGCCCAGACCATCACTGGCACTGAGGGATGGTGTCACCCAGCTGGGACAGCCACCTGACACCCCAGGGAGGGACAAGACACAGAAACACCCCTGGGTCATTGGGAAGCCAGTGGGGACAGCAGCGTTCCAGCTGCACCAGTGCTCTGCAAACTGCCCGTGCCCATTGTGGGCCAGAAAAATATGCAGGATTCTTATTCTTCTCTTAAATGGCCTCAGAATCAGGGACGATCTCTAAGAAGAGCAGAAGGAGTCGCCCTCTCTAAGCCTTTGTTGTCCAGCCCCATCTCAGGATCCACTTCCCACATCCTTTATGTGAGCATTCCAAGCTTGCACCAAGGAATGGAAAGAAAATTTACCTGGACCCTGCAGATTCTCCAGGATGAAGTTCATGCTCCTCTCTGTAAAAAGTCTCCTTTTCTTGCTTTCATCTCGTTACTTCATGAAGGGAAATCTCTGTACAGACCTGCAAGAGAACCTGTAAGAATTAAACTCACGAGCTCCTTCCTCTGGACCCGCTGTTCCCCCTCCCTCTGTGGCCAAAACCCTCAGCGTCCCCTCTGGCAGCAGGAGGGTCCCTCACTCCCCTCTCTCAGGGACAGATTTTAGAACAGCATCATCATTTTCATCCCATTTCCCTCTTTTCTTCCTGTGCTGCTCCTCGGCCAGGTCCCAGGCCTGCAGCACCCCAGGGAATGCAGGTGGGCTGGGGTTTTCCAGGGCACATTCCCAGCCTAAACCAGGCATGCACAGGGGCCAAGTATTCCTGCAAACCTGCACCCACACAATTTCCTAATTAACTATCATTTGCTGAGCAGGAAATGCCAAAAATGAAGGATGTGAACCATTACAGCAAAGGTTTCACTGGAATGGGTGTTCCACCAGGCCAAGAGGTAACATTGCCTTTTACCTCATCTAAATAAGGATAAATAAATTAAATATAAACAGGAAGGAAGGAGCTGGAGCCGAGACATCTGTTCGTGCTTCATTCCAACCAACCTAAATATTGCTGTTATAAATCTTAGGGGAAAAAAAAGCTGCCTACAGGATGGGAAGGATCACTGGGAAAAGCTGGAATTTGCAAGTCACTGTGACTGCAGCCACAGCTTTTTCTATTTCCCCATTCTCCATCTACAATGCACTGGATAAATCCAGCAGAATGGCTGGAGGGGATGCTTTGGATCAGGGGTTTGCAGTGCAGGCATCTGCACTCTGCCCATCCCTGGCTCAGCTCTCAAAATACTTCTTCATATGTCACTCCTTAAGTGTCTTGTCAAACCACATGAGAAATTTGTAAATTAGAGCCAGAATTAAAACCCCAATCTCCTGTGTCCCATTCCAGCATCGTAACCAAAAGGCTGCCCTTCCTTTGATGTAAAAGAAGGGAAAAATTGGTCTTTGGTTCCTAAAGGATGGCTGTGGGATTTCTTTGAAGAAGAGGGTACAAGGAGACACTTTTATTACACACTGTACTGTTTCCTATAAACTCTTTATAAGCCAGACTTGCACAAAATACCCCACTAACCTTCCTGGCAGCTCCTTTTCCTCCCTGCTTTTCTTATTTTCCTTTCATTATTGTTATTTTTGCTCCCAGTTCAGCTGCAGCTGAGTGCAGAAAGCGTGGGGGTGGTGCACATCAGGAGCACGCAGTCGGGGCAGTACCTGGCCATGGACACCAACGGGCTCCTCTACGGCTCTGTAAGTGCGGGATCCCCTGGGATCAGACACGGGCAGGGCTGCAGCAATCTCACAGCTGAGTAATGCAAACCACAGGCAATAATCAGGCTCTGTTTGTGATTCTGGCAGCTGCACGGCCACTCTGCATCTGGCTCTGTTTTGGGGGGAAATAAATGAATTACCAAATAATGCCGTTTACTGCCCTGCCCTCTGACAAATATTGTATTTCCTGTCGGACACTTGATAAATATTGTGTTCCATACCTGGAGCAGCAGTTGCCACCTGCTGTAGGTGTCCCTGCCCAAGGCAAGGGGCTGGAGCTGGATGGTCTTTAAGATCCCTTCCCACCCAAACCATTCTGGTTCTGTGCTCTGAGCCTGCAGCTGCCACCATACAGCTCAGGGCCAGAGCAGGAGCAAGGGCCAGGAGCAGCTCAGGGAGCACTGATTGGCACTGCCAATTAAAATTCCCAGGTCACAGACACCCTGATGCAGGAATGGCCATGGGGAGTAAACCAAGGCCACCTACCCCACAGTTTAAATATGAGTGTTTAAAGTAAAGGATGGGCTATGGAAATCTCAGAGGTGGGGCTGGATTAGAGGGGAGAGCTGAGCTGGGTTTGTCACATCAGGAACATCCCCACAGCATTGGCTCACTGTCCCTCTCCCGGGCTCTCTTTCAGCAGTTGCTGGGTGAGGAGTGTCTGTTCCTGGAAAGGCTCGAGGAGAACCATTACAACACCTACGTCTCCAAAATGCATGCGGACAAGAACTGGTTTGTGGGGCTGAAGAAGAACGGGAACAGCAAGCTGGGCCCGCGGACTCACTATGGCCAGAAGGCGATCCTCTTCCTGCCACTGCCCGTCTCAGCCGACTGAGGCCTGGCCCCAGAGCTCAGAGATGACCCCAAATCCCAAAACCCTACTGCTGCTGCCTCCCTAGAGCTCATCAGAGCTCCAAGCTTTAGGTCAAGGCTTTGCCCAATCCAGCCAACGCAGAGCGCCTTGGCTCTGCACGAAGCTTTGCAGAGATGAGGGGACGAGCCCTGACACCCTCCCAAGGGCCACGGGGCCTCATCTCCCCCTGCCCTCAGCTGTGTGCCATGTGTGCCATCACCCTCAATCCTGTGCCCGTGTGTGCCATGACCCTCAGCCATGTGTCCATTTGTGCCATGACCCTCAGTTGTGTGCCCGTGTGTGCCATGACCCTTGGCTGTGTGTCTGTGTGTGCCATGACCCTCAGCCATGTGTGTCATGTGTGCCATGACCCTCGATTGTGTGCCTGTGTGTGCCATGATCTCAGCTGTGTGCCATGTGTGCCATGACCCTTGGTTGTGTGCCCATGTGTGTGCCATGACCCTCAGCTGTGTGCCCACATGTGCCATGACCCTCAGTCCTGTGCCCATGTGTGCCATGACCCTCAGCCATGTGTCCATTTGTGCCATGACCTCAGCTGTGTGCCTGTGTGTGCCATGACCCTCAGCTTTGTGCCCATGTGTGCCATGACCCTTGGCTGTGTGTGCCACAAGCTGCAGCTCCCAGGACCTGCCCTGGGCAGGCACCCAGAGATGTGCCCCAGGGTCACGCTGGATCCCAGAGAAGCGCACACTTTGTGTCCCCAAGCATTCTCCCTGGATGCTGTGTGTGAATTTATTTATCCATCCAGGTGTGTAGCTTCTGACATGCCCTCAAGCAATCCCAGACTGCACCATCAGCCCCACTAGCCAGGGCCAGCCTGGTGAGTGCTAGCTGGGCATGTTCAGCTGAAGTAGGCAAAGCTGCAGCCTCAGGCCTCCCTCACAACATCAACAGTGTGTATTTCATGCTAGTACCTGCCATATGTTATTTGTATTTATTTATTAAGTAAATATATCTCTTCTACAGGCTGTTCCTAAGTGATTCCAGGCACCCTGAGGCTGGTGAGGATGGGGCAGTGGCAGTGACTGGTGTGTGAGGGTGTGATGTACAACAGCAAGGGCTGCACAAGGGCAGCAGAGCACCACACCCATTCCCAGAGGGATTCCCTCCACTGCCTCCGTGTCTGGCCAAAAATGGGGCTCTAAAAATGCCAAATGGTGGCTCCCAAAGCCCCTGTGAAGCTGAGTTTCCCCATTCCTGCCAGCTGAGGACATCACCAGAACACCACACTGCCATGCTCCACCCAGAGCATCCCCAGCTCCTCTGGAAAACCTGGGCCAGGGCCTCACCACCCCCACGGGGAACAATTTCTCTCTGATGTCAAATCTAAATCTGCCATCCTTCATCTTAGAGCATTTCCCCCCTGTCCTATCCTGCCGTCAAGGACAGGGACAAGACACGAGTGCTCCCTGCTCCCAGCAGCCCGGGATCAGCCATCCCACGTGCAGGGAGGAATAAAAGGCACTCCGCCTTGCATATTTCTGCAGCAGCAATTAGCCACAAATTGCTGCGCTTTACAATTGCTCTGCTAATTACTGAACTCCTGCACTCGCTGCCTCCTGGACCTTCTCCCCAGCGCCGATAGCATCTCTGTAATCCCGGTGCTCCCAGGCAAACTGGGAATTCCATCGGAATGCCAGAGCTGGGGAGGAGCATGTGCCAGGCCTTGCACCCCCAGAGCTGCTCCCCACCTGTGGGATCCACAAGGAAATAAAGGGGAAAGGTGAATTCTGCCAATCCTGCGGGTCCCAGCTGCTCCTCTGGGCCAAGGGAGGGACCCAACCACTGCCTGGCTCAGCTGCTCTGGGGGGCCAGCACGATATTCCCATGGAAAAGACAAAGCTGGGCAAAACAGGGGGATGTGGAGAGCCAACAACACCCACACTCTGCTTAAACACAGTGCTCGCCTTCCCTGGGAGAGCCGGGGCTGTCACTCAAGTCAAGAAGTGAATGAATGAGCAGGAGAACCAGGTTTCTATTTAACCTGGGAAGTTGGACCGTGTCAGGCTGGATTCAGCTGGGCTGTCTTGCAGCACCTCATTAACCCGGGGCACTCTCGTTAGGCCTCCAAAACCGCCCCCGCAGGTACGGCCAGACACCCAGCGGGGGAAAAATGTCAACACCTGGTCTGAAAAATAATCCCCGGGGAAACCGCAGTAATTGCTTCAGACAGACGGACGGACAAAGCAGCACTGCCACGAGAAACCACCTCGGGGTGTTTGTCCTTGGGGGGAGAGGCAAAAAAGGAGGATTATAATAAAATGTGAATATTATAATTATATGTTATATATAATATATAATATAATATATATATAATATTATATAAATATAATATCATATCATATCATATCATATCATATCATTAAAATACACGTGAATATCTCTCCCAGTAAGTGCTGGGAGCCCGAGTGTGCTGTGAGAGGGTTGCTGGGCAGGGCCGGGCTGCAGGGCTGGAGGCACCGTGAATAAAGAAAATAAACTCAGCCCCGCAGGCTGACAGGGGAGTGGCGCGTCCCCTCTGCGCTGCCCGGGAGGCACCGTGGAATAAAGAAAATAAACTCAGCCCCGCAGGTTGACACGGGAACGGCGCGAACCCTCCGGGATGCTCGAAAGGCACCGTGAATAAAGAAAATAAATAAACTCAGTCCCGCAGGTTGATACGGGAGTGGCGCGTCCCCTCCAGGATGCCCGGGAGTCACCGCGGAGTAAAGAAAATAAATAAACTCAGCCCCGCAGGCTGACACGGGAACCGCGCGTCCCCTCCGCGCTGCCCGGGAGGTGGCGGTGCCGAAGCGCCGGGAGCTCGGGCGGCGGGACCGGGCATCCCTCGGCGCTGCCGCTGCCAGCGGGCGGACACGGCAGCGCCAACATCTGGCTCAGCATCTGGCGCACAAATGGAGCGAGAGGAGCGGCCCGGGCAGCCGAGGGTCCCCCCTGTGCCGGTGCTGCGCGGGGCCGGGGCTGGCCGGGACCCCTGCGGGGAGCAGGAGGGGTCGCGCTCCCGCAAAACCGCTCGTCCCGCAGCGTGGCTTCTCCTTCCTCTTCCTCTCACCCCGTGGCTGCTCTGCCCGTGAGACAGCGCTGGGGCCCGGCCCGAAGAGCCAAACCAACCCGAGCGACAGAGCCTGGGACAGGCTGTTATTAGAGCCTGGGAACTGATGGGAATCCAAGCAAAAGGAAAGCTTGGGTTTCTGCTGCTTTCCTGCGGTTGGCATTTTGGAAAGGCTGCCGGGGGACACACACGGCTCGGGACCGGAGCTGTGGGACACGGGTCGTGCAGCAGCGTCCCCTCGGAGGCTCCGGCACGGAGCCAGGGAGCCCCACAGCCCCAGCCCGGGCCCTGGCAATCCTCATCCTCATCCCTGCAGTGCCCCAGCCTGGCCATGCTCATCCCTGCAATGTCCCAGCCTGGTGATGCTCACCCCTACAGTGTCCCAGCCCCTGGGGATGCTCACCCCTGCAGTGTCCCCCCTGCACATCCTCCCCCAGCACCCTCCACTGCACCCCAGAGCTCCCTCCCCCCTGGTCTGAGCTTATCCCAAACCACTTCAGGATGCCCTGACTGAGAGAGGCTCTTGGGGCAGCACATCCATTCCCCTTTGTGCCCTGACTTTGTTTTTGGAGCCAGTTTCTGAAGAATTCCCAAGCTGAGGAGGGAGCTGGGGTAAAGCTCTGTCCAGAGTAGCTGAACAGTGCAAATCTGTTGGTTAAAGAGGAGTGATTTCCATGTGGAAGGTCCCGTTGGGAAGAATGGAAGGATTTGCCAGAGCAAAGCCTGCCAAACCTCTGCCTCAGCATCCCCACGGTTCCTGCAGGCTGGGCTCTCTCTCAGCACGTGCAGCAATTTGTTCTGGCCAGCGAGGGCGGCTTGTGGCAAGTGCTAATCCCAACTGCGGGGTCGAGCCCCTCAGGAGAGGGGAGAGGCCCCCACCGGCAGCCCTGGCTCCTCCCGAGACACGGAGCATCCCAAAGCAGCAGCTTTGTGTAATCCCCACACAAAGAGGTGGTCACTGCTAATGGGTTTACCTGCTTAATTCTCCCCGGCCCTTCCTGGCTCTCAGGGTTTTCCCTTCCCCACCGGCTCGGGGCTGCAGGAAACTCTGCTTCCCACATTAAGCAGATTGTCTGCGGCAGGACAGGCCAGCGCGTTTATCCTGCTGAATTCCCCAGCCGTGACTCGGCGGCGTTTCCAGGATGTGAATCCTCTGTCACTCACATTCTTCCCTGCCCTGTTTCCGGAGCTGAGCCATCACACATTTATCAATTTATCACACAGCATCTCCAACCCCCCTGGCTCCCAGAGCGCTTCCCCTGGGGCCATCTGCTGCCACCCCAAACTGCCCAGAGGAACCCTGATGCTCCTGGTGACCCCCAAAACATCTTCCACCCCCCTGGAGAGCTCACCCTGCCCAGCACAGCCCCATATCAGAGGCTCCTGGTGGTGGGTACGCTTGGGACAAGCTCAAACACTCCCCAGCACCCCAAATTTATGCTTTCTGCAGGAATTATCTCAACAGGGGTTTCCTCTTCTTGCAGGAGAGGAGGTGGGAAGGACATTCACACCCACACGTGCCAACCTCTGTGAGGTGCCTCAATTAAAAATGGTGTCTGGGCTCAGCCTAGCAAATGCTGGCCTAACCTGGGGAGGAAACACAGCTGGGCAGGACACTGGGCAGGAAAGTAACTTCCAGGCACAGCCATAAGAGTTACAGCTTGATAACTCAGTTTTTAACTGCAAGGTTTGTGCTCCTTAGAGAACAAGGCCTCAAGCTCAGGTCCAAGGGCAGCCCCAGCTTTCCAAAGCAAATCCAAGCACAACTCAAAGCCATCAGAATCCAATCGCTGCTCACTCGAGCAGATCCCCCTTGTCACTGAGCACGGAAATTCAATATATGGGAAGAACTTGCAACAAAAAAAAAAAAAAAAAAAAAAAAAAGAAATCCTGTTTATTTTCTTAGCAGGAGTTTGGCCTAAACCCTTCACTTTTGGAGAGTCAGTAACTCTGTCACTTTTTTTTTACCCTCCTTTAATTACTTTTCTAACCTAAATGAGAACCAAAAGGAAGGCTTGGAGCACTATCACAGCATCATTGGCCAGATGTACCCTGGCCAAAAACACGATTCCAAAATGAGACACTGTGTAATGAATTAGAACTAAAACACTGTTTTACCAACTTTCCTCAGAATCTGGACAGGCTTCCCAATTAAAAAAAAAATCATATTTTTTGTAGCCAAACAATCTGTGTAAGAAAGAGTTTGGGAAGGGCATCCATGAGGATGTCAGCTGCCATTGCAGAGGCTCTGTGCCCAAAGGAAAAGGCACACGGACGCTGTGCTTTGGATTTAGCTCCACCAACACCGTGAGGAAACCCTCCACCCACGCTGGGTAACTCAGCTCCTTCACACGTTAGTTTTCTGTGGAGTTTACATTGTGTTAAGCCCATCTAGACAGAGAACCATTTCCTCCCGCTTAATAGCCCCGCGGTTCCTCCCCGGCACCCGGCACGCCGCTAAGCCCCAGCGATTAACGCCGTCTCCAGCAAGGAGCAGAGAGGTCCCCACGGCTCCTCTGCTCCCCCAGCCTGCCCTGGGCTGGGGTTTGGGACAGATCTGCCTCCCTCCGAACACATTATTTCATTCTCTGCCCATGGGATGGGTCCCAGCGTGCGCAGAGCAGCTCCATGGACTGTCCCGCTTCCCCAGCCAGGAGTTGTTCCAATCTGTTCCATTCTGTTCCTCCAAACCCTTCAAAACCACCTCTTCTCCTTCCTCACTGAAATGCAGGCTTAGACCTCCTTTTTTTCCAGTAAAATCCCTTTTCTGGTGTCCCCCACTGCTCTCTCAGGTGCTGCCCACATTCCCAGGTCCTGCTGTCCATCCTGCTGCTGCCCACCCCATCTCCCAGCCCACCTGCCTCTGTACCCACGCAGAAATTACACCCCAGAGAAGAGTTAAACCAGCCTGGAGAGTTGCTTCTGCCCCACTTTGCTGCCTGAACAGCGTCCAAAAGCAATTAGGCAGCACAATAACCCCGGTCAGGAGCACTGAGGGACAGACAGACAGCAGCAGCACCACCACCCTGTTCTCTCCAGGATTTCCCCCAAGGCCATTTCCATTCACAAACACAAACTGATTTTCTTTCCCAAGCTGCCAGCTCTGAACCCCCAGGCTGGGCTCTCCCCCTGGCAGGCCTGGCCCTGTCCCCACACTGTCCTTGTCCCCTCAGGCCACAGGGACCCCAAGGAGGCCAACACAAACTGCCATGGGACGCCAGGCATAACACTGACAAATCTGCAAATAAGTGTTGAAAATAAGAAGAAAAGAAGAAATCAAAGGACCCAGAGGAAGGAATCTGCCCGGGGAACAGCTCCATCTGGGCTTGGCACCAGGGTGCACTCACCACATCACCGCAGAGGGACAATAGCTTCTGGCCAGGACGGAGCTGCTGGCCCCGGCCCCGCGGGGATTCGGCCACTTCAAACACTGAGGCTGCAGGAATTCTCTGCTGAAACGGGGGCCACACAGCCAGGGATTCCTGAAAAAAAAAAAAATGGGTGGGTGCTTCCCTCATTTCCCTGCCCTGGCCAGGCTGGGAAGGGTCCCCAGCAGCAGGAGCTGGGGGCTGTGAGCAGCATCACCTCAGGTCTCTGTCCCATTTCCTGCCTGTGCTTTATTTGTCCCACGTGTTTATTTTCTATACAGTTCACCCTGAAATATGGCAGTTTGGACTTTCCAGGCTTTGCTATTCACTGGGGTAAACCCCACATGTGGGATGACAGAGATGGAACCAGCCAGCGCTTATTCTGTGCTCTGGCTTCTGCCAGCTCCAGAGAGCCTCTGTGGGCTTTGGGGGGTTTTGTTTTTTGGCCTTTCTTTGCTTTTACTTTTTTTCCTTTTTTTTTTTTTTTTTTCAACTGAACTCATTACTTCCTAGCTTCAATATTTTCAAAAGTTAGAAAAAAGAAAAAACAAAACCAAAAAAGCTCTGCTGAGATCTACTTTTCCAGGTTGTCACGAAAATAAGAGAATCTCTCAGGATGCCACGGGTGACTGCTGGGATGTGCCAACGGAACAGCGACCACAGGTCCTGTTCTGGGGGTGTAACAGTGCTCCCCCACCTCACCAGGACCTTAAATCTGGGCATTTTGGGACAGAGCCTCTCTGTGATGATGACAGCAGGATGCTAAGCCCCAGCTGGAGCAGTGCCATGACCATCCCCCAGCCCAAGGATCAAGAATGAGAATTAAAAGAAAGGAAAAAAAAAAAAAACAACTCTTTTAAATCAGTTTTAAGTAAACAAAAAATTGATCTCACAAGCTTCAGTAACCACAAGCATAAATTTGGGGTTGGCTGGGCTCTGTTTTGCTTGGGTCCTTCCGCATCACATATGAAGCCTATTTTAGGATGATTTGCTTGAGCAGTTCAGCACATCCCCAGGGCCAACATGCACTGCACAGTCACCCAGGGGCCACTGCTGTCCCCATGGCCACGGGGAGAGGGGGAGGCAGAGCTGGGCTGGAGGGCAAACAAAGCCCCTCATCCCTTGGGCAAGCTCTGGCATGAGTTCTCCCGCTCAGCTTCTCCTGCTGCTGGCCACGTTCTCAGCTGCCCTGAGCCTCCTGCCTGTTTTTATCCCCAGCCTGGAAGCAGCCCCTGGATGCCTGTCCTTGTCCCAAGAGAGGCAGCTGTGGCAGCTGTCACCTCCCCAAGTGCAGGGACACTCACAGTGGCCTCCACATCCCACAGCTCCCACCGTGCCAGCTCAGCCCCAGCAGAGGGAGAGCAGAGCCCTGCCCCAGGAGTGGCAGCAGAACTGCAAAGCTGCAGGGAGGAACATCTCCCCACAGCCTTCTGGGGACACCAGGGCCTGGGGGTGGCCGTCCTTGGACAGAGGCTGGGAGCCCCTGTGCTCCCAGGCAGAGGGAAGGCAGGGAACTGCTGGCTCTGGACACTCCTCTGCTTCCCAGAGCCTTCCACCCACTCCAACAGCAGCCACTGCCTGCCCCGAGCTGCCTCAGCAGCCCCAGGCTCAGCACACACTGCCATGGTCAAAACCAAAACACTCCTTCCCACCTGCTGGTAAGCAGGAGAAGGGAGGCAGAGCCATTCCCTCGTCCTCACAGGAGAGGGGAGCCAGGCTTGGCTGGGAGCAGGACCCCAGAGTAATGGGGTGAGGGGATTAGGTCCCCCAATTAATGGGGTGAAGGGAGCAGGGCCCCCAGGCAATGGGGTGAAGGGAGCAGGACCCCAAAGAAATGGGGCGAGGGGAACAGGACCCCCAGGTAATGGGGTGAGGGGAGCAGGACTCCCAATTAATGGGGTGAGGGGGGCAGGATCCCCAATTAATGGGGTGAGGGGAACAGGACCCCCAGGCAATGTGAGATGAGCTCAGAGCTCTGGGGTGGATGGAGCCCGATGCAGAAGCACAAATCCAGCACAGAACAGTGCAGGCTGCTGTGAAATCAAAGAATGAATTCCTAGCGCTGACACATCAGTGCTGAGGCTGGAGGCCACACACAGCTGGAGCTGCACCTACCCTGACAAAAAGCAAATCAAACTCACACCTCTAAAACCCTGGGAGCTCATCCCCAAGTATTTTACATTTAAAGAACAGCTGCTGTTATCTTCCAAAACTCTCTGATTAAAATCTGACTGGCATGACTGCAGGTTGGCTGCATTTAGTCCCTCACTAGGAGTGAACTGCTCAGTTTTCCAGAATCCCAACACAGAAATGCTCCCCAGTGAGATGGACAGGACGTGCTTTTAGTGGTTTAGGAACTGTGCATCCTGTGTGTCCTTCGTGACAGCCTCGAGCCCCACCAGGGCTCCCTCACACTGCTTTAAGCACATCTGCACTTTTGTAGTAATTCAATATAAATATATATTTATATCAGGTCCAGGAGTTGGACTCAATGATCCCTGTGGGTCCTTTCCAACACAGGATATTCCGTGATTCTGTGATATATTTGTCATACGTTCAGGAAGGCTGACTTTTCAGAGTCTTGCAGGGTTTGGAACAAGCAACGATTATAGTCAGGAAAAGAGCAGAGTGAGACATCTCCCATCTTTTTATGGAATAAAAGTCCCATCTATGTCATCATAGGGATAGATCTGATATTAAACTCAAGCTACTTGAATACAGGAAAAAAAATCAAGATTCTACAAAGAAAATTCCACACTACTGTTGTCAGATTTTAACATTTCAAGACAGGTAGGAAAAGAATTTCTCACCTATCACAGGAAATAATCTGGAATTTCTGTGGAAAAGAGCCTGGCCTGCTGAGGCACACAGAGATCACAGGGAGACACCAGGGCAGGGCAGCAGCTCACCTCACTCACCAACGTGGGCTCAGGTGGGAGCATCACCTCGCACAGGACCTGGATCTCTTCCCCCCACAACAGCAACTCCAACCCCTGCGTGGCTTTTGTGCATGCCTGGATGGAAAGAATAATTCCAATTATCCATTAGCTGCGATTATTTGGCATTAGTGAGGTTCTGTATTTTGCTGCTGGTGCTTAAATCCTGCCATGCTTGGCTGAGGAAGCCTGAGGATGGCCCAGGGGGGTTTCTTAAGAGTTGTTTCTATCAAGATATTTAACTTTTTAATATTTTTTATGCTTTTGTCGATTTTATTAAAATCTAATAGATCTTAATCTCTCTGTCAGCAGCATCTGCACTGCTGTGAGAGAGCAGCATGTCCATGGACAGATGTGAGGGGGCACAAGGGACAAAGCCCCCATCCCCAGGGTTTGTCCTCCTGGTCACAGCAGCCTGCAATGTCCTAGTCCAGAGCACAGGAGCTTTAACCACCTGCTGCCAGCGGGAAATGACAATGACAGGGAGAAAAGGCAGATTTTATTGTGTCTGGAGAACTGCAGCTCTGTGAAGCTCAAGTATTTAAATAGACAAGAATCTTTTGTCCAGGAAACTGAGCACTAATAATAACATTTCCTCCCGCAAAGAAGGCTTCTTCCCAGCTGCTTTCCACGGTCTCTGCCTCCTCCTGTTCTCTGGCACTGTCCCAGACCTTGTCACCCCCCTTTCCCCTCTCAGGCTACACAACACCCCATGCTTTTCCAGGCTGCCTTCCCTCCACGCCCCAGCTTTCCCTCCTCCACCAAACATCCGGATTCTCTATTGGATTCCCTGCTCTGTTTTCTCCTCCAGGCTGCCTTGGCAAGCACACACCAGA